>VZTU01010104.1:29007-66545 GCA_013400835.1 Zapornia atra
CGCTCAGCGCCGCCGAGAAGAATCGCCCCGCAGGAACTCCTCCTCACCCCGGCTCGCTCCGGCTCACCTCGCCGCCCCTCCGCCGGGCAGCCCCACGCCGCTGTCCGACCGACGCTGCGCCTCGCACAAGCCGACGACCTCCGAAGGATGGCCCGTACCAGCTTTGCCGTAGCCCTTCTCCTCGCCCTCCTCAGCCCGGTAAGTGCTGCAGCCCGCGGCGCGGCCGCCCCTGCCCCGGCCGGCGCAGTCCCGGCGGAGGTCCTGACGCCCCTCTCTCTTTCTCCCCCGCCGCTCGCAGGAGGCACAGGGCCAGGAGTGCAGCGGGCAGTGCCAGTGCACGGGGCCCGTCCCCACCTGTCCCGCCGGCGTTTCCCTGGTGCCCGACGGCTGTGGCTGCTGCCGCGTCTGCGCCAAGCAGCTGGGCGAGCTCTGCACCGAGCGCGACCCCTGCGACCACCACAAGGGGCTTTTCTGCGACTTCGGCTCCCCCGCCAACCGCAGGATCGGCGTCTGCACCGGTGAGTGGGGGCCCGGGGCAGCCGCCAGCCGGGGGAAGCAGGGATGGGGTAGGAAACGGGAAGCCGGGGCTGCGGCCCGACCTCGCTGAACCGCCTGCCTAACCCTCCGCCTCTTGCCCCTCACAGCTCGGGACGGCGCCCCGTGTGTCTTCGGCGGCATGGTGTACCGGAGCGGCGAGTCCTTCCAGAGCAGCTGCAAGTACCAGTGCACCTGCCTGGACGGGGCGGTGGGCTGCGTGCCCCTCTGCAGCATGGACGTCCGCCTGCCCAGCCCTGACTGCCCCTACCCGCGTCGGGTGAAGCTTCCTGGAAAGTGCTGTGAAGAGTGGGTCTGCGATGAGGCCAAAGAGCAAACTGCCATGGGACCTGCTCTCGCTGGTGAGTGGGGGTCCCTCTGTGGATGGCAGCTTGGGGGGGAAGGGGCATTCTGCATGGAGGTTGGAGGCAGTGGGATGGAGTGCAGCAATTAGTAGGGTTACCCCACAGATAAGTGTATCTGCCTGAATTTATACTTAAGGGGAAGAGAGCCTTTGGCAGCAGATGAGACCAGACAGTGGTCTCATCCTGGTTGTCTGTCCCCTGCAGCTTACAGACTCGAAGATACTTATGGTCCAGACCCAACGATGATGCGTGCCAATTGCCTGGTGCAGACCACTGAATGGAGTGCTTGCTCCAAGACCTGTGGCATGGGCATCTCAACCAGAGTCACCAATGATAATGCCTTCTGCAGACTGGAGAAACAGAGTAGACTCTGCATGGTCAGACCTTGCGAAGCAGACCTGGAGGAGAACATCAAGGTAAAGAGCCTCATCTTTGTGTATGATCTACTAGGATGCTTCCATCCACTAGCAAAAACCCAGTATCTTAACAAATAAATGCATGGTTCTGACAGGTAGTCAGTTTCAGATAACTTACTGAGTTTTGCCCCAGCAGTGGATAGCTTACAATCAAATGCTCTTAGTTTTATCTCGCCCTTTACGGTGGTACTGTGTAAGACACCCTTGCTTAATGAAAATATTGTAAGGATTAGTACATCTGCTAGCCCTTAGCTTGCAAGCTTAGTGCTGTGTGCAAGCCTGCCTTCTAAACATTTTGAATTTGCTTGTATCTCAACAGAAAGGCAAAAAGTGCATTCGCACCCCCAAAATCTCCAAGCCTGTGAAGTTTGAACTGTCCGGCTGCACCAGCGTGAAGACCTACAGAGCTAAGTTCTGTGGTGTCTGCACTGACGGGCGCTGCTGCACACCCCACAGAACAGCCACCCTCCCCGTGGAGTTCAAGTGCCCTGATGGGGAGATCATGAAAAGGAAAATGATGTTCATCAAGACCTGCGCATGCCATTACAACTGCCCTGGAGACAATGACATCTTTGAGTCTCTGTACTACAGAAAGATGTATGGAGACATGGCATAAGGCCAGGAGGAGACGTTAACTAGATTCTCAACTTGAACTGATTTGCATCTCATTTTGTAAACATGATTCAATAGCACAAGGTATTTAAATCAGTTTTGGTTTTTTTTTTTAATTTCAACAAACTGCTCCATGTGACTTAAGACAATTTTTTCTACTGACCCCAAATGGTGGTTTGGAGAAGAAGGTAAAATGGACAGTGGGACCACAGCAAGACACAGCTTCAGAACACGCTGTTTATGAGTTGATGTGAAGGAGTTAAGGGAAATAGGCAGGAAAAGCAGACGTTCCCTTAATGTGGTACAGCGTGCTTCATCTAGTAGTGCAATTGAGAAGGAGACCGTTGGCATGTTTGCTGGCGCTGGTTCAATGACAGCAGCGGCTGGAATGCAAACCCTGGCCCAGCAAAGTGCTAAGCAGAAGGTGTTCTGTTAGTCAGGACAGTAATGTTTCAGCTCTGACACTCTGATTCACACGGCTTGGTCAACGAGAATCAGAATCATGTCTATTAGACTGGACAGCTTGTAGCAGTTAATTTACCTGTAACAAGCTACTTTTTATTAATATTGTAAATACTGTGTGTATATATATTTGTACAGTTATCTAAATTAATTTAAAGTTTTGTGCCTTTGTTTAATGCTTTGGAATTTCAATGGTAGCCTTCTTTTTTTGGAACAAGATAGGTAGGATTTAAAGCTTGTCTGACAATGCATTCAAAGCATGAAATAGGTACTCCAGTGGAAACTGTGCAGATAGGGCCAAATGCTGAGTTGAGGTCAAGATGGAGAGTTAGACTTGGAGTGTCTGTATCCTTACAAAGCACTCTTCTGGTAAAATACGTTTACTTCCACTTTATTGCACAAGTGGCTTTAAGAAAAGTGGCTCTTCTGTGCCTCATTGGTCTTTCCACTCGAGCATTTGTTTCTTCCTTTGACTATGGCTCTTCTTGGACAGTTTATTTGTTGAGAAGTGTGACCAAAAGTTACATGTTTGCACCTTTTTAGTTGAAAATAAAGTATTTATATTTTTTATATAAATGGCTTGGTATTTCATTTACCTTTAGTCTTCACTGTTACTTCCCATCTTCCTCAAAGGGGTTGGCTTTGCACTAGCCGAAAGTCAAGCAATGCATAATGTGGTGTGTTTTTTGCATGTGCAGAAGCACATACACTTAGGAATAAGCTGATGAATTATGGTTACTTGTTCTGTTACTAACAAACCAACTGTAGCTTATAGAATGGAGGGCGGGGCCAGGCTTGCTTTGCCAAGCCTGGTACTGCATTAGAAAGTGCAGCAGGTTCCTCATGCATCACATGTGGTAGCTGTAAAATGAGCCAGCTGCCCACCATAGCCTTCAATTCCTGCTACAATACTCCATGCAACATGCTTGACTTCAGTGAAATGTTCCACTGGTTAAGATTTGTTTTCAGCTGAGGCAAGGAGAATGGTTTCTGAAGTACCTGCATTAAAGTGGATTTGACTCTAGAGTCAGGAGCCCAGATTCTGAGATCTGGCAAAAGCCAGAGTTGTATCATAAGAAAATCACAGGATGATACAGGTTGAAAGGAGCCTCTTAAGTTTAACCTTCACGGAGAGTTAAGGATTAATACCCTAGCACAGGATGGTAGGCAGAGCACTGAACCTGCATAGCAAACACCTGGGGTATCTTCCTACTTAAAGACTGAGGCAGTTCTGTATGTAAAATGTCCATTGATTCAAATGCTTGCAGGCCCGTGGAGGAGAGGCATCGTAAGATTTATGCATTTTGATAACAGTCCAAATGTCCTTCTCAGATAAGGAAAAAACAGTATAAGGACAGTTGTGAGTCACTTCCCTCATCCCCCCCTGAAGCTAAAAGGAAAATAACAGCCTACTTTTTTTTTTTTGTCCTTTTATGAAGATGAGGGGATTCTCCAAATTTAAAATTAACCTTTGCACTAGAACCATTAGTTCTTGTTTTCAGAAAAAACACACACTCTCCCAACAAGAATCCTTTTCAGGCCAACAGGTTTGATCTGGAATTTCCTGGTGGTGAAAAAGTGTTAGCTGACAAAAATGTCCATCTTTCCTGAGCACGTTCCACTCCTGTCGATTTCAGGTGGCATTAGTGGTAAATCAGCATAACACCAGCTTTGACTAATGATGGACATCAGAGCCCTCACTGATGGGAAGTCAATGGGAGTCTTGCCAGTGTCCTCACCAGGCTTTGCACAAGGCTGTAGAAGCATTTCCATTTCCTCTAAAAAATACGAGGAATTCTCCTGGCATGAGGAAGTGGCTTTCTGTGTCCCATATGAAATAGTTTTGGGTAGCCTCTGGCTCTTACACTGCCTGAGACTCCACAGCATTTTTCCTCTCTTTTTTTTTCTTTTTTTTTTTTTTTCAGGTTATGAATATGATGCAGCCATTCAGTTCACCCTGGAAACACTTCAAACGCTCCCACGACCACAAGGGCTGGTTGTCTGACTGCTGCTGTGGCTCCGCCTCCAAATAACAAGAGAACTGCCATTTCTAGTTCCAGCATGGACAAGGTGAGTATGGACTCCATAGCCATCTCTATTGAAGCTCTGAGGATAAGAACAGAAAGAAGTCCGATATGCCTGGCAGGTTGGGATTAATGCCTTTGAGAGACAGGGTGTTTATAGTGCTGCTCAAACCTATTGATTAATAACAGCTCTACATTCTTTTACTATCATCAAAATGGATGTCAGTCCATTCCTTACGATGTCGACCTCCTGAGCCTGATGACCAGCTTGTGAGGTTCATTCAGGTTCTGCTCCCAGTCCCCTGCAGTGTGGGCTGTATCTCAGGCACGTGAGCTGACACAGCCCATCACCTGCGCCTGGTGTACAGTGCTGCAGGGCTGGAGAACTGCAGCAACCTGCTCTAGTTCAGGGAGGGCCATCTAGACACTCACAAAGGGGCTCCCCCGAAATAGCTGGGGACCGTGACCTATCCTCTGCCCAATAATGTGATGGTGCAGCTGCTTTGCCCGCCATCCAACAAATTATCACCCTGCTTCACAGGTCAGTGGAGGAGGATGGAAGTGGCATCCTGTCAGAATATTTTAATGGTGGTTTGCCATTGCCACTGTGAATTAAAATAAGGAAGCATTCTGCACATGTCGATCTGTTTAGCAAGTTATTGCTCTCACCAGGCATTTCAAGGATCATAAATCTCAGCTATCACTGCCTTATAATGATTTGCACTCTTTTTTTTTTTCCAGGCACACATGTAGTCTTCTGACAGAAGGCTGCATTTTACACCATTTCACAGGTGTTAGACTTCTGAAGGTTTTATCTCTGAAGGTGCAGAAACTTAAACACGTTGTTGTAAGGTCTCCTAGAGGTGTAGGTAGGCGTCACATTGTTTGTAAGACTCTCTTTCAAAGGTAACCTGGGAAAAGCCCTTGTGTGGAATTTATGGCCTCTTAATTGCGAAACACCTTAGAGGTGGATAGGCCCATATTTTAATCATCCTTTTAGTTCTTTGTACCTGCAAGGCGTAGATGCAAGTGTAAAAACTTGGGTCCAAAAGCCCAAAGTCATTTACATGGGAGAGAACATTGATTCACACGCCTTCCAAAACACCTTGGTTTGGAAGTTTGCTTATTGATGTTTGCATCTTCTGAAATTCATATTGTGCAGGTTTGTTACTGTACTTTTAAAGATTTTTTTTCATCTACGAAAATGCATTCATCCTGGTGACTAGCTCCTCAGAATGGATCTCCAGCAATACTCACTTGGTAAAGGACTGCTGTGAAGTCAATACTCGCTTTAATAGATGATGCTCAATCATTAAACAGGAATTTAAGGTGGCTGGAGACCACAGTGTCAAACCATTTGTGAAATAGCTCTGACCCATCCTAGTTCAGATTTTTGTACCATAACACTTTTGCATGGATTTGCAGCTTAACTTTCTAACACAATGCAGATGTGAACAACAGACAAGGATTATAGCCCTTTGGTACGAAACAGACCCTACTCTCCAGATGGAAATTTGTCAGATTCCTCAGAGCTAAGAAACATCCAAAAGACACTAGTTAAGAAACTCTTCAAGAATGAGCCACTTTTAATGGACCGTAACCACACAGGAACAAATAAGCCTTTGAACAGTAGCCAGTTGTTTGTCTCAGAAGGACGGGGACTCAGCTGAGAAAACTGGGCACCACTAGAAATAGCCTACTCTGAGTAGATCATTTGTATTTTTCTCATGCAGCGAAGGTTTTTCACACATCACACTTGAAGCAAGCATCGCACTGAATAGGACATTAAATGTAGGAAGGCACAGTAATGTTCTTGCCTAAACATATAATAATTCAACCCTTCTGACTCTGCATCCTACCACCAAAACCCTACGTTCTTTAAAAACTGTGCTTAAATGTGGCTTTAACTGATGTTACATTATGCCTACATATGGAAGTAGTTAGCAAGAAGTTGGGATGAAATACCACTGTAAGGTTTTGCCCAAAACCCAAGAAGAATCTGAGACGGGAAGTAGCTCAGTTAACTTATTTTTCCTCTCATTTTCCACTTTTTTTCCTCCCTGCAGTTCCTTTGATTCATGCCCATAAATGGACATACCAAAAGCCACCACATTCTCACAGTGTTTTTCAGCCTGCCTGGAACCAGGAAATACCAGGAATTTCTTCAGGGAACCTGTTCCCAAACTGTACTAAAGCCTTCAGCACATTCAGCGTTTGAGCAGAGTTTAGAAGTGTGACTAAGGTCTCATCTCCGCTGCACGACCCAGCGTCTCTCCTGCACCAGGTAACAGCTGCTTGCAGTCCCTGCTGCTAGCCCTGGACTTCTCAGCTCTTCTCTTGTGCTGGTCTGAGCCCACACCCACAGGCACAGCAGATATGGGTCAATTCGGAGTGTCGTGCGTGCGTGTGTGTGTGTGTCCCCCGAAACCTCTGACTGTGTATTGTGTCAGCATTCCTCAGCTCCTCTCTCTTATTGGGGCAGTGCCAAATGCAGGAGTATTTACGTTTCCTTAATAGTAAGTAAATCCAACCCTAATAGTAGTGTAATAGTGTTTATGCTGCGAGGAACAAAGCATTTTACAGCCTCCCGAGCGGGACCAAAAGGTTGCTAGCGCCGGACTGCAGTGTAAACACAATCCGGTGGTGCCTCCATTCATTACTCGGCCCCATTAATTGGGCCACTGAAAGAAATGCACAAGCCAAAGAAATGTTTGTTGTTTTAAATTAGTCCTATTAAAAGCAGGTATTTAACAGCTTTCAGCAGCTATGAAATATGTTTTCCTGCTCCTGAGCTAAATGTGAAGAACCAAGCTTTTCAGCCAGTTTTCAGGACTTAGACCAGCCTAGCTAATTGGCATAACTGCCGTGGCACTGGTTGGGACCACCTGCGGCCCAGAGTCCCAAGGCTGCACGGTGTTAGGGGAACTGCATGGGGCTGTATGCCTGGGAGGGCTCCCAAGAGGACACAGGCTGGTTCCTGCGGCCTTTGCTGGGCAGTAAGCACTTGCAGGAGCAGGCACTGCCCAGGAAAATACTCTGTGAGCAGCTAGCTGTACAGCCTGCTAGGAAGCGAGCAGCCAGTGCTACCTGGGAAGTGACTGTGACAGACAAGGATTTGAAATAGAGCTGAAATACTGTGTGAGCTTTGGACTGTGCAACATCTGGGAAGGTATTAGATATAATCTTCATGCACTGCGATATGGCATGGTATTAATTAGGCTTTCTTAACTACATGTTTCTTAAATCATGCAATTAAAAAAAAAAGTCTTTATTCTTAACCAAAGCTGATATTTGATATCTTCTGGTTAGAGATCACAGAATCACTGAATCACACAATTATAAGGGCTGGAAGGGACCTCAAGAGATCATCAAGTCCAACCCCCCTGCCAAAGCATGTTCTTTAGGACAGGTCGTACAGGTAGGCATCCAGACAAGTCTTGGATATCTCCAGAGAAGGAGACTCCACAACTCCCCTGGGCAGCCTATTCTGGTTCCCTGTCACCCTCACTGTGAAAGAGTTCTTCTGCATATTGATCATTTCATCCTGGACCTTGTGGCTGTGGCACAACACCGTGCTCTGAAGGCACCTATTGCCCTAACTCTCAGGCTTTTGTTTCACTGCATGCACCGAGCTGTTCACTGTTCCAAGAACAGGTACAGCCCAGCCAAGGTCTGTAACTGTCTCACCGCTCCAGCCCCATGTGGAGAGCCTGCCAGGAGGAGACCATTGCTGAAACAACAGAAAACAGATTGGCAAAACAAATGGCCATCTCTCTGGCATTCAGCAAGAGCAAGGAGGAAAGATAATCTGTGCAAGATTTGCATCTTTTTATCTGTGAATCAAGAGGAAGAGAGAAACATGTATTTGATGAAAAGTATGAGAATAGTTGAGAACTATTATGTGCTGTAAAGCCAGGGAGTAGAAGTACACAGTCTTGCTGAGAAAACACTTATTTTTCTCAGATTTCCAATTTCTGCCACCCCGAGGAAGGTCAGTGTTAGAGTTCATTGATCTCAGTGGAAAAGAGTATTTGTTTTGACTTAATTCTCAAGAACACCACATATGCAATAGAGCAAACATGCAGAGCAATGGCAAGATGTAAAAATTCACAGTTGATCTTTTCCATTCATACATGTTGTTCTAATTCTAGGTTTCTTCTGAATTCAGAAAGTCCAAGGCCAGTAAGTTGATTGAGCTTCTGAAATCTAACGTGGCAGGAGTCAATAGAGAAGGCCAGCTCATCTTTTCTTGGGAACTGCCATGATCGTCTCTCAACAGGTTTTTCCTATCAGCATCATAGCTGCAGTTGCCCACTTCAGAGAATCTGCTCAACTGAGGATTTTCTTTCCCAGGAGAAGAAATCCAAAGATTTTTATTAGATGGCATAGAAGTGTCATGTTTCTCTCCTTTGATCCTTCCATAGCCGATAAATAGCCACTACACATGCCCCAGCCAGCAATCCCAAATGGATCCCAGCAATGCTAAAGCCCATGAAAAGCCACCTGGGATCACCATTACAAGGGAAGGCAACATTTGGCTTTGATGCTGTGTTAGAGGCTCAGCATTGCTGCTTGTGCTGTTCCCTAGCAGTAATAAACAACACGGTAGAAATGCCATTTTATTTTACAGTTATTTGATTAGGTGCCCAATGAAATGCTGTTAGAGAAGAACCAGCAACATTACCCACCTTGATTGTACAGCCAGAGTACCAGACTCTTGGAGCTAGTCAACACAGGATACGTGTAGCGTAAGGATACCCTGTAAGGGCCGGACTTACACACACACCCCCATCCCCATGGTAGCTGCCTGTAGTATGCAGTTATTCTCATGAGGATGCAGTTATGATATAAACATGTCCTAGAATATTCCACTCTACAAAAACGCATGTGCTCCTCTTACTCTTTTTGGAAAACTCTATACAACTGGGATTTTTAGTTCTGGCTTTTCTGACTTCTGCAAGTGTATAATCAGCCTGGCAAAGCTTGGGAGCACAGACAGCCTTTCAGGTGCAAGGAGTCTTTGGGTAAAAACTTGTTTTCTGAATGAAGAATTAACAGACTTTCCACATGCAGAAATCAAGCAAGACTCTTTTACCCCCAAGAGTGCTTTAATTTCATATAGCTGAAAGGCAAATCAGAGATTATTTATGTAATGTTTCCTTTGGCTCCCACATTGGCATTCTCCACAGACCTTATCACAAAACAATTTAGGAACAATATGCATATTGGCTAGCAGCCACACACAGACATGTATGATGTGGCCCTCTCAACAAAGATCAGAGCCAAACAATCAACTGTAATGCTGTCTGATTACAGCATACAGCTCCGTGTGTTGTATGGTGACTGCTGGTTGTGAGAGGCAACAGGTTCTTGTTCCGAATAGTAAACAGTTTTGTCCAAGATCTTGCTATGATTATTTATTAAAGTTCATTAAACCAGTCTTGGAATTTTTTTGTGCTCTGAATATCCACACTGGGACAACTAGTAGGCTGACACAGCCTGTCCTGCCATCAGGAAATAGCACCTGTAGTTTGTCTGCCTGCTCCTCCAAAACTAGAAGAAGGAAGAAGTTGGTCTGTCATTTTATTTCACGAGTGCATTTAAGTAACCATTGCTTTTTCACAGAATCACAAGGTTGGAAAAGACCTTTAAGATCATTGAATCCCACCGTTTCTGTCCTATACTAAACCATATCCCTAAGTACCTCATCTACCCTTTTATAAACATGTCGAGGGATGGTGACTCAACCCCCTCCCTGGGCAGCGTGTTCCAGGCCCTGACGACTCTTTCAGTGAAGAATTTTTTCCTAACATCTAAACTGAACCTGCCCTGGTGCAGCTTTGTGCCATTTCTCCTTGTCCTGTCACCTGGCTGAAGAGACCATCTCCCACCTCTCTACACCCTCCTTTTGAGCGAGGCGAACCTGAAGCAGGCATTTTCCGTCCTACGATGCTACTGACAGGCAGTGTCGGAAGCACGGCAACATATTCTGTCACTGAGCCACTTGATGCACCACCTGAGCCAGCATCAGACCAACAGCTCCCGAAACAGCGGGCGCCGGGTCCCGCCGAGCCCCGGCCGGGTCCCCGCAGGGCTCTGCAGCGGGGGCAGCCCGGCGCAGCCCGCTCCCCGGGACGGCACCGGGCTCTTTCCCGGCGTCACACTGGCACCGTGTGGCCGCTCTGCTCTGCGGCAGCAGGCGGGTGCTCTGAGTACGAGCTTTGCCTCTCTGTAAATGAAGATAGGGAGGAGCTCGTTACGTGCTTCTGGATGGTAGGCGTTTCGTAGGGCACGATTCGCCTCGCTTTGTTAAGAAGCGTGGTGTGAGCGAAGCGTGGGCTGGTTTGGAGTACAGGGAACCCTCCTTTCTCGGGAAGCTTTAGGGTAATCGCAGCCTCAGCACCGTGCGTTTCTTAGACGTATGTTTATACCCTCTGCAATGTTTATACCCTCTGACCTATGTTAGAGACACAGACAATAAACCACCTCGAGTTAAGGATCCTCTGGAACCAGGCACAAGTCACAGGGTGAGGTCTCACTGATCCCCTTCCTCCCTGCTGTGCTTGGAACGGGCAGCAGGGAGCAGAACAGGAACCTCTTGCAGACCCTCCCTGGGCATCTTCTCCCTCCGCAGTGGCACCCATCCTGGAGGAACAGATCACAACAGTATGTCACAATAGATCACAGTAATGGTCACCAGCAGGTACCTAGAAAAATCATCCAAAGGAGAGGCTGATTTATTAAATGTGATAATAAAGACTAATGTATTTTAAAAGTCTTGCTTTTTATCTTGCATTGTCCTGGCCAGAACCAGGACAGCTTCTTTAATCAGTCTTCCTAGGTCCAAATTCTAGGATGAGCAGAGCTTGCTTCTCCTTCTTAGCCCGTGAAAGATTCATACATAGTAGGCGTTGGGGATCTGCCTGAAATCCATAAAATTATCTTATGTAATTTCACCTCTTTTTCCAGTTGACTAATTATGTTACAATAAGCCTTTGACTTGAATCATCAAAAGGGAAACTCATTTCCCTCCTGACTTCTTCAGCATGCATAGACAGTGAGTCGCGTCCATCTTGTGTAGGTTTGGTCTGATAAATAGGACTTTGAGTCTGATGCTCTGGATCCAGCCCAAATCTGCTGTAAAAGGCCTCTGATCCAGCTCCTTACTTGAGACCCATTTCACAGACCCATATGTTCAGACATGCAAATGAGTGAGAGGACTCCTGTGCCTTGATCCCCGAAGTGTGGAACAGAGTCTGGTGCATGGAAATCTACATTACTTTGAGTCAAAGAAGTGGTAAGAAATGCTGAGTGCCTGCTGGGCACATACACTTCCTGCATAAACAAGGCCTTACGAAGATGTTTTTTTACAAGCACTTGTTTGAATACCACCTTTATTCAATAGAAGTAGTGATGGACTGGCCATTCTTTGTCGCTCCGAACCAGGGATTCACCTGAGATTTGCTTTCATTGCTCTGCTCCTCAACAACACTGAGTACCTCATCTTCCACATGAGCCAGAAAAAGAGGCTTTTTAAAGATATGTGTCCTCATATCAGCTTTCTCAGGTGAAAAACCTTTAACATGGGGGTCTTCACAGAACTTCAGGCTTTCAACCAACTCCTTAACTAGCCTGGCTGGAAAAGCTCTGTACTCCTCAGACCTGGCACAGGACACAGGGGCCTTGAAGTATCAATGCCACTGGGCCAGGCAGGGCTCAGAAAAAACTCCTTGCTCTCCTGGTGCCAAATTCCTTCTTGGAAAGGCTTGTGGACAGCTCAGCTTTGTGGTCACCTTCAGCCTGGTCCTAACTGACCAAACTCTTCAGCTTCTAAACCTCTCCCAAGAGTTACATCCTGCAACTACCAGTGCATGAGTGCTGCTCTCAGGTTGCTGGTTTGAGAACCCAGATTAGGCAAACACTCCCTTACTTAGTCTGCTTTACACAAAAATCCCTCTACCCCCTTGTTTCCATGTTAAAGGTGGTGGCTCAGCCAAGCAGGTTGAAGAACATATTCAGGTTAACTTCCCTCCCAAGCACTACATTCACCATGTAAGTATTTCGTGTTGTGCTTCAGCCTTAGCACTGCTGTTCTAGCTGTTTTGGGATGACTTTGAAATTCTTGTCATCCACACATCCCAACAAAACCCTCATCTGCATGAAGGTTTCATTAAAATCTGAGATATTAATGCATCTGAGAAAACCATCTTACAAAGAGAGGGCTAAAATGCACTGGTTTTAAAGATGGGGTTTAGGAAGGTGTCTGCCATCTATCAAGTCCATCTTATTGATGGTGGGAAATATTTCCTTTTTACATATCTATCCAAGTCTTTTGGGCCAAAACAGGTGTTCAGTTAACTGCTTTTAATCTTCTATAAAGATCTATGATTGTTCTCAACTAATTGATCTATTCCAATTCCCAAAGCAGCACCCCTCTTTTGATGCCCTTTCACTACTGGAACAGTTGCACACTTTTGGAAATACCTATAGTGTTGTGACTTCCATGGACTCTGATATTAAACTCTACATTACTTTTTCTTGTACACAGGTCTTTTTTCTTGTAATAATCTGAGTTCACTGTCATGTCTTTGATGGCCAAAACAATCATCTTTCATAAGCTTTACTTTGGCATGGGTGATGCTTTGGCAAGCTGTCATTGCAAAGGATTCACTCTGGACCTTGCAGGAGTCCCCATGTTTTCTGTATTCTAGGAGCTAGGTGTCAGGAAGCAACATGAATGCAACTTTTATCAAGTGCTGGATCTGAACGACTGTCACCAACTGTTTTCCCAGAGCTACAGCTCGCTCGCTCTATGCCCTCAGATGACAAAGCGATGGAGTCTGCAAACCACCCTAACCCCTGATAAGGACTTAAGAGTCGACAGGCGGTGGGTATATATAAAAATCAGTGCCTTCTTCCCCAAGGTGAATTCTGATCTTACCAAATGTGTTCACTTTGCCCTTTACGTACTGGGAAGTATCCAATCAAATGAAAACTCATTCCCTCCATGTGAACAGCGTGTCAGTCCAAGTCCTGTCCTCTGGAGCTTGAGATCTACAGCCAAAGTTGTTGACTTACTCCAAATGCAGTGTTCATCACCCAATCTGTTAGCTGACTTTCCTCTGAAGTCATGAGTATTTGTTGTCATAGCACCACCCCACCTTTCCTGTTTGAATCGGGTTTTGGCTACAGCATGTTTTGATCTTGCAGTATATGGGGGCAAGGGGCCTGGAGTCATGCTTCTGGGCTTTGGGGTTTTTTTAGCTTTTTCTCTTTTTGCAGAAAGTTATGGGCAACCTGGTTTATATTATGTAAGCTCCAAGATGACACCCATTTCTGCAAGGTATTCCCCCAGTGATGAAGGGGTTGATACACAATCACACTGCCTGTTGAAGCCAGCAGTGGGAGCTAGCAATGCAGGCTTACAAATCACAGAAAAAGAAAAGTGTTAACATCTGCAGTGTAATTAGTCCCACTGGTATGTCTGATACACAGGTTATTCAATAACTTAAATGGAAAAAGCCCCACCCAAACCCAACAACCTTCCTCTGTCTAGCATAAACTTCCTCAGCAAATGTTTTTTTTTCTGATTCTTTGGACCCCAGTGATTCAGCCTTCCCAGTGTTCTCGTCGCTGAAAATTGCAGTAGGAAGGTTTGCTAATTACAAGAATATGAAGTATTTAATCAAAAGCTTAAGAAAGCACATTCTTTTCCAGACGGTTTGCATGGATTTCTACTGCCCTGAGGCCATGCTTCCCTAGAAAATGTAGAGTAGAATTGGTCTTGTCCCAGTTAGACCAGAAGAGGGCCCGATACCACCACAAGTGAAGCTGCATCCACTGTTTGTTCAAGGTCAAATGCATCCATACGTGATTATCAAACTTTGTACCTCGCTAAACAATTTATCTTGGACAGCAGAGCCAAATGTACATTTGCCTTTCTCCAGCATAAGGAGGGTAGGCACAGTGTTAAACCTAGGTACCGTGCTGTAACAAATAATAGAGTGAAAATTCCACAGCAGACTGGGCCACCTTACACAGCCAGCAGGCACAAGTTTTAAAAGCAAACTCATCATCCTCAAGCGCTGCACTTTCTGTCACCCAGAAACTCAAAGCTTCAGTACAGACACAGGATGGTAAAGGTGAAGCCTCCAGCACAGCTTGGTATGAAGAGACATAGACAAGCCCCGGAGGCTGGTGCTGAAGTGCAGTTTTACCAGAGTGCCAGGAGCACAGTCTCCTACCAGCTACTCAGCCACGAGCACGTGCCTTACCGACATGGCAACAGGCGCTTCTGCTGCCTTCTGATCAGGGAGAGATTGGTCAGGAGCTCTGGGGTGACTCAAAATGTTTCTGTCCCACTGTATTCCTTGTACTTCAGCAGCGAAGCTAAAAATAGTGAGGACTAAACCTTCAATAAAGAGCAACACATTTAATGCATGTTGTGGCTGAGGAGGAATACGGTAATTTGCAATGGCATCCTCTAAAATCTGTTGCCAGGCTTCCATAATAGTTGCAAGTTTGTCCATGGTCTCCATAGCAGCCTTTCCTGAGGCTCGAGGCCGGCATGGTGACTCATGTTGGTTCAGTGAGAGACTCTGACTCCTTTCCAAGAGAGTCTGAGGATGCCAAACCTGGACTGGTTTCCTGTAATAGAGGTTCCCCAATTATGGTAGACATGCCACTCTTGGTACACAAGCCACCTCAGCGTGGTGCTCCAACACCTCCCAGACGTTGTCACAGTGTGTAAAAGGATAAGCAGGAGACATTACTGCTGCTGCCATTGGCAATGGAGGCACCCAAACAAAAATATTTGGAAACTTCCGTTTCAGTAAGTTGCTGAGCTCACACTAATTCTGTCCCTGAACAACTCAGAAGGGTAAAGCCAGTTTGCCACAACAGTAAAAGGGCTGAGTATCACCCTTGCTGTAAGCCTGAGATGGTTTCCTAACCTTGTTAGCGGTGTCACTGTGGGCACAGGGTGCTGCAGCAGCTGCCTGGTGACCCTGCCATAGGAGAGGTTCCTCACAGCACTGTCACCCCTGCGGATCCCCTCCGGAGGGTATGATGGGAAGCTTGTCCTGGCACAGGTGCCTCCTCAGCAGCAGGCCTGAGCCTTGTGGCAGATGTTGGAAGAAGGTACCTCAGTTGTGTGCCTTAACCACTGAGCCACAGATTTAGGCTTTCTTTTCTATGGTCCCCATGAATTTAACTTTCCTGGAAAAGTGGATGCCCTCCCATACAGCAGAGGGTAGCTCCTCCCAGCTTGCTGAGCCTAGCTTATAACCTTCTATTTAGAGATAATTTGGTACTTTGAACCTCCTCAGACTGAGGAAAGGCAGAAGCCCAGGCCACCCACTTGCCAGATGACACAGGACAGCCTCTGGCAGGTGCCAGTAGCAGATGGCTGTTGCGCAATGGGCTGGTCACTGTGGTTTAGCAGATGCTGGATCTGGCAAATCTGTTCTTGTCAGAAGAAGCCCATCTCAAAAACAGACTGTTAGATACTGCCTCACTTTTTAAAATGCAGTAGATCCTGAGGTAAGAACAAGCAAGGTAAAGCAAGTTCTCTCACAGTTACTGAGAGGGAAAAGTGACATAAATCTGTACCACCTGAATACCTCTGAGGGCACATCCTTGAGGTACTTATTTCCAGCAGCAAAACAACCTGAGATGCCCTCTGTCTCAATGCTCATCCTACCCCACCAAAGAGCCATCAGCTTCCCAGGTACATTAAGGTGTGACTGCCTCAAATTATTTCATGACTTATTTAATTCCTTAAGTAACCATCTCTATCCCACTGCTAACTCACCCCCATGTTAGCTAGCCCATGGCTAAACCAAATGTTGCCTGTTGCCCTTCAGGCCCTTTTCCCCTTCTTCCTGACTGTAGCAGTCATAAAGCCTTGATTAGCCCTGTACAGCCTGGATCACACTTTAATGTCTGTGAAGGCTCCAACCACTCCCTTCCCCAGTCATCCTTTCCCGACCCTGAGCAAACACAGCAGCTTAGGAGATGAAGACTGGTCAGCACCTTCCCCGTATCAGTGGGCACCAACTGCAGCCTACAGCACCTCCCAGTGCCTTCCCTGAGAAGGCCTGGGGCAAGACACTGTTAAACCACATCCAATGACCTTTAGTCTGCCTCTCCACTGTCTTTTTTACTTCCAAGGACAGACCACACCACAGCTGATGTTACACCGAATAATGCTCATGTCACCGTGTGTGGCCATGATGCCTTGCAGTTTTACCTACTGAGAATGCTCAGGGGAGCTCTGATACCTAGATCAGCTGAAACAGAAAATATTTTACATCCAGATAGACAAAGCCATAGGTTTTTGCAGAATCAAGAGTTTGATGGAAGGTGTAGGATACTCCTTGGGGCACACTGAGCTTCAAAAACATAACCCAGTATCAGCTGTGCTGGAGTACTGCCAGCCACTGAACACCATGATTAACCCCAGCGTTTGGTCGCAATGCTCCACCGCCACCATTACAAACATTTCTAAAAAGCAAAGATGATGAAATAAAGGAAGTCAAACTATTTATGCTAAGATTAGGTAAGGACAGCTCTCCTCCTTGTCAAGTTGACCTAACTGTTTCTGGCAGAGCCACAACCCAAAACCCTTAGCCACCACCCTCTTGATGACTAGAATAGCTTTCATAGCCACTATCCCTTCCAAAAGCCTCCCTAGGTCAAACCAGCAGTTGTGTGCTTGAAGCCTATCCCAGTCCATCTTTACCCAGGAGCTAAGCTAGCCCTGCCTCAATTGAAACAGGCACCACTTCCTTTTCTGAAGGTGTTATCATCTATTATTTGCATTCAGGAGACAGTACCAGTTCTAAAACCAATAAATAATTAAGAACATCTTGACCATCTTTCTTCCTACCTTCTCCTTCCAATAATGAGCATAACTTCAACACCCCAGTTGGAGAAGTTATCTTCAATTCAAAGAGCAGGAATTGAAGCAACCCCCTTCACACCACCCCTCCTTAAATAAAAAAAATAATAATAAAAAAGGTGAAATAGTGCTCTATATCTGCAGCAGTGTTTAACCAGTAAGTAGCATTTGGTACAGAAAGGGCCACGAACAGCATAGTCCTTCTGATGTTTTTATTGGTCACAGGCAATGTTACAAAGCAGTTACACTGAATAATGTTGTCACAGTCATACCATAATGTCAGGTGGCTACAAAGCATTTGAATTTCACACAGTGAAACTACTTGAGGGAAAGAAAAGATAAATCATGCTTGTAACAGAAGATGAAGAAAGTACATTTGGTTAAAAGAAGAAATGGTCCCAGGCTTCCAGCCCACCCAAACTGAAGTTAATGGAAAAGCTTCCGCTGGCTTCAGCGGACTTTGAATCCAGCCTCCAACATCCAGTGACCAAGCTGTCAGGTAAAGTGCCTCTCTGCTCAGCCACAGGCTCCCTGCTCTCCTAACACACTTGTGCGTGATGCATTTTCTTCTTTTAAAATGAGAAGAAGATAGATGTGTAACTAACTCTGCCAAACTTTATACACAACAGAGCAGATTTGGGCTCATCAGCTTTAGAGAGTGGGCTAGTTACAAAGGTGATCGCACGTGTACTGGGTAAGGAGGGAGTCCCTGCGCTCCTGAGAGCCTGCAGCAGGTGTCTGGGGAGCCCCAAAGCTTCCCAGAAAGCTCGCTTCCAGGCTGCTTCAGTATTTGCATCTGGCAGCATCTGTCTGCATTCAAGATGGGTAACTTATGTGAGCTGGAATTCGGGTGACACAGCACTAAGAACAGCTACCAATGCAGCTGGGAACTGGTCATTTCCTGCAACGAACAACTGAGCAGCCTGTGGGCCTTTACTGATGACACATTCCATTAGATCATTTTATCCTTCGAACAGTCTCAGTGCAAAAAATTCCCTTCTCTTGACAAAAATGGGATTTCAAAACCACAGCTAGCAAAATCGTGCACCAAATTGAAAAAAGACATCTTTGCTTCAAGAAAGCAAAAAAACTTTTCATCAAATATACATTTATTTTGAAGATAATTATTTCTGGGAGCTCAGAGATCTTTCTGAAACAATCTCTTCTGAGCTGCAGGTGACTCGATGCATCCTATACCTCCTCATCCCGAGGATGCATTTACAACACACAAAATGTGCATCAAAGTCTCCACCAGCGCTGGAGACAGCAGAGGGCACCAACCCACCGGCACTTCCCAGCTAATGGAACTCCTTTGGCCACACATCATCTCCCCCTGCAGCAGGTTGCAGTTACCAGCCTTACCAACCTCAGCACAGCTTCTTGCTCCATAAGGCTGCATTATTTTATGATGCCTAAAGCTCAGGACGTAATTTGTGCTTCAAGGAAAGTTGGAGTGAGAGGTGCTGTTGTTTATATTTCAATGGTCACCAAGAACGTAGTTATTTCCCAGATCTGCATTTGCTAGTTATCTCTACTTTTAACAGTAGAGCATTGACCATAACCCATGATTTATAAACTTCTCCTTCCCAGTACATATAAGAGATAACATTTTTGTTCGTGCCTCAGACTATGATGATCAATGCTGTGAGTGTTTAATGATGGACGTGGTTTGACCGCATTCAAGTGGGAAGGACAGGAGCTACCAGCCTGTGTTATGTACATAGTCCATCAGGAGTCCCTGAGATACAAATACGGCACCCACTCTCCTCTCTACTGGCATTTTGGTCAAGATTTCTCAATAAGTGTTCCAGCTTATTTAAAAAAAAAAAATAAAGTGTTTTCATTAATTAAAAACAGTCTATTTGCAAATCAGTTGTGAAATGGACAACAACATTCCACAGGAAAAATCATTCTGATTCAAAAGTTGGTAAATATGTTTTTAACTGTAAAATCTCAGCTACTGGCTGTTTTCTGTCTTGATAGAAGCTGAGTCCAGTAAGTAATTCTATATCTCTGACCCGAGCTGTATGAAACTTCATTCTCTCTTCAACCCACACCGACTCAGCCTTGCCTTCCTGTTGGGATAAAGGAAGGGGGGAAAAAAAGGGTGTTTTAACACATCTTTATTTTTTATGACATACATTTAATCAATCAGCAAAAGATTTTTTGATATTTTATAAAGACAGGAAGCAGTAACCTGGCAAACATCTAACAAAAAAAAAGGGGTCAGTGGATTTTAAGTAGCTATAAGCTTGCCTAAATTTAGTACCTCCTCAAATACACAGGGTCTGTAGTTGCACCAGTGGAAACTGGTGAGAACAGGGACTGGCACGTGAGGTCCAGCATCTATCCACCATTTCTAGGTTAAAACCTTTTCTGAGAGCTAATGCCTGACTTGGGCAACAGCTTGTTTACTTCGTCACTGCAGGACAGGTCTGCACACCTTCCATGCTTTGCTCTGGTTCCAAGTGCAGATATGCACATCCCCCTCACAGTGCTAAGATACCCAAATTGGAACCAGCCAATGCTCTTCAGGAATATCTGTCTTCTTTTGGGTATGCATTTGTCCTAATCCCTGAGCTTGCTTTGTGGATGACTCTTCTAGAAGCTCTTTGTCCTTCTCAGCTACTGACTGAAGGTACATTTGTGCTACAGAAATTTATGTTTGTACCACATTAGTTGCCTCAGCGTACCCCAACTCTACCCCACTAGCTGTAAGGTTTGTTCTTTGAGCAGGGAACTTCTATTTTCACATCTGAGCATATATACAGACTCTAAAATAATATGTTTACAGAAATATTGCTGTCTCTCAAGATGATCATCACAGACTGTGCAGTTTTTATGTCTCCAACTAGTTGATCACTGATACCCAAGCAAAACAAGCCCAAGCCCATCTTCAGATGTTTATGGGGACTGAACAGACTACTTACTGCACAGCTTTCACTGTTGTCTTCTCTGTGGGGTACAATGAAAGACAAGGCATCCAGAGACCCTTCACACTTCAGAGGAGTTTCTGAAGTATTTTTACAACTAGTCAGCACAATGAAGTAGTGAGTTGGCACAGAAACTTCTGAATTACTGGGGCGTCTGAAACACAAAAGGTCTTTCTGTAAAGCCACCAAATCACACTGGTGCAAAGAACAAGTGAGAGCAATCAGCCACATTCTGGCATTGTCTATTTTAGCAATCCACTTATTTAGCCCAAAAAATGCTTAGGCCTGCAAGGAAAATTCTAGATTCATGTTTTGCAAATCAGATTTGCCTCACAGACTGATCTAAGTTTACAGAGGTCCAACAACATCATCGTAAGAATCCAAAGTAGATGGAGAGTTCAGCCTGAGCCCAAAAAACCTGTTGCCTTGAACCATAACTTCAAAGCAGAACCCTGCCAGCTCAGGAAGTGTTGACCATGGCACCAGGGATAAGCCCCTGCCTCATCCACTCCACCAGGCAACATCATAACATTTCAAGCTAGTGGACATCCTTCCACATGCAACAGCTTCTCTCACCCTTCACCTTCAGGTTTCAGGATGACACATTTTGAAGGTGCATTTTCTCTTTGTGCTTGTTGCTTATTTCTTAGCTTTACACTTCTGCCTCAGCTAGGACGATCTGACTGCGATCTGACTGCGATCTGACTGCGATCTGACGTCTGAGCTGATATAACCTGCCACAGGCCCCATTTCCACAAGATGCCTTCTTTGATAACAAGGATCATAAGTACTTTTTGACCACTATTGGAGGAAAGAAACAAGAGTGTGAAAGGTTCCTTCCTACCTTTTCACCTTTTCTGGGGTATCGTAGAGCCCATCAGAGTCATAGTCAAACACAGGACCACTGACTACATTGACACCATTCCTGGCTGCAGCGTATTCAGGTAGCAGGGACTGATGGAAGTAGTTCCATAACACTAAAACACAGTAAGTGGGAAACATCATACTTAGGGCTATGAAGATGATTAGGGGCCTGGAACATCTCCCATATGAGGACAGGCTGAGTGAACTGGGACTGTTTAGTCTCGAGAAAAGAAGACTTAGGGGGGACCTAATTAGTGTTTATAAATATCTTAGACATGGCATGCAGGGGGAATTGGCCAGCCCCTTTTCAGTGGTCTGTGGGGACAGGACTAGGGGCAATGGCTGTAAGCTGGAGCACAGGAAGTTCCGCACCAACATGCGGAAGAACTTTTTCAGTGAGGGTGACAGAGCCCTGGGACAGGCTGCCCAGGGAGGTGGTGGAGTCTCCTTCTCTGGAGATATTCAAGACTTGACTGGACGCCTGTCTGTGCAATATGAGCTAGGGAGCTGCTTTGGCAGGGGGGTTGGACCCGATGATCTCTCGAGGTCCCTTCCAACCCCTACGATTCTGTGATCATCTCCAAGGTAGCAGCTGTTAATACAGCCCTGCAGAGTTCTCAGTGGAGTTAAACAGACACGATCAGGTAGGAAAATAATAACTCATACAGGTGTTCACAGTTTTTAAAGGCTGCATCCCACTGAGCAGCAGCATGCACTGCAGTATCTCCTGGCACTGTGGTTTCACAGGCACCCTGACCACAACACAGCGAGGCTGCTCCCTCGTGGCCTTGGGCTTTTTTCCTGGGAAACCAGAGCATGGGGAGGGAGGCTGGAGGAAGGAAGGTGGGAGAAATGCGTGTATGCCTGTGTCACAGCATCTATCAAACAGGCCTGTCTAGCTTGTACACCCACACCTATGAGTTCAGAAGTATATTTATATCCTTCAGTTTAGATGTACCTGAAACATCTCCTTACCGATTATGATATTTTTAATTGCAGCTGAGTTAACTACTGTTCCATTACAAAACAGGACATGTCTTTTCTTCAGAGGAAGTACCATAGTTATCCTATCTTTTCTACTAGCGATATGATTATTTTCCTGTTTCCTCCACAATTGAGACCCTAGATTCCTGCCTGGAAACTCATCTGAGTTTCAGAGACATTTCTCAACCAGAAGTGAGTTTAATGGACACAACTGTATATGGTTATCTGGATTCTCTGGAAGATATTCAGTATAAAACACTGCCTAGGTAGGCAGGAGAATGAAAACAGAAGTGTCAGACATTAAATGGAGATGTAATGAGTCAGTTGATTAGGAAGCATAAGCCCACAATAGTGGGCCTTTTTCACACAGGTCATTATCCTCCTTGAAGGAATTTTTCCTTGAGGTAAGCAGCCCATAGTTTGGGGTGGTCCTATTTTACAGAGGCAGCTGAACCAGGGATCATTTGCACAATTTGGAATCAAGCAAAAATATCAGCGGTTTTTCTTATAGTCAACTGTGCACACAACTAAGATACCTTTAAATGCAGGATACATGGGCACAATGTTGCTGGTAAGCAAGGCATCATAGTGAGGTTTCTTCGCATCAGTCATAAAATCTGAAACAAAAAAGGCAATTAATTACTTGGATTTGTTACTTTAAGCTTACATTTTTGTGTTTCTAGAGATCAGTGTAATAACATTAAGGTGGAGCTGACTTAACTTCACTTTCCAAAGCCAACATGGGTCTAAGTCTAACTTCAGTACATTGGATGCACATCTCACCCAAAACAAATAACATTAGCAGTAACAATTGCACTTGTCAGATATACAGTGGGCAAATTTTTGTGACACTTAAAATATCAGAACAGACTTCTGAATTATGGGGAAGGGAATAAAATTCACTTTGCAAGTGCCAGACCAACTTGTTCTGACTGCAGAATCTCAGCACAAAAATAGGAGCTCTGTTGTAACTCTGCAAATTACACTTGATGTGGATGTTTATGTAACCTACTACTCAGTACTTTATGTGGTAAAGTCACTGCAAAATGCTTCCAAATTAGGTCAGCATTAGTTCACAAACAATTTAAGCACTTGTAATCAGCTAAGGATTTTGTACTATGTTTGAGAATCAGAGCTACATTCTTTAGACGAATGCCGAGTTGCTTTTCTAAAGTCCTCACATGGCACAAAAAAGCATATTTCAAATAGAAAATAAAATTACCAAAGCAGTTTTTAACTTAATGATACATGGTTAAATTTTACTTTAGATAGTTACAATTAGCACCTGTCACACAAACTGAATTTGCAATTTACTAGCTTGCTAGATTTGACTCAAGGCTTACATGTTCTTTCCATTTTCTTCTGTGAGATACCATTTTAGACACCTGACAAGTTCCAAAGATTTTGGGAAGTACTAAAAAACCTTGGACAACTGTCGGGGAAGACAGCAGGCCTGATAGCGGCCTAGCTCTCTTCACCCAAGATTTAGGTTCTGACAATATCCTCCTGCTCCCATAAGATGGAAAAAGTTACTCCTGCTGAGAGGAACTTAATAATTACATTCTCAAAACACAGCGTCCTTGATGATAGGGGTACAGGCTACCCTAAACCAAGAAGTAGTTATGGGAAGGTACTTGGGAGTAACAGAACATGTTAAGAACCAACCATAATAAGATGGGTCGAAACAGCAGGTGTGCGGATGCTTTTAGGCAAAGGCAAACTAAGGATATTTAGCTATAGGATACGTTTATCAGAACTTGTTATAATTACTAACCAATCAGTGTGGTGTGAACAGTGTGTGTAACCAATTAGCAGGTTTTTAGCTTGCCATGTTTGCAGGAACAAATGTATATAATCTGTGTGATTTCACCCAATAAATGGCTTCACCTAAAATTCATATCGAATTGCGTGTTGCTCATTGCCGATCTCCACAGACAACCCAACACATGCAAGTGCCTAAGAATGTTTTTCCTTTCTCACGTGCTGAACTGCAACAATTCAGCAACTACTGCTTCCTACTCTTATTAGCTATCAGGAACATCTGTAAGAGACTACACCTAGTGCATTACAAATTAGCTAAGTCAGATACGCTTTACAGTGAAGGCAATGTGCTTACTTGGAGGAGAAAGGAATCCATAAGTTAGACGAGGGTTATTGTTGTAAAACCAACATGTCTGGTTATGGCTAATAGAAACACGAGCATCCCTGTGTACACAGCTGGAGATATCTTCTGTAGCAGAAGCCCATTTGTCCTATTAAACAAGAAAGTATTGGTAAAACTGATAGCTGACTTCAGATAATTGTCTCAGTGTGGGGGACTGGCCCCTTCCAACCCAAACCATTCCATGATACTATGAAATATATAGCTGCAATTGCCCTTAAAGATATGAAGGGCCTTAACTAAGATGCAAGAACCATCCCTCTTTTGCCAGCGGAAAACAAGCCCTCCCATACATTTCACGAATTGTAGAAATACAGCAAGCAGAACTGCAGCACTTAAGCTGAGAATATCTTCTTCTAAAAGAAAACCTACAGCTGCCCACTAAAGATAACCTGATCTACTGTACTTGTTCATTCCGGCTAGGTATCATATGTAGCCAGGTGAGTTGTTAGCCATCTGTCTACTGGACCACTTGATACAGTAACTAGTTGCTTCACAACACTAACCTTAAAATCAAGCAAGTCTTGCCAGAGTTTAGTTAAATTTACCTTGCCAGAGTTTTAATTAAATTTACTGAAAACAGTCATTATTAAAAACACATGATTCCCATATAATCAAACTAAAAAGCAACCTCTACTGTCTTATTTCCTTTTAAACATGATGTGGTTTGTCAGTTTCTACTGAATGGGAAAGGCCAACTTGAAAAACCTTTCATTCACAAGATCAGTGGTCGGTAAGCAAGCCAGTGCAGACTCACAGGGCCTCTACACCACTGGCAATGGGCCCCTCACTTCCTGGTGGATCTGTTTGCTCTGGAGGCAAAACTGCAGCTTGCTTCAAGGAAAAGGATTGGCTTTCGCTCCTTCCTTATTAATGTTGGAAAGTGAAGAAAAACTCATACAAATCACTCTTCATCTCCAGTGATTCTACTTAGGTCCCTGAAATGCTAAGAGGTATCCATTCAAGCTTTTTACCTTTCAAGGTTGCTGCTAACATTTCTCCAGATACTTACATCTTTGTTAACAGTGTATGTACTCCACAGAGACATCCTGTATTCCTTGCTGTACGCACTCACATAGCGGTGATGGTAAAGGAGGCAGTAATTATGTCTCTTCTGCAGAACCCTGGGCCGTCCGTAAGGCAAAGTAAGCTTCTCAGTCTTCTTAACTGCAGCAGAAATAGTGCTAGTTACCTTTCAAGCAATACTAGTTGTTAAGTGTCTCCCTCTTTTATACACCCAAGGCTGCCCTAATTTTCAATTGCCAAACAGGGAAGTCACAGTAAGAGAACAAAAAACAAACAAACAAAATCATTCTTATATCAAAAGTATTATTTTTATGCTAAGGCAATATATTAAATGACAAAACCATTGTAAAGCAATCATTTAAACTTCTGCTGTACAAAAATAAGCTTGTATTTAAACCAAAACATTTTGCCATTTAAAATAGGAGATGAATGTAAGTTGTAAAGTTAAGGTCTTCGTTGACTTTGTGTTTCATATATATAACATGGGATCAGCTTCTACGTAATATTTAGATGGGAAAGTAACTAACTCTGGTGATCCAGAATCTGCTGAGAGGAGTATTTTAGTAAAAACCACAAGGTTGAACGTAAAAGTGATATTTAAAGGACAAAAAATATAGAGATCTAAAAAAATGATACAGTGAAGTACTAGCTGGATTGTCAGTTGTGCGAGGCCTCGCTTTATAGAGGCTGAGAGTCACAAAACTTTCCTTCTCCCTCTCTCACATCTCTTTAGAAAGTTTGTACACAGAGGAAGATCTGAGTTTGTTTACAGAGAAAAGTATATACAAATGTTTTATGGATGATACTGCGCAGGAATTTTAGCAGACCCTTGCCTGTTTATTGACCAAGTACTGCATCAAATGGAAGAGTGAAGATTTTCCTTTGAAGCTGTATCAGCAAGAAGCTATGGGGTCAGCAGAAGGCAAGTCATTAGAGAGAAGCTGAGAAGTAAAGCAGCATTAGCATCAGAATTACTTGATAGTCAGTACCAGTTATTTCAAAGAAAAACCAAAGTAACGAAAGTCACAAGAAACACATGCTTCTGCAATCATCTGCTGCAGTCAAAAACACCAGCGGAAACTTTCTGGTTTTAAGCCCTAAGGCTAAATTTCATCAAAACATCCATTATTTAAATTTTTGCCAATGGGAAACAAGCAGAAGTAAGGTTTTCAAGTTTTAAGTTCTCTGATGTAAAATACAAACTGAGGGAAACTAGCACATCATGGAAATATTTTAAAATAAAAAAAATATTGCTTTGTTATTGAAAATCCAGGTATTTTCAATCAGTACATGGCTAGAATGATAAAGAAAGCATCAAAGTATATTTTCCACTAAATAGGTCACTACCATCCACAAATTATAGAGAACTACAGTTTCAATGCAGCTGTTTTAAATGGCGAAGAAGTTGAGCAACAAATGAATGCTGCAGGGTTTTTTCCACAGTAATTCTACAACACCAAAACAGTCAAGATCAGGACATTTTTGTCTTCACCCAAGAGGGAAAAGGCAAACAATTCACACTTTTTTTTCATTAAACTAAAAATGCAGTAATATTTTGTTGTTCTTACAGTCTGGCAATTTATGACAAGCAATGAAAGAATATGCAAACGGAGGGGACAAAAACTCTGAATAATCTTACGGAGCATCTGGGCTGATTACTAGAATTCTGTCATCTGTGATAATGCTTTTTGTATCTGAAGTGCTTAGTTCATACAATTTAAACAAATTACTGCTATGAAGACTAGTCCTAAACCAGGTCTCACTGATAATCCGGGCCAAGATCTTCCTGTTTCAAAAAAAATGTAGCTTTAGAGCCTTATTGTCTATTTCTAGGTTCCCCTTTCTATAAAGTGGAGCTGAAATGGGTCATCTGACTGGCCTTGCCATGCTGCTTCCAAGCTGGTTTCAGCAAGGCGCTCAGACATCCACCTACTCGTTATCTAAGTCTGTTTCAGTGATACCACTTACAAGCTGCTGGGAAAGCACACTCTATCATACTAACTGCATTGCATTTTTGCTGCTCTCATGAGTGTTACAACACTGAAAGAGTTATTTTAATAGAGTTCTGGGACACGTTTTAAAAATATGCCCCGTCGCTAGTGGAAAAGATTCAAGAAAGCTCTATCCACTCTTTGTGCCAGGACAAGCTACATAAATCAACAGAAGCCTTAAATTAGCCCTTAATAACTAGCAAGTATTGAATCCTGCCTGTAACTGGCATTTAAGTCCAGCTCTTAACAGTGATCTACAGTGAGGTGTTGCCAAATACAAAGTTCAAGAAACAAGTTTTTCATGCACACACACAAGACAAGGTCTATATCAGCCTATTTCTTTCCGGCAGGCTAATCATCTTGACTTCATCTTTTAAGGTATTAGCACCAAGGGCTGCATTCCATTTTGACTGATGGTTTTAATGATTTACTTACTGTCTTACCTGCTTCATGTTCAAAATAGTTTATTTTGGTTTATGAGTCATGGGCACATCCACAGCCTTGCAAACTACAGCTCAAGCATGGCATGTATACGTCCAAAGAATGGAAATAAAGCATGAGTAAAACCAGTGACTGCTTAAGACCACCCCTTATGCTTCATTAAAAGTATGCTGCCGTTGTGATACCAGTATTTGCAGGGATTTCTTATCAGATACTTCTCCATACACCACTTTTGCTTCCCATTCTGGAATGCTCATTACTTCAGTGATAGAAAATTAAAAAGTAGCAGATAAGGCATGTGCCATAAAGACACACATGTAAGAATATACATTTATTTGAGAACAATTTGTTCAGTAGGGCTGCATTGGAAAACCTCGGAACTGAAGTCCCAGAGAGTATTTCAAAGAATTTTTACTTCAAATACTTAAGATCTGCTCAGAAGTTCAGACATCACACATTTTACATTTTTAATAATTCTTATGTTTTTGTTACAGTTTTGTATTGCTATCTGAAGTTCTTACCTTCTGTTTCAGTGAGGTTTAAACGCTGGTGAAAATCTTTTACTGGCAAGCCCTGTAATTATAAAGCAAAACCAGCGAGATGATATCAAGTGTCCTACAAAACACATTATTAGCCACTACTACTACACTTAAAGCAACATATGTAACACCAGCCTTGCAAGTTATCCCTATATAGAACTCGCTGACATCTACTGATGAGGAGCTACAGAAAATTTGCAGAAAAGAAGTGATTTTGCCACAAACAAATCCACAGCCTTGAAAACCACAGCCCAAACACGCAACGTTCACAGAAAGGAAATTTCAATGTAATTAAGTGAAGCAAGCAAGAAGTGAATGCTTTCCCCGTCAAAGCTTGCCTCTGTGGCATCTTCCAGTCTCTTCAGAGCTCAATATGACCTTACCTAAGCAAACTGCAAAAATTAATATGCAAATACAGGCTAGTACCCACTAACCCCAGGCGAGATTTGATTCTTGAAACCAATAGTAGGGGGGCTGAAAAACTAGCAGGGTAAGGATAAACACTGGGGAATCCAGAGTTTCGCTCTCTGAACCCAGCACGGATGTCTGCCTCCACAACTTCACCCACTTCAGTACCTACCACTGTCCCACATGAGCAGCCAAGGCTCATTGAAAAGGCTTTTTGTCCCACCACTGGGCATTCAGAAGGATGGCTTGTCTCTTTGGGATGGTGGGGGATGTAGACAGGGTTCCTTAAAAGATGGTTTAGGCGTCCATGAGTTCCATTGTTTGGGGCTGGTTTCACATCGAGCAAGTCTATGAAAAAATTCAAGTGATATGAAAAGGATAAGAAAGACTGTAATATACTGCTGCTTGTATTGTGTTTACAAGTATGGGTGAGCCAGTAAAGCTGAACTGCTCGCTGCTTGTAACACCAAAAAGGGAAAGCCATGTAGCCCCTTTAAAAGGAAGCATGCATGTTCTTAGCTAGGGCTCAGGACAGTATTAGTGTGCTTGTAAAGAGGGACAGAACAAGCACAAAAAATTACAGAGGCTTACATCTGAGGGCAAGTGAACTTGCAGCATCCAAACTTTCAGTAGGGAACAATGGGAATCTGAAACACATGAACTAAGTGAATGCATAACATTGAAGCTTTGGGGAATAAGTTTGGGAGCTTTGTGTTTGCTTTGTTTGTTTTGTTTTTTTAATTATCTGGAAATTTAATACATAAGCTTCAGTTAATAAGCATCACTGAAGGGTAAAGCCATAAAAGAATCCAGACAGAACAGAGGTTCTGCTTGTCTCTTATGTCTAAAATGTTAAGCTTCAAAACTCTCACCAAAGTAGTCTAACCACAAAAACATCTCTATCCTGCAAACCTCCAAATCTCTGCCATTAAAGTAATCCAAACAACTAAAAGCTGCCTACCACCAATGTTCAGAGAGACTTCAAATACCTTTAAAGTGCCAAATAGAACAAGCCCCACTTCATGTTTAATCCTCACTAGCATTAATAGGTCTGTTGTTCCTTAACTGAATTCATACTGAATTTATGAAATAAGATGTTTTCAAAACATAGCAGGTGATGACACACAGTTGTATTCAAAAGCATGGTGTCTAGATCACTCATGCAGAGCACAAGAGTTCAGAGCTGAACTTCCCTTCCTACATAGGAAAACTCAACACATTTCTCCCTGCACTTTGCCATTCATATGTTAAAGTCATTCCCTCCAGATGAAGCTGATTTGCTTTGGAAAGAAGAATAAAAACACCTTTTTGAATCTAGCATTCCCTGCTCCAATCACTCCAATAAATACATCACACAAAACAGTGAAAAGCCAAATCAGACTAAGTCCCAGAACTCAGGTCCCCACTTTGACAACTAAATTACACTATTATGTTGCTATTATTTTAAGGAGCATATCCAGGAATTTCACAACACCCCAGAAATCCTCCAGTCTGGCAACTTGAATGCCTCAGAAAGCAGGAGTTTGACAACCCAGTAAGTTGTATACATTACAGATGTATCTCTGATGCTGATGCTTCAAAAGCTGAGATGTTGGACAAATGGGAGACGTATCTCTGCTCGGGCTGCACTTTGCAAGAATGTGTGGTCATGCACCTCAATGAGAATCCCTGGAGTCCCAAGCAAGTGGAAGAAGATGCCTTTCTGCAATCCTACACCCTGGGCAAGGAAAATGTTGACTAAGCTGCCTCACTTCATATTTTATCTGACAATTAGTGTGCTGGCCTTCACACTTCCTATTCTAATTCTTCCTGTACAGGAGGGAGGAAATCTAGACCTCAATGACCACACTTAAAATGTCTGATCAGTCATTGAACTTGCTTTACTGCGATGCCAGTAAGGACTCTGCCCCTCCAATGAAGCTTACACAGTATGCATCATGGGGCACAAGAAGGTGGTTCAAGATCAAGTGTGGAACGAGAAGGCAGCAAGGCATACAAGCGCAAGAGAGATGTGGGTCCTGCCAATGGCTTGTTTCCTATTCCAGCAAAGAATTTTAACACATGGTTTTAAAAGTGGTATACCTGAATATTGCCACTGATTGCAGTGCTCCCAGTAAGTGTTTTCTGGATCGAACCCTTTGGTAGTGCTTTGTCTCTCACTGAAGCAGATGTTAGAGCAAGTACAGATCCTGGCAGGAGAGAGGAGGAGGCAGGAAATAATGGAGAACAGGTGAAGACCTCAAGGGGAATAAATGAACAGGAAGCAGCAGAACTAGTGATAGGCTTCTGGAGAAACCATGAAATACTGAACAAGGAGAAGGGACAAGGAGTCACAGTAACATTGTGTTTGAAAGGGGAAAAAAAAAAAGGAGGAGGACCATAAGGTGTCTTAATTTTCAGAAACACCACTTCTCTGGTGCAGCGTGCTGCATGGAGTCAGAAAATGAGGTGAAGAATATCTGTATATAGTGTGCACCTGGGATCCTCAGGTATGGAAGCAGACTGCATGGGACAAAAGTCAATCATTAATTCTAAAGTGAAAACAAAGGAGTGAGAAATGGCAAACCTGACTACTGCTGCTCTGCAATTGAAAAGACAACTAGCTTTAGAGCAAGACTCTAAGGCTGTGGAACTACAGACTAACAAGACAGTTGCAGTCCATCAAAGGACCCCCCAAAAAAGTCTATTTGAAACATTTGTTGTATTAAACAATGAGAACAGAGAGGAAAACATCAAAACCTACTACTAAAAAACACAGCATATAAACTGAACAAGTGACATACAAGGATGAATTTGGGAGCTTTATTACATGACTTGAGTGAATGAAAGTTAAAAAAGTAGTCTAAATGCTATCTGAAATACAAACCTATTGATATCACATAACTAAAAATTAAAATATGGTACAGGAAAACACAAATAAAAAAACACATGATAAAATACAAGGAATTTTATTGTAAAAAGCAGAGGGAGTGACTGACTCAGGCTTTCTGAAAATAAGCTTCCTGTCAGCTACACCCATATTGATAACTATGCTTGTTATTTATTGTTCTACATGACCAAGATTACCTGAGTGATTAATCTGATAAAGCTTCTAGTTAGATATGGAATAGAAACATCCCTTTTTCTTAATGGTAAAGAGATTGTGAAGTAGTCAGTTTTAGTAGCAGTGAGTCAAAGCACCAGCTCAGAAGCAGCCAGAGGAACACAGAGTAACCAGTGGATCCTGAACAGCCATTAGTTCCATATTGCCTGGAACTCTCTCAGAAAAACACACGGCTCTTTATTAGTGAACATCAGCAACAAATCTTAAGGACAAATTTCTAAGCACCCTTAAAAATCTGTTATTAGAAGACTTCTATTGCCCCAAATATTTTATATTTTTCCAAAGATTGACCCCCATCAATTGTACTTACCACACATTAAGTTATATACTTCAATGTTTTCAAATGGATCAACTTGAGTACGAAACTTGAATCCTGGTCCAAAACCAATAAAGATAGCCTAGGATTTACAGAGAGAAGTAAAGTGGAACTCTGTTTAAGACAAGCTGAAATGGAAAATATCTTCTTTCTCAGCATTTTCTTCCAAGAAAATAGTCTTTACTTAAACATAGCATGGATCAAGTCAAAAACATGTTTTTCCTTAGAAAGAACTAACTGTTTAAGAGTAATTTTTAAAAGCAGAGCATTATGAAACAAAATTCTGTCTCGTTGTTGCCTTCAGGAAGTTGCCTTCAGACACCCATGAAGTCTCTTGCTCTTCTCTGCTTTTGAAGAAGTTAATTAATTTTCTTAAACACTTTAAGAGATGTAGTGGAAATGTTGAGCCAAAATAACAGTTTTTCATGCTCTGTAAACAATTTGGAAGCTTTTAACTTAAGTCTGTAAGACATCTGCTGGTAGCAATGTTTTCAATGGTTTAAAGCAACAATGCAATCCTAGGCTTCTATGCCTGGTTCGCAGCTGTTCATCCCCCTCCTTGCAGGGCTCTGAGCTGCACTGGCACCAGCAATTGTGCAGCCATACAGTGAACCTCATCCAGGAACACAACCAGCTCAGAAAACTATTTTTTCCTGCTGGCTCTTTTCCTTCTGGTTCAGTTCCCTGACCTACTTAACTCTGCAGCCACGCAAAACTTACACTGACATAGACCAGGGTTCGCTGTACAAAGTAAGAAAAAGGAGGCAAGGGCAGCAAATGCTTAAACTCAACTGCTGACAGAAAGATTGTTTTTAAACTGGTCCTGAGATACTCAGCTTATTTTTAATTAAGTGAAACAGACTGCACCCATCTGTAGTGTCAAGATACTGAATGAGTGATGGATGCTTTGCCCTCTATTGCATCTTTGTGGGTAAGACTTCACAGCTATGTGGCAAAAATAGAGGCTACAAACTCAACTCTAACTTCTTTTTTGAGATTAAAGCATAAGGCAGACTGTCATTCCACAACTGCTGATACTAAAATCTGTAGGCTAATAATTTACTTAACAAGCATCATTTGAACCAGATGAAGCAGGAACATATTACCTCCTTTCTTTGAGCTAGGTAGTTACACAATACGAAATTTATGCTGCTAGGTTATCACAAAAAGATAAACTCTATCTGTTTCAAAACCAATTCAGGATGCTACAAACTGACAACCCAAAATCTGGCAAAAGCTCTGAACAGAGTCCAACCTACTGAAAAAAAAATTTACATGGTCAAACTGTAGCAGAGAGAGAATTTATTAAGCAGCCATTTGTCATCACATGGCCTCACTGGTTGCAACCCATTAGTAGGTACCTAATCAACAGGGTCTCCATTGTCAAATCAGGGAAGAAGAGTAAGAATGGAAGGTTAAACTGATACAAAATAAACACAGGCTTTGGCTAACAATTTTTAAATAATCTGTTTGATGCCAATGCAACATAATTCTACAAGACATGAAGAATAAGGCTTCTGAGATAAATCTATGCTTTATGTCAACTCAGTAGGGGTTAACTCTTTATAGATGCATTTACACGTATTCACTGTGCCAGGTACCTCACAACTGTTAGCTTTTTGAAATGAAAGGTATTGCTTTTCATTTTCTTGATAGCAGAAACTAAAGCAGAGGACTAAGTCACTTAAGTGACTTCCCCAAATCAGATGGAGCTGACTAAGGATCTGATTTCATATTTCCCTATGATTCCTTCACGCTTCTCATGAAAGAGAAGAATTTTGGGACTCTCCTTATTTTAAACACAACTGACAGGCTCCCTCCTGAACAGACTACCTCAAAATAATGATACGTCATCTATCATGACACAGGAGAACTACAGACTTGAGAGATTAACTCTTTTTCAAAGACAGAATCATAGTAATTACATTATTTCTGAAAGATGCTTGTCTGATCTGTCGTTGGGCAATTCCTGTGATAGAAGCTCCACAGACTTCCAGGGGAAATTGTTGTACTTCCTAATGGTTAACACCCACACACACACATTTCTAATAACCAAATCAGGTCTTCCTTGCAGTTTAGGCCTGTTTCTTCTGTTCTTACGCAACCCAGATAACAAAGAATGGGCTAGTCTTACAGACCAGGGGACTGTCTGACTAAGGAACAACTTCCTTGCAAGGGACTGGATGACATGGTAAGCAGCAAGCTGAATATAAAACAGCAGCACATCCTGGCAGCAAAGGCAGCCAACAGCACCCTGTGCTGTATAAACAGAAGCTCAGCCTGCAAGTAGAGGGAAGAGATTATCTCTCTCTACTCAGCATTTGTTTAGGCCAATTGGGATATGCTGGAGGTGCAGTAAGAATGACATCAATAAACAGTAATTGCAAGTTCAGTGGAAGGCCTCAAAAGAGGGCTGAGGGCAAAAGCTCTTGCCCTGCAAGAGGAACAGAGCTTGCTCCCCGCAGAGAAGAGACTGCTTCAGGTGGACCTAACAGCAGTCTCTCAGTACCTACAAGGTGGTCATCAAGGAGAGAGAACCATGCTCTTGCAGTACTACACAGTAGGAGGCAGAAAGACCGCAGGCATAAATTGAAGCGAGAAAGGTTCTGACTAGCTATAACTTTACACCATGAAGTCATTCAGGCAGTGGAATGCCTTGGTTAGTAGTCATGGAGCCTCTGCCCTTGGCAATTTTGAAGACATGACTGCATAAAGCCCTGAGTGACCTGATCTGATCTCATAACTAACTCTAGTTTGAGTGGGAGGTGGGACTAGAAACCTCCTGAGGTCCATTCCAATCTGAATTATCTTTAGATGCACAATTACTGTATTGAAGGATTTTATTAAATAATTTTTCTCTTTTCCTACTTTTAATGTTACAACAAAACAACTTGGCACAACTTTATACTCTTAACAGCACAGTGAAATCTCTGGGGTTAGTCCTGTTGGGTTTTTGCCCATCTCTTATAATATTGCATGGGTGACCCAGAACATCCCAACAGCAATCAAACAAATGCTTAATTTCTTTAACTGCAGATCTCAACACCCAAACACAATATTCAGAGATAGGAGCTAAGAGCTAACATAAATTTAAATCTTACCTGCATATTGGGGAAGCGATTGTCTGAGCCATGGAATCCACCTGTGCAGCTTTTAATCTCAAGTGGTTTCCTATTAAAAATTCACAGTTTATATAACTCACACATTACAAATCATATCAGTATAAAATACATTCAGCGATGTATTTCCTACTTGTCTATTTAAAGATTTTTGGAGGCCTGTCCACAGGGAATAGAAAGTCTTAAGCTTTGGAAAAGAACATCTTTAAAACTTGACTAATAGCTCTCTCTGCAAATGTTATCCTTTGTAATTCTCAAGTTTCCACCAGTGTCATTTCAAGTCAAATATTAGATGACATATGAACAAAATGTTGTCAGGTTAACAGATCTTCACTATCATTTCAGTAACAGAACTTTACAGTACTTGACTTAAGTAGCTTCTTAAGATTTTGTTTGCTTGTTTTTAAATAAAAACTGTAATATAATTTAGAGCATTGAGCTGGGCATCTTACAGTCTAATAAAATAAACATTAATATTTCAACAAGTACAGTTCTAGTGACCCAAACTTGATTTGCATGGCTTGCACATATTTACAGTGTTACCCAACCATGTAACTCAATGTTACTGAATATGTGGACTGAATAAAATCTTTTATGATAAAAGCCCTGATGTATCAGAGGTGTTGAAAACTGCCATTATTCTGGGAGTTGTCAATTCATCGGTCAGAAGATGTAAGGTCATTAACAACAGTGGGCCCAGTAAGTTCAACGTATGCTAGTGGATCACTCACCAGATTGATTCACACGTTATGCACGCACTTAGCTTTCACAACTCACTTTAGAAATCCCTAAAGCATGGCAAGATGTGTTTAAGTATCTCACAAAGGGGACTGTAATTTGTAACATCTGTGTCACAAAGCCTGCCACTGCCTGCACACTCAGCAGGGAGGGTATCTATAGCTGTCACTTTAGAATTGCACCTCCCCAGGCAAGTAAAAAACTGTAAAGAAAAGCACACTGGTTTTTTTGCTCTCTCTCTTTGCAATGACAAACAGGAATACCATGCTCCAATAGCACAAAGGAGCTCCCACCACTCCGGCCAGTCAGTCACTGGGGACCCAACTGAAATGCCTCTATGCAAACACACATCGCATAGGGACCAATGGCATCACTGAGACTGGTGGGATGGCTCCTACAACTGGCTCCTAGAAAGGGCAGGCAGGGCAGAAGAGGCAGGGGTGTCACCCTCTATGTCAATGACCAGCTGGAGTGCATGCAGCTCCACCTGGGGATGGATGAGAAGCCCACTGAGAGCTTATGGGTCAGGATTAAAGGGAGGGCAGCAACAGGGAACAATATAGTGCATCTGCTAGAGGCCACCCAACAAGGGAGACCGAGTGGATGAGGCCCTCTATAGGCAGATAGGAGCAGACTCACACATTCACAAGCCCTGATCCTCATGGGGTAATTCAACTACCATAATACCTGTTGGAGGGACAACACAGCAGGGCACAAGCAATCCAGAAAGTTCCTGGATAATTTCCTCCAAGTGATAGATGAGCCAACAAGGAGAGGTGCCATGCCGGAACTTGTCCTCACCAACAAGGAGGGGTTAGTAGAGGATGTGAAACTCAAGGGCAGCCTTAGCTGCAGTGACCATGAAATGGTGGAGTTCAAAATCCTTAAGGAAGTGAGTAGGGTACCAGGTGTTGTGGCCAAAGTTTTAGATCTTCTCACTCCCTTCTCAGGTGGCAAAATGTAGCTGCTTACGGGTTTTTTTCTCCTAGATGTGATTCACAGAGGCGCTGTGACCATCACTAATGGCCTGGGCCTCGGTCAGCAGCAGGTCCAGCCTTTAGCCCAGTTGGTGTTTACTCTGTTAGGCCTAGGGAAAATTTCTAGCTGCTTCTTGCAGAAGCCACATCTGCAGCCCCCCACCAGAACCTTGCCACACAAAACCACAATACCTGGCCAGATCAGGTGATTGGTCACAGCCAATATTGTTTTGCTAAGGGCAAACCATGCCTGAAAAATTTGTTTGCCTTCTACATTGGGATTACAGCATTAGTGGATAAGGGACTTCTGCAAAGCATTTGACACTGTTCTGCATGACATCCTTGTCTCTAAATTGACAAGACTTGGATTCAGCAGATGGACCACCTGGTGGATAAGGAATTGGCTGGATTGTCACTCAAAGAGCAGTGGTCAATGGCTCAATGTCCAAGTGGAAGCCAGTGATGAGTGGAGTTCCTCAAGGGTCAGTACTGGAACCAGCACTGTTTAAGATTTTGTTGGAGAGAGAGACTGAGATCGAGTGCGGCCTCTGCAACTTTGCCAATGACACCAAGCTGTGTGGTGTGGTGGACACACTAGAAGTAAAGGGATGCCATCCAGAGGGA
>VZTU01010106.1:0-13744 GCA_013400835.1 Zapornia atra
TAAGGAAAAAAATCTTCACTGTGCGGGTAGTGAGGCAGTGGCACAGGTTGCCCAGAGAAGCTGTGGCTGCCCCCTCCCTGGCAGTGTTCAAGGCCAGGTTGGATGGGGCTTTGGGCAGCCTGGTCTAGTGGAGGGTGTCCCTGCCCATGGCAGAAGGTTGGAACTAGATGGGCTTTCAGGTCCCTTCCAACCCAAACCAGTCTGTGATTCTATAATGGAAAGATCAAAAGGCTGCTAAGAAAGAGGTATTATACTTGATATTACTTCTCACTTTAGACCTCCCTCTGCAATCTCCTATTTCAACAACTTTTTTTTTCTTTTGTAAAATACCAACTTCTGTTCACCATTTATTTGAAATCTAATAATTAGGGAAGAAAATTGCTGTAATCACAAAATGAAATGTGACTTTTTAAAACCCAGCAATTCCAAAAGTATCATATTTGATCCCAGTAAAAGAAGGGGCTACAAACGGTAAAAGAAGGGGCTTACATTAAGCTGAAAGGCAAGAAAAAATATATCCCAACTGTAGAAAAAGCAGTGAATCCAATGCTGAGAGCATTGGATGAGCACATTTGTTTTCAAGTGCAATAAAAATACAGAATTGTGGGGAAAAAAATTACTATCTTGTAGCATATACTGGAATAACAAGGAATAGAGATATGGCATTTAAACAAGCAATGGGACAAAGAAACACAGGCAGCCTAGATAAGATACTGCAGAGTCAGGTAGGTTTATTTTCTAGCAAAATATGTCAGAAGATACACACTGAGACACTGTAAAAGTTGCTCTTCAAATTGTTATATTGTATTATGAATCCAAAACCGTATGCAGATGCCAGTATGTTTGTCACCTGAAGGTGCCTGCTAGGTGGCTGGCACATTCTCTCTGGCTTTGCACTTCATTGCTGGGACCCAGGGCGCAAGCGGCAGATGTTCGCTTCATTGGCTGGGCTGACATTTGCCAGCCTCCAGAGCTGCTGCCCTGACAGCAGTGACTCCCGGCTTGCTCAAGCCCATCCAAGCTGAAATCGCTGCAGTCACACACACAGGTGACAGACAGGAAACATTATTGTTTTAAATTTTTATTTTCTATAGTAAAGGGTCAGGTCGCCAACCACAGCACGCTTAACTCCCACAGGAGTTGCTGTGCTGTGAAAAGGAATCCCTAATGCAAAGCAACAACAGCCTGAGCAAGATCAAACAGCTGTTATGTGACAACACACAGTGGGATGACTATACAGTCCAGATAACCTAGACTATTTTTAAACAGTGTTTTTCAGAAATAAGCTCACACCTAGACAAGAATCAAAAGCAGAGGCAAAGGACACCTGAGAAAAGGAAGTAGTGGTGGAGAAAACATGAAGTAGATTCCTTCTGAGTCGCCTGTACATTTGTAACAGGTACTACTCCTAATTTACACTTCAGTGTATAGTATAGATGTTTTCCCCCTAATTTATATACATAAAAATGTCAGAATCCTATTTGGCACTCACCTTTATGCCTCCTATAGCCCCAAGCAAGAGATGCTCAACCATTTACTAACTACCCTATGTGTGGCAACACTGAACATGCAGGCAGCTGCATCTCTTCCTTGCAGTCTGGAAGACAGATGACAGCTTCCTGTGCCTCAGGCAAAGCTGAAGAGTTCAAGTGTCCTTCAGAACATGGGCCACTGCTTTGCCATCTCTGGAAGAAACATGCTGAGCATTCAGATGAAATGCGTCAACACTAGGAAGCCTGGGTTCTGTTCAAACATCCGCCACTGACTTACTGAAGTAATTTCACTCTTTTCTGACTTAATTTCCTTCTTTTGAAGATGAAGAAAATGATACTTCCCATAACCCAACCCAGACAGGAATATGAGTGTTTGCTAGTCCTTCAATAAGCCAGTCTCTGTAGTAACAGGGCTGTTCTTCAGTCACAGGAAAAAGTATTGTCTTCTGCAAAGCAGTGCTCATGACAACATTCAGTAGGGGCCCTAACAAAGTGTGTTAGTGTGTGGGAGCACAGAGGCTCAGTAACAGTTAAATTCCCAGGAAGTGTATGGTGCAGCTGGTCGATCTGTCTCTGTAGAGTTAAGGCCTATATGCATGCTTCTCTACAGACCTGAACAAATTGGATTGAATGGGTCATCACAGGATTTAGCTCTACTCATTACTTAATCTCCAATCAGTCAGGTCTGACTAAAATTGAAAAGTAAATTCCAAGTTTCTTTTAAAGTATTTGTTCAGATCCACCCCACACCTATTTTCCCTTAAATCACTGACAGGTTAGTACTTTAAAAAACTTCTGGGCTGTAACCTTGTCACTCCCACCAACTGACATGATAAATCCCACCGAAGGAACAAGCCCTGTATTTGGCACCCTGCCCAGCATTCACAAAGGAAAGAAGGAAGGAAAGTGAGACTGAAAGGTAACTGATCTATCTGACTGGCTGTAGAGGAATTAACAGAGGGAAAGGACTGTCTACTATGGAAGGAGAGCTCTTTTGGGATGCAAATGGCCATTTACAAGTAAAGTGATAGTAACAATAAAAGGCACACTGCTACACAAACTCTGCTCTTTCCACATAAAGTACTGACTGCAGATACATTAACCAAACAGTTCCTTTACATCATCTGCTGGGGTTTCACCAACCTCAGGGGAATTATCCCCTTCTTACAGAAGCTGTAATAACCTCTTGAAACCAATCTCATTTGTTAAGATGCTCATAAACACATCCAGGACACCCCCTATTCAATCTTTACAATCTTGCAGCTTAGATGTTTTTAAAACACAACTTGCAATGCCAAGAAGGTCATACAAAAGTATTTGCAGGTAACATATTTTAGTTCACTCACCAGGTCAAAAAAGAATCTATAAAAAATACTGTAAACATGAGGAGGGTTTAAAGAATCCTTTGTATTAACTATCATCAGCAAACATGGGGTTTTTTTGCAGCATTGAGAACTGAAAAAAGAAAGGGCAAACAGAGCCATGTATGGTTTCAAGACCACAGGAGAGGAACAAGCTATCCTACTGTTTGAGTTTTTCAATTCTAAAAGGAGAGATAATGATTCCAGGATGTGTTTGCAATAGATTAGTTTGTAGGGTTTGTTTGTCCTCTGCTACCTCTGGGAATTTTTAGTCTGAAAACTTGTGCTCTCACCTGCTGTGAACCCACATCACCACCTCACAAACTAATGGATCCATCCCAGTTCATGCACATGAAATACCCAGCCTCTTATCAAGTAGAGCTCCTTTACTAGCACACTCATATTCCAGATGTGAAGTCTCAAACAGGCTCAGAAGATACTCAAATTTATCTTGCAGTAAAAGGCCAGCATAAGATCTGCATTTTCACCATGTCAATTTAGTCTGTCAAAGACTAAACGTACGTGTATGTTGCCCACACGTTTAATGCTGCTGTGGATATCTAACAGATGAGTACCACACCCCACCCATAGACTCCAAAAGAGGTAAATGCATTTCCAGTATCACTGTTTCTTTGTTTTGATGGTTCATTTTTCCACCTCCTCACTGGCTTAGAGGATATACCTACCATAAAGTGACTGTTACGACCTCAGAGAGGGCTGGCAGATACTATTGTGAGTGAGCTGCCAGCATGCAGGAATCTTTGCCAGCCTTGACAAGCTGTGGCTTACAAAATTACAGTGTTTTGAAGGACTAAGTAACTTTTAGTCTGCAGGACAGCAAAAAACTGCTTACATATTTTGTGTTCATCCTTTAAAAATATTTTCCAACTTCTAGACTATATGCCTCTTCCACACTAGCTGTCAAAAGTCTGACTCATCTTGTTAAAGCCAACAAAAAAACCTCCCACTGATTTCAGTGGACACTTACCACACCTCCCTCTTCTCATTTTCTTTCCAAAATAAGTAAGTCTCCTCAGCTGTAATCCGTTCCTTTCACATCCACATGCCACTCAGTCCTGTTGCCCCATTGCAAAATGTTTTTAAAGCTCCTGCACTCTTTCTGTTCAAAAATAGCCAGGTAAAGCAAAATATTCTCAATGCACCACTGACTGGATTTATATTCCACAGTACATTACATGATTAGGTCAGCTAAATCACTTATGCACGTCACAGAAGTATTACCCAGCATTTCCCTGCATCTCAAATGCAGCAAATGTCTGAAGTTTAGCAAGAACTGGATCTGCTAAAGCAAAACCAGATTCTATTTTCCAAACTGCAGAAATGGGCTAGTTCAGAGGCAGAAACTTTATCTTTGCACATATTATATACATTAAAAGGCTTCCACTGAGTCATTTTCTAATGGAAGAAAGCACAATATGAGATTTTTAATCCATCATAGGCAGCTCAGCACACTTGGTAGAGAAGCAGTAATTACAGAGGTGCCTGCGAGCAGTGCTACTGTCAAGGCTGTGTTGGGGGGTTCATTACTAACCCTATTTTATTGGATTCACAGCTCAATCACAGAACACTCATGTACTGGCCTTAAACCACCATAGAAAATTTCATCCCAGAAGCAATTTATTTAGTTACTTTTTCTTCTTGTAAAAACACAAACATTAAAAGGGAATTATACCAAATTGTCATGCTTTTCTATGAATCTATACCAGGGAGAGAATTAATAATTTTAAAACAGCAAATTCTGACAACTCTTGGGTGAAATCCTTATCCTGTTAAAATTAACTGCTAGTTCTCTTAACTGCAACAAGGAGTAGGGTTTCAGTCTCTGAGTTCTGCAGAAGTTCAAATCCTGCTGTCCACAGAGTGGCTCTGCAAGAGTAAGCCCTTTCTCCCATTTAACTTATGGCTGCCTTAAGCCTGTTCCAGTTGCAACATAATGCAAAGTACCTCAAACATCCCTGTAGATTATTACACTTGCACACTTGGGTATTGCCAAGTGTTTCTGATACAGCTAGAAATGGGAATTTTTGAAAGAGATGTTCTAGAGGACAACTGGACAGCTGCTCACAGCTCTCAAAAGACACACCTCAAATGAATCAACACTGGCTTGATCTTCAGGCCTTCCCCCAGCACAACTTGCACTGACAGTGTAGTATAATATGCACTACTCAGGCCATTAGGGAGATTTTACATCTCCTGGGACTGAGACTTCTGTCAATCTTTTTGGAAAAGGACCATCTTTCATGACAAGGTTGAAAGCTGGCATGAGTTTCCTTTAAACTACACTTTTAGTTTGAATTGACTGACTATGAATCCCCTGCCTTTGTAATGTAGAAATCATGGGAAACTCGGTTGATCTGCTCTATTGCCACCTCCTCTGTAGTAAGAAAATCAACGTAGCTGCAGCTGAGATCTCTCCTGGCTCAGTTAACTTTCTTTCCCTCAAAAGTTGGGAGAGAAATTTTAATGAAAAGCAACATGAAACCACATGAAAATTCCCTCTGCACCAGAACATGATAAACAAAAAGCCACAGGTGAGATGCTTTCTGCTAGGGTCCCGTAACTGAGCCCCACACATCTGAGGTCTCTAGATAATGCAGGCTGGTTCACTATAGCCTGCATTAGCCAGCCTAGTAAGATGCTGAGGCCTTTAGGAATAGCAGCTAGAGATGATGTAAACGACAAGGGTTGGAGCAAGCAATCTAGCCATTACAATAGATTAGAAGGCCAGCAGCCAAACAGTCGCTCCAAAAATGGTGTGGTGGTGAGAGAGGTATTCTGGCAGAGTAAACACAGACAACTATCTGAGGTAGGTTCATCTCACAAGCCGCAGATGACAGCTGTGGCTCTCTCCAAACTGAGCCCCTACAATCCAAAATGTCATCATATGCCTTTTCTTTTACTTTTCCACCTTAATAGAGAGGTACATGATGGGTTCCTCAAAATCTAAGGAGGAGTCAGGGAAAAGGAGAAAAGAAAGGATAAAGTCGAAGTATGCTGGTAGCAACATTTCTCATTTTCATGACATGTCAGGCATAACATCATGCAGTTGACAAGGGAAAAGAAAATTGTGAATCTATTAGCTATGTAGAATTCATATTCCTCACAGGCAGCTCATAAAACTTACCATATCTTGTAAACAGGAAAACATTTGAAAGCCTGAATCCCGAAGCATACTAATAGCAGAACATCACTTATATGTAAATCAAGAAATCCTAGGCAAGTGAAGGGAAGGAAATATTTCTGTCTCTCCCCACAACCACGAGATGGTGCAGTGGAAAACAAAACCCAACCCCACTCCCCCTGCCCCCAACCCACCAAAAAAACCCCCAAAACACAAAACCAAACACAAAAGAAAACAAAGACTAATTAGTGTTTTTGTAAGTGAGCAGGGCTGGCTCATCCCAAGTCAGGCAATAGGAAGAGGAAAATGTACCTCTTGGAGGTCTGCAGGCTAATGTAGACTGTTAACTCTTAATAATGCATTCGTATTCTGCTTTAAATAACTATATTCTTCCATCCTTAAATCTTACCTATCTAATCTAATCCAATCCATTCCACTCCACTGGTAGGCATAATTTCTTTTTGGTGTGGTATATCTCTAGTTCAAGTATGGCCAGACAGTCTGGGGAGGTTAATCACACATCAGTTTGTGTGGGTTCCCAGGTATCTCTGGAGTAACCCAGAGCTGCCAGGCTACAAAGCAATTTACCCCCAGAAAGGTCTGCTCAGCAATCTGGAGATAACAGCAAGTTAGTAGAAAGACAAACCGAGACTCTGAAATCTCTACAGTCCCGACAGACCTGGACGTGTTCCAAGGGCAGGCTTATCTGAACCGAGTAGTAAAGGAGAAGCAGAACTGCAGTCACATACCTGTAATGCCTCTGCTAGACAGCTGCAGTGTTAGGAAACTTCTCTGTGCATAGACTGATTTTTGAAGGCAGAGGCAGGTGGGAAAGGTATCCATGAGACTGGGGCTGTACCAGAAGCTGCTTCCCTCCCCAAGACCTGCCTGCTGAGCTCAGAGGGACCCCTGGAAGTGAAGGCTCCTTACCCACGAGCTGCCTGGGGAGGCTTGCTGGCACTCCACTACTGCAAAACAATTACACATTAATTCTGAGTGTTTTTTCCCCCCTTACATTTGCACTCTCCACTTCACTGGTTTTGTACTTCTGCCACTCACACGTCTCTGAGGGAACACTGCTGGCAAGTTACAACCACCACAGTTTAAATTCTGATACACATGCATTGTCTTTAGAACCCCAGCTCCATCTCATGCTTGCAACATAGCAGCAATCCACTTAATAATCAAAACTGATTTTGTTTCTTATGGCATAGATTATTTTTTTAATAAGGAAATTAATTCATTGTATCTTTGTGCATTTTATTTATAAGATAATTATTTTTTCTCCCTGATATTTTTTTTAAAGTTATTTCTAACATCTCCTTTTTGGATATTCCAATGGAAGGAAATCATTACTGAACTTGTAAGGTATCCTGGCCATACAAAAGAAATGGGTTATGAAAATATAAAACTGAGAGGAACAGAGAAAGATCATTTTTGAAAATCAAGTAGGACTTGTTCCACTTTTATATTTGAGGCTTGAGACACATTAAACTTTAGGGTCTGTCAGGGGTTTTTTTATGATTACATGTAGGAATACAAAAATCACAATAAGGATAGCCAAACACTGCAACAGGTTGCCCAGAATGAAATTCCATCCTTGATGATAGTCAAAACTTGAGTAGACAGGGTCTACAGCAACCTGTTCTAACCAGACCTGCCTTGAGACAGCAATTAGACCAGACAACCCAAGATTATTGAACGATTGCATTCATATCTTTCTGATTGTGTGAAGGGGCTGCTAAGAGGCTGTACAGTTATCAGTATACACAGCCTAATCACAGAAAGCTGCCCTAAAACGGACATGGAGTGATGAGCAATCAGACCTGAGCTACAAGGGAGCTGTGACAGCTCACCCCATGTAAATAAACATGCCACCTCCCCACATCTCTGTTCCCTACTGCTTTCAGAAGGGAACAAGTACCTGGCAGGCACACAGGGTCTCCTGCCAAAGGGTCTGGAATAAACACTGCTGTCTACTCCTAGAGGTCTCACTTTTGTAAAGGTGCTTGGTGCAGCTACTTTTGTCAAGGTGACTGGGAAAAAAATCCGCAGGTAGAACAACTTTAAAAGAGAGAACACATAATGACATTAGCATAGATAATTTAATGAAAGGGGAAGGACAGATAGAAGCACCATTAAGAAAATTTAATTAATAAACAATTTACAGTGGAAGTATCTATTTCCAGGTGGGGTTTTATTATTTTTTAAATTATTATTTATAAAAAGTTATCAGCACTGAGAGGAGGAAATTTTACCTGCTACTGATGAGCTAAAGGGAACATCTAAAGCATTGAAAGTGTTGGGGAATAGGTTTGAAGCCACTATTTGTTTTTGGCTCTCAAGATCCTATTTCCTATATCCTATTCTGCAAGGTCTTTGACCTTGATAAAAGGTCTTTGACCTTGCAGAAAGACAGCTCTGCAAGGAGAACCCTGCAAGGAGACAGTAATTCATCCCTGCTGACCTCCCACTCTCTGAGTAAGTCTATTCTGGATGTAAATGATGTTCTTGACATCTGGCAGTCCTATAGCTGGAAACCCTGGATCAGGAGTAAGGTGACAGCAGGGCTAGATTTACTAGCTAGCTAGCAAGAAAAGCCAAGTATCAAAAGGCTTCCTGCATCATATGTGCACTTTTTCAGAAGCAGGATGAGTAACTGCAGTACCACACCACAGATATAATTCTGCTTTCCTCATGGAAGGTCAAGTACGTTTTGTCTGTCTAATAAAATTGCCCAAACACCATTGTATGAGTTGAATAAATGTTGACATAACCACTACAAGGCATGAGGCACGAAGGAGTGGCTGGCTGAAGCCGGACAATGGCATAGCGGGGGTGCAATCAAATTTCTGTATTAAGTGAAGGGATTTATCACCCTTTATACTGGTATTTTCCTATGCCACACTGGATGTCTAAGAGCCCTTCAGATGCATCACTACTGCAAAGAGGTACAAAATAAGAAGCAAATTCCCTGCCTCCATAAACTAAGAAAAATTATATCTTTAATGCACATGCTCTGAGTTCTGTTTTGATTAATTACTTTCATGATATGCTTTAACAGGATTAAAAAAACAATAAATCCATAAAATTCTCCAAAATTAGAAATGGTAAATTATTAACACTGATCTATTCTCTAGGACCTTTAAACTATTGATGGGCTTGTTCGATAAACCACCTGCCATGTTTGGTCTCAGGCAAACCCTTGATGTAACTCCAACTTAGCCTTTGCTCAGAGCCCCATGTCCATCAACAGAAACGTTCAGGTTTGATGGTGCTGAAATCTGACACAGACAAGATTATCTTCTTGTCTCTTTTTTTTTTTTTTTTTTTTTATTTATTTTGTCCCCAAGCCNTAATAAGATGACTGAAACAAGGCTCAGAACCTTACTGCTCTTTTGCAGTAAATGATGCAGGCTGCTACCCTTCCAATCACAGCTGCTTCCTATTTCCATTGCATTTGACTTCTGTACTTCTACAAAGATAAAACGACTTGAGCCAAAGTCTGCACCTGGGCTCTCTGTGCATGGTTGTACCCAAGAGGTGCTCGGCCTGATGGCATGCAGGGGGTGCATGCAAGCAGTTCTTGCTGAATTCACTGGGGATTAACTTGGCTTGCAGCAGCTTCAGAAACATGCCAAATGGAGAGCACTGGGACCCCAGTGTAAGGGGGAAAGAGAGGTTATCTGTCTTTCAGGGCAGTTCCACCAAGTCCCTAAAACAGAATCACCCAAAACAACCTATCCAGAAGCATTTAACAGTGGCAAAGACTAACTGATTTGTCAGTCAAAGATGACACTGTAATCTCTTACTGTCAGTAGTAGAGGGACTAAGTTACACTGATTCATTAAAATAAACTGTGTGACTTCAGCACCTGTTGTGCAGAATGCTAACATCCAAAGTTCAAAGTAGCAAAACAATTGCTATCTGCTCATGCATTTATCAATGCTAGGTCAGATGAGAAACATACATCTTTGTCTTTGCTAGGTAGAGGATTGGCCAGGCAAGAGTTGGGCTCTTGGACTGCAAGGAAAGTTAACTGCCATCCCTTGAACTGACAACATGTGGAAAGGAAAACAACCAGCAGATCCAGCATGGCCACAGCTGACTTAAAAAGAAAAAAAAAAAAGAAAGGAGGAAGAGCATGAAAATCCTGGTTCCTCCAACACCACTTTTCCACAGGTTTTTTCCAACTTCAATAAAGCTGTAACAGTCTTACACAAACCTCTTCCCGCTTTCCAACAGAAGACCTTTCAGAAACTCTGCCCTTTAAAGACCAAAAGGAAGAGAGTGATCCAGTGTGCGGCAGGGCACAATTATTTCCAGGGTGCAACTTTTAAGTAATTCCCAATAGTACAGACTGCAAACAGACTAGAGATGGCCTAAGATACCAGATGAGACACTGGGCAGGGAGTACGCAAACTGAAGTCTTATGTGCAGTTGTACCCCTGCATTAGCAAGTCACTTCACTCTGGGCCTCTGTTTCCTCCTCTCATCTTTTAACTCACCCTCCCTATCCCAGTTTTGAAGCCTAACTCTCAAAATTTGCACTGAACTTTGTACTTTTAAAAATCTGTTCTTAGCTCTTTAGGACATCTTAGTACATAGAAAAGAAGATCTAATCCTCACAGGAGACACTAGACACTGCTGCAATTAAAAAAAAAGATAAAATCAAATAGAAACTTGAAAGTTAACAAATGAGAATAGAACTCTGGGTTGAAATCAAGTCCCAAGTGCCCAAGGCTCAATGTAATTAGCACTAAAACTTTGCTTAAAGGTTACCACAACTTCTTGACCATTGCTTTAGGAACTAGAAGATGCCCAGCCTCTGATGCAGTGATACAATGTCTCTGACCCTAAACAATGCCCTTGTTGAGGATTACGTAGTTGAGACAAGAGACCATGTAAGCTTCTGTCTCTGTGACTGGGACCTACAGTTTAGCAAAGAAAGACTTGGTCTGCTGTAAGCATGCCTAAGATGAGCATTTTACCTCATTTAAAGGTTTCCAGTTCACCTTAAGAGAGCTTTTGGGAAGTCCTCTTGCTAACCTGTCAGAGCTCTCGCTTTTGTGCCAGCAGAGATGTTGTGATTTCTTTACACACTGCCATGAAAAGTGGAGAACGGGTACCGCTGGGACCAACCAGGCTGCCCCAGCATGGGATCTCTCACCAAGCATGCACGCTGCAACACAAGCATCCGCTTTCCCTGTGTGGAAACAAACAAGCAGCCCAGCCCTGATCTACACAGTACAAACAAAATATGTCCAAGTGTCAAAACAAGTTGTGGAAAGGGAGAGAAAGACAGGGGAAAACGTGCTTCGCAGACAAGCCTCTCGGTTAAGCTACCACACTGCAACCATGCAGGAAACTGAGAAATAGCTGTCTGATGTCTTGTATGGATTGCCCTACGTTTCCATTACTGACTGGTTGCTGCCTACAATCAATCCTGGCCCTGAAAGACTTTGTAAGAGAAAAACTAACAGGAAATACAACAGCAGCAAAGATGAAAGAGTTGATCAAAGAATCCTAAGCAAATAGTTCTTGAGGAACCTCAACAGCCCAGAACTGGTAGATGCCTTCATCAGACTCTGTTAAGCCTGGCTCCTGTAGCCAGGTATATACAGGTACCAGGGTGAGAAAAAGGAGGGGGGATTTAAAAATTGTGTGTAGGGTGGAAGATAACCAAAAAGCATCAAGAATATTACTACATGTTCAAGGAGATGAAGAAAAACATGTTTTCCTTGGTAGGGAGACAGTAGATGTACATTTTGGGGCTCAACTCTCTTACTGCTACATACCTGTTTTTCCTCTGACAGCTTTAATCATCCTGTAAATTGTCTTCACACTGTTGAAGCTGCTTCTGTGTTGCTCCAGTTTTTACCATCTGTGGACTCCTAAAGGTTATAGTCACGCAGCACATTCTAATTTGCTCAAAGGTATACTAGGATGGACTTCAACAGCCTTATTTCTCTTTTCTCCCCTCACATACTCTTTCACAAAGTGGTTCTTTCACTTACTGGGGACACATTGGGGTAAAGAAAATGGAGACAGAAAGTTATTTTAGTGGGCTGGGCTTGTCAACAGCCTCTCCAGAAAAAGGAAAGCTTTGTAAATATTCCAGCTTCATTAAAGCTTTTGTTGATATGACTGTGTTTCATTTTTGTGGAAACATTTGAGGCTACAACAGCCTTCAATTATTCATACTTTGAAAGTGGCTTTTGTATCAGCTTCCTAAAGCAATGCAAAAAAAACGTTTTCTAGAAGGTGGAAGGACTGACTGTCAGTTTTGGGGACATTTCTGTCTGTCTTCCATAAACACACACATAGGGGCATATATTGATCATGACCTAAGATGCCTTCTCCCTCCAGATGTACTGGGTAGACTCAGACCTCTGACTTCAGTGGCACGCGTTTTTAACCCTTAGAGTTCTCCAGGTCAGTAGGAATAACTAACTGTAATTTCTGCTCTCTGCAAGGCCTGTCATCCATCTTTGCTATCAATAAAAATGCAGCAGCAACAACAGTAACAAATTTACATAAACAACTGCTGCATAAGCTTCTGCACTAAAACTGCCACGAAGAGGACTGGTCACACTTGGAAATGTTTTTCTTAGTTGCCACATAATAAAAAATTCTTCAGAAAAGCCAGTAGATTAACAGGAGTCCCAAGTATTCGGCTATGTGAATAGCAATGTTCTGTAATTCTGAATAGCATCAAAACTTTTCTCATCATTCTAAGGATCTGCACGTTTGATACTGTGCTTTACAGGAAGATGCTGCATCACACCTCAGTGAAATGGTCCCTTGCACACTCTCTCTCTCCCAGAAATTGCACTGAAGCAAAGCATGTTTACTTTCCTGGAAAACCCATTATAGGCTGCTTCTTTCACTGCAATGCCCTCTAAGCCTTACCATAATGTACATATCCCTAGTGGCACGTAGCCTCATCCCTCCTCCTTCCCCTCCCCAAACCCCAACTATTTCATGGTTACAGTGGATGGTTACTGTTTATCACTGGCTGTCATAAAAACTCCAATTACTCGACTTCTCCAGGAGTGCAAAACTGGCCGTAGTGCACTGTAGCCTCTGCAGCTGTTAAGGCTTTTTGTTAGCTGGGTATTAATAGGAGATGAGTTCTGTTCTGTCGGCACTCACGCTGTAATTTGGAAGCAATTCCCTCTCTGGCTCACACCAATTACATATCTGTCTGGCAACATTATATTGCAAGCCTGTGATATGCAAAGTGGAAAGGCATACGCTTCTCTGGGAAAGGTATTAGTCCTTTTCAAGGTGAGAAAGATCACTATAAAACAAACACAAACTTTAAATGGCTGTGCTATCTGAAATGCTGTATGGGTATGTGTTAAGAAATTATCTTTGTTTTGAAAAGTGATAGAGCTCCCTAGACGGTCTAAACACCAGGCTATCAGCAAATTCAGAAGCAAGAGGTATTTTGCCCAAATACCTCCAAAACACAGAAGCATGTTCTAAAAGGCCAGAGCTATTTTGCATTTTCATTGACCTATCACACAAAAAAGGCATTTTCTTAACCTAGTGAGATTTTAAATACACTGAGAAAAGTAATCCCTAATGACTCAGGCTGGGCAATCCACTAAGAGTACCGTGAAAGGGCTTAAACAACAGAGAAAGATCAGAAATTGCAGGATTTCAGTTCTATAAAAGTACAAAAAGTACCGTTAACTCAAAAAAAAAAAAAAAAAAAGCTTTGAAAATCTCCGGACACGTAC
>VZTU01010108.1:0-64469 GCA_013400835.1 Zapornia atra
CTTGCGCTGCGGCCCGCGCACAGCCCCGCCGGCACTCGTGCCCCGGGCCCGGCCGGGGCTCCACCGAGCGCTGTTAGGCCGAGCTGTGCTTCAGTAAGCACCCTGACATGCAGTGTACGGAGGCATAAAACCGTACAAACGTACACATTCTATATACACTTATTGTTGGGGGAGAGAGTGCGGCGAGTCCTTGGGGCAGCGGCTGCCAGGTCAGGACCTTGTCGGCCTCACCATGCCCAGAGCAAGCACTGATGTTGGCCCTGCTTCCACTTGCAGGCCTTAGCATGGTAGTCTCTTTTTGCTTTTTCTTCCATTTTCTCCCTAAACCTATTTATTATTTATGTTTTCACTTTTGGTTCTAATTTCTAACCAATTTTAATCTCTCTGCCCTCCTCCCAGTTTGATTCCTGTTAGGCTGTTCTGCTGTTTCAGAAGGATAAACCTTTTATCAGTTGTTTAATAACACACTTCCAACCCAGAAAAAAAAAAAAAAATTAGCCATTAGTTTGATCAAGGCCATGTAAAAATAGGTGTTCCACTCCCAGTGGCAGATACATGTTGGTATTTCAAAACTTACTACTTGGCTTTTGTTAAGTTTCTTTTTTGAATACTAGACTTTAAAAAAAAATGGGCCACATCCTGCTTTTTGATGAAGTCAATAATGAAATTTGTATCAAGAAAGCATCAGAAAATAAAACTTCCCCAGACATCACAAAGCAGCACATGTGCTCAGCCTGGATGAATTGTACACTCCTTTATTTCAGCAAGTCCATGATAGAGCTGCTCCTGTCAACACCTTCCTCATTAAGATCTTAATTATATGAGATGAGTGCTGCTTTAATGGACTGGGCAACATCTAATTCTTTTGGTGGGGTATATGAAATGATCATCCCCAAGTCTTAGGCTTTTTATTTAAGTCTTACCTATCTTGTCTAGCTGTTCTTTTTTGGTTGCCCACTGGTCCATACACACAGCTTATCAGTTACATCTTACCAAACTCTTGGTGTTAAAAAACTTAGAAGACTTCCTTTCACTGAATTTATGAACAGTATACTTACCTTTTCCCTTTAAGCAGCAGTTCTTAATCTGCCATGTGTTTGTACTACTGGAATACACTTTAAAAATGTGGCATATGCAGTTAGTGTTTGATCCAGTCTGCATGTGTGCTTCATGCCACATATTTACATGAGGCTTGTCTTACTGCAGAGTTTTGATCACCGAACTCTTCACAAGTGTTTGTTGAAAAGACTGAACGCTGAAGGAGAAGCTGAATTGAATGTAGAGTGTTTCTGATTATGTCAGGCTTCACAGAGAAATACCTGATAAAAAGAATAATGGCTTGTCACTAGTGTCATAAGCATCCTTGGTGCATTGCAAGACAACAGCCCTCACATAGCTTCTGCAGGCTTAAAGCTGCTTTGAGATAAGGTTTTTTTTAAAAAAAAAGTTGAGCTGGGAGCAGCTAGGGTGGATTAATTATTAAGTTACCTTGTGAGACTCAGAGGGTTTTTATCTTCTTGAGGTGAATTAGGTGCTATTAAACACAGATGAATTTCTATTTTTATTGAAGTCGGTGGCAGAATGTAAGCATCTTGTATTCTTAACGGTGACGCCTGAGCTCAGGTTCTGCAAGCGCACATATGAATAACTTTGCCACGTGAAGTGCTTCTGGGCCTGAAGTTATTCACCTGTGCTTGCAGGCATGGGCCTTGATTTGTGTTCTAACTTCCTCACTGATGCATCTCAGTAATGTTTGCCTTTTTCACCTCAGCCAAACAATGGACTGGTGAGTCGAATGATTTTTCTAAAATCCCTTCAGTACCTTTCCCTTGCCAGTGTCCTGCATGACCGCTTCCTTTAACTTTTTAATTACACCCTTTTAGGCGTATGAGTCTTTGGGATTGAATGTAATTGTTGTTCGCTTGCAAGATTTCAAATGTCCACATTTTAAACAGACTCTAGGAATTTAGTCTGTCAAAAGGAAGACCCAGGTGGGATACTGTTAAGACTGCTTAGTTAAGCACTCAGGTATCAAGAAATGGGCAAACCTTTTATACATTAAATCTTTCCTGTTCATTACAGTGCCATTTAATTTCCTTCATTGCATTTTACTTGGTGTCTTACAATTTGTACACTGTTTTAAACAACATATATTGCACATCAGTGTCTTTTCTGATCTTTGAAACCATTTTCTGAACGTGTTTCATGAAAACACCTCTGTAAATTGTATTTGCAGAAATCACTGGTAAAAACTACAGGTGAAACGTCCTAATAGACTTTTACCCCACTGGTAACTAAGTTACCATCAAGGTACTGTCTGCTCTTTCTGAAATTCACAGAGAACAGGCTATGTGCAAAGTCTTTATGGTAACACAAGTACAGAGCAATGACGTTTTATATAGTGTGTCATGCTTTATTTCTTCATTTTGAGTGCTTTGCAATGCAGTCAGTATGTTTTTTCTCCCCTTTAGCCAGATACTACTAAGTTACATTGTCTAGCCAATGCCCCTTGCTATTCAGCTGGTGTGTTCTACAGCAGCGTTGGCTGTGCCTGTTGAGTGAATGTAAGCCACCCTTGGTCCAGACACTGCTGCACAGTTCTGGGCGCAGCTGGTGTATCCTGCATGTGCAAAGTGTGAGTTGCTATCTTTTTAAAGCCCTAATGCTTAGTAAAATCTGAACATATTGTCAGTGGTAAGTTCTGAGGTACTTCTCCATGAGACCTCTTGCCATAGCTGGTTTTGCCTTTGCCACTGCGCTACTTTGTCTGTTCAGCAAAGGGCCAGAAACTGGTATTTATAATGGGGGCTAGTATATGTAATATTTTTAAACTTTGTATTTCATAACCACTAAGTTACACTCAAAAAAGTTAAAAATTGCATTAAAGAAAATTCCAAACTTGAATAATTTCAGTAGATAAACTGAAGCTTAGAAACTGTTACAAACTCTGGGCTTAGCATGGAAGCACTTGTACCTCATTAAACATGCATCTCTGCATGTGAATAAATTTGGATACTTTTATGAACTGCAAAGTACTGATATGGGAGATTGCTTTTTAAAATACTGTGGTATATCTCTCTTTTTCCAATGTAATTGTTTCTCAGTGCATGGGCACATGCTGGATGCCTCCATTACTTAAAATCTATAAGTTATTTAATAATTACTGGCTTACAGTGAACACAAATATCACATGCTAAAAAACCGAGTTGTAAAATGACTATTCAAGTGAAGGCATGAACCTTCCCTGCGTGCCTGTTGGGGCTATGTGCATGCTTAATGTTAAGTGCATGAGTAAGTCTTCTGAAGAACAAGTGCCTGACTGTCAGAATGTATCCAGTGAGGTAACACAAAGAGATTCACTGCTGACTTCACTTACATGACAATATTTGGGATGTTTCTAATGCAAGGTAAAGAAAATCTGTTATGCAGTTTTGTTACATTTAACAATTTTTTATTCCTTTTCTGCTTGTGTTTTTCTTGAAATAGCTGTGGAAGCTCTATCCTTGGAGTTACGTGTTCTTTCTGGTTACTGCCATATTTACCTTTAAAGGCATACACCTTGTCATATCAAAAAGTTACTCCCCATCACAGGCTCCTTGTATGTCTTGGTGCTAATATTTAGTCAGACATTTCCCACTGAACACCTGAGTCCTGCAAGGTGTGTTGCCTTGACTGAATTAGTTGGAGTTCTCTGAAGGACTGCTGCTGCTGCTGGCCCTGGCTCTGTGGGCCTTCTTGTGTGCAGAAATGATCCAATGTCTACCCTGGGTGATGGGAGTTAATGAGGTCTGGATAAGCAATGGCTGAAATGCAAACACCATGGCTATGCAATTCTAAAAGAAGGTGATACAAAATAGCGCTGAAACTATTAGATGCTGGTGCAGCCATGCCACATTGGGTTTTTGCTGCTGTGTATACCCAGTGTGTTCTTTTGTGCATCATCCAGTTCCATCGTGCCTCTTTGTTCAGCTCCTTTCTCCCATGCTTCTGTCCCCTGTGCTTGCAGTAGGGTGGGATGTGCCTAGGAACAGCTGAATTCAGTCTTCTTGCCCTTGTTGATGCCATTCTTCCCTTCATCCAGCAGAATACTAGAAAAGAATTGCATTGTGTGTGTGTGGATTTGGTGGGCCCTCAGAAAAGAGCAGGTGAGGGATCCTAGCGCCATGGTGGGCTGCTGTGTCCGTGAAAGGAGCAGAGTCCCTTATGGACAGGCTACAGCCACGCAGATCAAAATTACGGGGAGAAAGTGGTTGGTGAGTAAGGAGAGAGGAATCTGTTTCCCTGAAGCATCACAGAGTTTGTGTACTTAGAGTTAATAGTGGCATGACACACTTAATGGCACCATGGTAATTTTTTGGAGTGTGGTAGCACCATGTAAGATCCACGCGGAAAGTCCCATTGCTAGTCTGTACAGGTCCAGTGGTGCTTGCTGATGTGCAGTTACATTTTGGGGCTGCTCCAAGTGTGTAAATTCTTAAATATCATTAGAATCTCCACTTTCCTCTTCAGTAAAAAGATGCGTATTTATGCTGCTTATGACTTATTACTGCATCTTACCTGCTTAAGAGACCAGAATTTGCCTGATAAAGGGACACTGAAATTGTATGGGTGCTGATAACTTTCAAACCTTTTCTAAGTACAAAGCTGCATGCGTGATGACTGTGACTGAAATAGAGGAGAAAGCAAATGATTCACTCCCCTGTCCTCCCCACTGTTGTTTATGTGTTTAGTTTAATTTCCTTTCATTTACCACTCAAGTCTTTGCTCATGATGTTAATCCTTAGGGGGCTGCTAGAGCCCTAATCCCACTAGGTGCACAGCAAGTTATGAGGCCCACTGGCAGGGATCATCTCAGGGAAGACAGTTACAGAACAACTCCCTTTTGGAAAAAGTATATACAGCTGTCTTTTGCAGTGAACACCGAGTTACCTTGAAAAGGAGCTGTATTACGCTGGGTTTTTTTGTCTTAGTTTAATTTTTCTGTTAATCTTTGTACTACTATTTCTCACCCCCACCCTTTCTGTATTGGAGCAAGGTAGGGGTGAGAGGAGGTGGTGGAAGAGGTTCATTTATGTTTTTAGTATGTTAGAGAGGTATTGATGGGATGTTGCATGTGCCAGTGGTTTTAACAAGTTTTTGAAACTTGATCTTTTCCATTATAGTGTCCCTGTAAGAGGAATTGCAGGGTCACCTCGCTTCACATGTAGCTCTGGGAGAGTGTGGCTGGACCCAACAGTGACATGCACATCCTCAGATGCATCTTGTCTGTTTTGATGTCCACTGAAAAGTGTTTTAAGTTATCTGGATTTTATCATCTTGGGAAATGAATTCCTCTTTCCATGCAGCTTTGTGTCCCAGAATGTTAGAGGAGCTCTTCAAGTGTGCTTCAAACAATACATTAAAGGCTCTCCTCCTGATCCTGTAATATAGACAAGCTTACAGCCCTGAATGGTAACAGTGTGTCTTCTGACCAGCTTGTTTAGGCCAGTGTCTATTTTATTTACCTATGTTGTCCAAGGAGTATGACAAGGAGGTATGTGATACCCTATTTCCTAGAAGATGGCATGAATGTGCTGCTTAATTTTACCTTCATTTTGCTTTTGATCTGTAGAGTTGCTGCTGTTTTGGCTATAGAATGGCTGGGCTGTACTGAATAGAGCCTGTATGTTTGTATGGTGCCAAACCTGCACTTGCATAAAGCCTCTGGGCACTGCTGTGACTCTGCTAATCGTGCTGTTTTGCTTCAGCTGCGACGCTGTCTTCAGAAACAGAGCAGCTAATGTTTTATGGTGCTAGGTAACCATGGCTAGTACAATGTAAGGTTGCATATTTTCTGGTGCATTCTCTTTCTGGAAAGTATCTGTATCTCAGTCATTTGCAGGGAGATAAAAAGGTCCTTATAAAAATACTCTATCTTTGATTACTTTGGAATAAAGCAATTTCAACTGAAGCTTTGTTAAAACACTTAAAGGAACACTGCAAATGCATTTTTCATAACATTTTAAAATAATTTCATGCTATTTACAACACCTTAGAAACGTGCAATTGCAATTAGATTCTTTACCAAAATGTTACTTGGCCTGCACATAACCCAGTGTGTTAAAGGATGAAATTGCTCATAAGGAGTGGGTTGTCAGCATTTTTCTTTTTCTCTAAAGGCAGAAAAAAAGGAAACATTTGAGAGTGGAGAAGTGCATGCATATATACCAAACTACATACATTTAGAGAAGAAACAGAAGAAATAGAGCTTGTTGCAAGCCTGATCAAGTTCCTCTTGTTGGATACTTGTAAGGTGTTGACCTCAGCTGCTGGATTTGTACGCTTTTGATGCCTTACTTGCCCAGGCAGCCTGCAAGAGCTGTTTCTCTGTTCACCAGTAAGCTCACTCTTGTGGTCTACTTGAAGATCTGCCTTACTCACTGGCTTACTTTTGGTCATGTGAAAACTAGAGCTTGGAATTTAAACAAAGACTACTTGGTGTTCTGTAGATGACACATCCATGCCTGTATTTTATCCACTTGGCTTTGGAAGTAGAATTAGGAAATTTACCTGAGATGTCCAGGAACAGGTATTGCAGCAGCCAGCATGCTGACTAGGGAGCATCTAAGTCAGCCAGTGGGTAGTAAAAGGTAGGGATCTCCTAGGAGGATCTTCAAACAACAAAGCTTCCATCTCTTGTTTCAGGGAGGGATACTGAAGGACAGGGGAGTGGGCCCAAACCCAGTGCAGCCTTTGGCACCCAGCTGAGAGGGGGAGCTTCAGATTCTCTGTTGCCAGTGGAGTTTGTACATTTTGCATGAGCGATACCTCCATCTGCCACGGTTTCAGAGGGTTGCTGAGCTTAATGCTTAATGGAGTTCTGCTGAGGCACGTCAGATATGTTGTATGCATGGTTGCTGAGCTGGGGTGGGGAGGCCTGGTCAGTGTGTCTGAAATGTCTGTATGTCCTTGGCCAGGGCTGTGGCAGTTCTGGATGTGCATTTTGGTGGAACTTCTGGAATCCTCCTCTGTTGCTTGTACATGGATTGTTCTTTGCATCATGCTGTGATTGGTAGTGGAGTGTGCTAATGGATCTGACCTACAGTGGAGTTTACAAATACACATTTTATTTGTAGGGAGTGCCCTGAGTTTGGCAGCATTATGCCCATCCAAACTTTTAAAAAGTAACTTTCAAATCTTACTATCATCATTACTTTTAGCACAGTTTTTAGGCAGTTGGTTATTTTTTGGAGTCCTAGACTAGGCTGGATCAGGCCTCTGGGACTCATTCTTTCCCTGCCTGATATTGGACTGACTGTTCTGATGAGGACTGAACTCACATAGCTGTTTTGTTGGTGTGGAGAGGTACCAGTTTGCTTCCTGAACCACCAGCTCACTGTGGTTTTAATTCAGTGGTAACCCTGAAGCTGTGATTCAGCTTGCATGTCACTAAACATTAAGTAGCAATACTAGGGAATATAATTGTGCAAGGGTGAATTAGACTTGACAGTTTTTTTAATTATAACTCAGTTTTGCTTGCTGAAAGTGAGAGCAGTAGCTCCTACAGTTCACAGCAAAAGCAGTATAAAGTTACGTGGATGGCATGCTGTAATGTAACCCTGAACGTAGAAATACTTAAAACTGGAAACTTGTGAAGGATTGTCTTGTGTTACAACCACAGGACTGCCTTGCATTTATAGATATTTTTGCATTTTCCACTCTTCAGCAGAGAAACAAGAATGAATTATTTTTTTTAACCAAAATTAAATCTGTGCCATTTTCTGTGGATCTAGGTAGTTCGTTCATTGACAGCCCTTCATGCTTGGTTCAGGATGGAATAACCAGAAAGGAGCTAGGACTTTTTCTCTAAACATAAGAGGCATGGTGCAAGAATGTAGTCATGGGGGTGTAACTGTAAGTTTTGCATAGGCAAAATTATGAGGTTTGTCATAGAACTAATTGGTCAACTAATGTACCCTCTAGCTATTTAAATGCCAGTGGATAACAGTCAGTTTAAATGTTCGGGAGAGGGAAAGTAAAAAATGGATCTGAAACACCAAAAAAATTTGTCACAGTTTTCCTCTTAAATATTTATACTAAACTCTTTGAAAGTCTTTTGTCCCATTTTCTCTGTATATCCCAGTAACTGGACTGATAGGAGCATTTCTAAAAGGAAAACTTTGATGTGAATTTTACATGGAAGCATAAAAACAAATCAGACTGCCTTTGCAAATGTTGTGTTGGTTTTAGTTGGCTAAGTTATTTACTCAAATGTGAACTGACTTTGCTGTAGAAGGAATAACTGCCTCTTGGTTTAGGCAAGTTTCTGGTTGTATTTGCCTTGATTAGCCAAGCTGGCCCTACCTGTTTTTCTAACAGGGTGCTAAGTTCCAGCTCAGCGCCACGCACAGCAGAAGACTGCAGTCTTAGCTGGGCTCAGACAGCTAGTTAAATCCTAACGCTCTGAGGCTTTTTTCTCCCTCTGGAAATGTGGGACAGTAAAGAGGAGTGATCTTAGTGGTGAAGATGATGGAACCTTGCATGTCATACAGTAATCCTTATGTTTTTTTCCTTAGCTGGGTAGTTTTTGAGTTATTGACACACATGAGAATTGTTAAGCACTGTGGCATTTTATGAATGATCCATATGAAAATGTATAAAGGGCCAAATGAAAAAACTAGCTACAAAAGGGTGTTTAGGGTACTGTTGCCTTTATGACTGTGACCTCCATACCACCTCATTCTTACTCCCTGTCACTCCTTGTTGGTGCTTTGTTCACCCTTTCAGAGGAGACCCAATCTCAAAGGCCTTGGATCAGAGCTGAAGGGAGGTTTATATCCCTCTGGGAGCAGGCATCTGGGACCTTTTATGGAAGTCATCACTGTGTTTTGTTTTTTTAACCCAGATGTCATATTTGAACTTTGGAGGCAGTTCTGAAGGGCAAAGGAGTCCAGGAAGGTTGGAGATCTTTCAAGTAGGAAATCTCAAAGATGGAGAGCAGGCTGTCCCTATGCACTGAAAGACAGACTGGTAGGGAAGAAGACTGTCATAGCTGAACAGAGAGCTTTGGCTGGAACTTGGGAAAAGGAGAGTTTATGGCCTTTGGAAGAAGTGGCAAGCAATTCATGAGGACTTACAAGGATGTTGTGAGGTTATACAGGGAGAAAATGAGAATGGCCAAAGCTCAACTAAAACTCAATCTGACTACTGCTGTAAAAGACAAAAAAATGTTTCTATAAATACAGTAGCAGCAAAGAGAGGGCTAAGGAGAATCTCCATCCATTATTGGATGAAGGGGGGCAACCTAGTGACAAAGGATGAGGAAAAGGCCGAGGCACTTAATTCCTTCTTTATCTCAGTCTTTAATAGTAAGATCTGGGTACCCAGCTCCCTGAGCTGCAAGGTAGGGAGCAGATGAAGCCCCCATAATTCAAGGGAAAATGGTTAGCGACCATTTAGCTATACCACTTAGGCATACACAAGTCTGTGGTGCCAGATGGAATCCACCCAAGAGTACTGAGGTAGCAGGCAGAAGTGCTTATCAAGCCACTGTCCATCATTTATCGGTAGTCTGGGAAGGTCCCAGTTGACTGGAGGTTAACCAGTGTGACTCTTCTGTGACAAGGTGACGTGTGTAATGCTTGAGGGAAGGGCTGTGGATGTTGTCTACCTGGACTTCAGTAAAGCCTTTGGCACCATTTCCCACAGCATTCTGGAGAAACTGGCTGCTCATGGCTTGGGTGGGTGTACGCTTTGCTGGGTAAAAAACTGTCTGAGTAGCTGGGCCCAAAGAGTTGTGGTGAATGGAATTAAATCCAGTTGGTGGCTGGTCACGTGTGGTGGGCCCCAGGGCCCAGTACTGGTGTCAGTTCTGTTTAATATCTTTATCAGTGATCTGGATGAGGGGATTGAGTGCACCTTCAGAAAGTTTGTAGGCAGCAGCAAGTTGTGAGGGAGTATTGATCTGCTAGAGGGTAGGAAGGCTCTTCAGAGGGATCTGGACAGGCTGGGTCAGTGGTCCAAGGCCAATTGAATTATAATCATAGAATCATGGAATGCCTCATTGGAAGGGATCTCAAGGATCATCTAATTCAGCCTTTCTTGGCAAAAGTTCTGTCTGGGTGAAAGCACCCTGTCCAGCTGAATCTTGGAAGTGTCTTATGTTGGGGAATCTGCTACTTCCCTGGGGAGATTATTCCAAAGGCTGCTTGTTCTCATTGTGAACAGTTTTCCTTTTGTGTCCAAAGGGAATCTCCCCAGGGGTAACTTGCACCCATTACCTCTTGCCTTTTCCATGTGAGTCCTTTTTTCTTGTCCTCACAGCAGCCTTTCTTATGCCTGACAGTTTGTGTTCCTTCTCAAGCACCATTGGTTTACTGAATTTAGATGTTGGCTTTTTTGAGGATCTTGGGCTTGCCATGAGTTAGAGCTTCATTTGGTTTTAGGATAGCATAGTTACACCATAGTGTTTGCCATGGAAGCTGGAAAGGTGAAACATCCAGGCTCTCAACTAGTGTCCAAAGAGCCTCTTGTTTTCAGTAGGTGCTGTAGATTTTCACCTGAGTCTGTCTGGTCTCCTTACTCTTTCCAGATTTTTGGCATTCTTACTTTAGGTGGCTGCAATTGCAAGGAATAGGACAAATAACTGCTACTGACACTATTAATTCTTGCTACACAAATGGTCCTTATGACAGGTGAAGACTTTCCAGCCATATTAGTGCTCTTTGAATTGTTACTAATTATCTTACATTGAAAATAGAGTCAAATAGTGAAAAAAGATGTTAGCACTGCATCTTACTGCATGCTGCTACATTAATTAACTGTGATGTAATGTGGAAAGAAATGCAAAGACATCTGTCTTTGTTCAGACAGGTAGGACCACCTTTTTTTGGTGAAGTGCAGTGCTTCACAGAAAGCGGATAAAGAACGTGCTGCTCCAGCACCTCTCTCTGGTGTCCGGGATGGGAATGTCTGACTGCAAAACAGACTGATCAGGGAGGCAAATGGTTAATTATCTGCTGTAAATGGAAGAACCTTTTAGAAGCTGACCTTTTTAAAGCACATTGGATGCTTTCTGACCAGCATATCATATTCTCTAAAAGCTGCTGGAACGCGGAATTAAATTGACCTGGTAAGGTCCAAGATTTGGTAAGCCAGCAATGATGATCCAGAGTGAGAGATACCTGTAGAACTATCGTTAGGATATATTAAGATTAGCCACAAATTATATAGCTGGAACTGGATTATGTCTTCTGTTCAAAACAGAAATATTAAGTGAATAGTTGTACTTTAAGGGTATTACCACACAGTCTTTTTTTCCGGTCTTCAGGTCCCACTGTAAATCTATCCCATGTGAAGATAATATACCTCAAACTCTTAAAGTCTAGTTTTTAGAAAAGTTCTCCTCAGTATAAAAATTTCAAGGCTTTTAAAGGCTATTTTTGCAATTATGGGGACCTGTCAGAAGAGTAATATATGTACTTTTTACAACTATGATTTTTATGTCCTTGATGATTAGGGCAATTGAAGAATTGCAAAGAGCAACCTTAATACCAAAGTTAGAATACGAGAGAATGTGTTGTGTGGCTAGATGACCATAGTGTATAGTCAACCTTATAAGTAGATTGAAGCCCTCCTCCTTCAGATGACTTTATGTGATTAGTGTTCTGGAATATTAAAAACTTGGCTGTTCAGCTAAACAGCTGTTGAGCAAATTAGAAACATAACATTTCTGAGCAGTAGTGGAAGTGCACAGGGAGGGAAGTGTAGGGGATCAAAGTGAATTTTTCTGATATAGTCAAACAATTTTTTTTTCTTAAACTGAAAACTTAAGGAAAAGGATGAGAGCAGTGGTGTGATGTATTTGAATTTGATTTGTTATTTCCCCAGTAGAGATTATTCTTTCTCTCTTTCCATTTGTGACACTGTCGTCTTGTTAGTACTTCCTTTGTAATTGAAATTGATCTACTTGTTCTGTAAAATGTCATTGGCCATGGATGTTTCCAGCTTCATGTGCATGTATTTATCTTTTCACATATTTCAGTTTCTGTAGGTGAATTCTACCTGATCTTTATTCACTGAAGATTTAAAAATGTTCTTTTGGGAGCTGAGCTTCATTTGTATCTGGGAGGATAAGTTTAAACTTACCAGGAAATACAAAGTTCAAAGAAGGTTCCTTGACAGGTTGGAGTCTTTTTTTAGTGCTGGCTTTGCAAGGAGATGAGGAGGGAACAACAACTAGCACACTCTGTTCTTTGTTTTTCTTTCTGATGTCGTGTACTGGAAAAAATGTCTGTAGATTTTAGAGTATGGAGTCATAGAGGGGCACACATTTTCTACCTTCTTCCTGATCGTGTTTGTATACTGCCTAAAAGTGCACTTAGTCAACTGGGGAGGATGCTTTCACAAGGATGATCCCGAGCCAAATGCCAATCATCCAGCCAGTAGGAGGAAGAAATTCTAATTGTCTTTGTATTTAAGTTGCTGTTTCTTAGCTCGACTTCCCCGAAATCTCGCACTTGATAGAACCACCACTTGTTTGGGGTTTGGGGTTTTTGCCTCATTTAATAGATATTTAATTCTGGAAAGTTAGCAAATGTGCTCACTTAATCTTGAAAGCCGTAAATTAGAATAGTTTTTTTAAGGAATAAGTTAGAGCAAATTATTCAGTGTTGGAGTAGCTTGAGTAGCATCTGACTACACCTTTCATCAGAGTGATAGGTGTTAATCAGAATGCACCTAACATCTCCAAAACATTAAAGGCCGTCAGCAGGATCATGACACAAAGATTCTACGTCTGTGCACGCAACTCCTGTTTGGAGGTCTGTATTCAAATGTGTGCACACATGGTTACCTACACTGAGGAATGAGACCGCCTGCCTTAATGCTTCTTCCTATTGAGTGTTTCTGGCATTGCTTTGCATTTTTTCTGCAGTTCTTTCACGCCAGGTGCCCACTACAGCTTCTTAGTGGAGTCTCTGCTCTGGTGTGTGATGTTACGGGTGCAGGAGGGAGACTAGGATGTTGTTCTGTATCACTTGCAGGGCAGGAGGCTCCCTACTTAGAGGGCTTAATTGAAAGGTATGTTCTGCAGTAGCAGTAGAGCATTATCTTCTGTCCTTTGTTACATGGCTTTCCTGTCATAGCCATCCATCGCCTGACCTGATACATAGGTCTGATTTTAGGATGGAAGAAAAGAGGTCTGGAAATTAGTATTACTGAACAAACAGCAGGCTGTTCGTTATTATTGTCATCTTTCTGTGCCTTGGAAATATGACCAATTTCCGCTCTTCCTAGATCCTCGGCTACTAAAACCTCTTGGTCACGTATTTTATTATTGTAGGTCTTTATCATGTTTGACAACTACTGTTTGATGGAACATCACTGATTTAACAAATCTTTGGCAGAAGAAACCTTTAAGTGAGGCACTGAGTATGAAAAGCCATTAGAAAAAACACGGTATGTAAAAATACTGTGTCTGGCTGATTCCTGCTCTCAGCCCATTGTGCAGTCTGAATCTGACTAGAGAAATCTTCACGTGTTTAGGGGAAGAAATTTTTGAATAATTTCACATTTCCATTAAAATAGTTTTTGTCACTGACATCAAGTCAGCCTTCCTCCTTCCTGTCACTTCACCTGTCTAATGCTGCTTGCCATTGTGTGTCAGTCTAACTGGAAACTACTTTGTAAAGATCATGAATTAGTCCCATGTTGATGCTGTTCAAAAGGAAGAAAAACACGGCAACAACAAACTTTCTGCAATTTCTTTTACTCTGTTCATATGCCCAAATCAGTTCCTTGGTCTGCATCTTTTCTCTCAAGACTGACAGTGGGTTCACTCTTTTTTGCATCGTGAATGTTGTGCTACAGAAGTTTTGGACTTCTCCCAGGAAAGTGACTGTAAATCTCTTGCAGTTTGCTTGTGGTGTTCCATTTCATGTAACCTATAGGTTCAATATCTCATAACCGAGAATAGCCCAAACCAGAATACTTCATTCTCAAGAGTGTAAACACTCAACCCAAATACTGTATAATTTAAAGAGCACTTCATAGTTCCTTGTTCTGTGTGCCATTGACAAGTTAATGATAGTAAACCAGCTTTTGCCCTTTTTCTTTTGGGTGGGTGGGGAGTTAAAGAGGGTGCTGAACTTCTGAAAATGATGGAAAGAGCTGAGCAAAGTATGCACCAAAATACTCTCTTAAACACACTAGTTTCCATAAGTGGTTTTAGAAAGTTTTATACAGAGTACATGTCTGCAGTTCTTCTGTGGCTTTGAAAGTTGGGAGTGCTTTGTGTTGTGTGTAACCCACGGTTTGATTAAACAAAGGGATATATAATGAAAATTAACGTGAGGTCTCCTGGCTTTTCTGTTTGCTGTTTGAAGACTACTTGGGCTGGCACTGGTTGTAAAAGCTGTGATGAGTAACCACTGATTGATCCCCCACCATTTGCATGAGGCAAAGTGTTAATTCTTTGCATTTCAAAGGGCTGGATCAACTGGTCAGAAACACATTCTTTGAATTTTTCTGCGTGTTTTACAGGTGATGACAAAAAGGAAGCTGTTTTCAGCTGATAGCATACTGTGGGATGGCAGATGTAGTTCTCTGAATTCATTGGGTTATGTCAGGGTGCTGACATCAAACCAGATGTCCAAGGAATGAAATGGAAGAACTGATTGCTGAGACATTGAGAGAAGAGTGCTAGATTTTTTCTTGTATCTTAAACTCTTCTCCATGTTAGGTTAATCTGGGAGTCTAGATTTTAATTTAACTGCAGTACCTCCAAAGAAAATGGAAATCCTGTACCTGGCAAATCAAAATGATTTAATTCTGTTTTCTTCTCTGCTAAGCATGCCTGCCTGAAAATACTTTTAGGATTTCTAAAAAATTTCTGTCGTTTAATGCTTAGTTGGATGGCATCATAATTTCTTATGCAACCAAATGATCTCATGAAACTATTCTGAGGACTATGAAGCAGAAGTAAATGTAGTGTTTTAATGAAAGTTACTGCTTTATGCAAATATATGTAATAAAATAGGCTCACAGATAAGAAGCCAAAATTACTCAAGCTAAAATCAGAATAGCTTCTAATTAAAATGTATTAAAATGCTGGAAATGTATCCATAGTTTCTTAAGGAGATGAGAAGTTTTTAATTATTGTTGTCAGGTGTCTTACAACTTTTGCAAATTACAGAGAGTTATTGTCAAGTCTTTAACAATTTTGACTGTGTTGCAGCAAGTTACTGGCAGATAAACCTTCAGTATCACAGTCACTGCCTCACATAAAGGGTTTACTTCTTCACGGGACTTTTGAGGCTCCCACATGAAACGGCGAATTATTTCCAAGCACCCTCTTTGGTAGCTTCAGCTTTCTCTTAAGGTCCCTAAGGACAAGAGTGAACGTCACATCCCCACACTGTGTAATCTGCTAATATTTAAGCATCAAGCATTTGTTTATTGTTAGTACTAAGGATAGGAATTGTAAAAGAGAATGTTGAACTGCCTTTCCTTTGTAGTTGCCCTGTCTTCAGGGAGACAATCTAATAGTTTAAAACGGAACCCCCTATGGTGGGAGTTGGACAAGTGGTGACACTGTTGCTTGCAGGCAAGACAGTGCATTTGCAGACTCATATTTTGGCATATGTATTTTGAGATGACAAGTACAAATCTTAAGGGAGAGAGAAATATTTTGTTGTTTGAAAATCCAGGTTTTCCATAGGCAGTGGTTGATTAGCATGTTTATCTGGGAAGGGTGGATAGTTGGATAGTTACTGTGACTCTTCAGCTGTCGCAGAGCATACTCCCCGTGACTCAGTACTCCACTGTGCTGAATGCTGTACAGACAAAAAAAGGAAAAAAAAGAACATATGGGGATTTTTTTCTTACTGTTTCAGGTAGCACAAAGTTACTATTTGCCCAAGTATGTATTGGAATGCTGCTGTTACTTTTGTTAGCTATGAAGAAGGGTTCCTGACCGCAGGACTTAAAATTCTATTGAAAGCTCATCATTTATAGCCTTTAAAAAGTTTCCTTTGTGCGTGTGATGCTGTTTCCATTGTACAGTTGTCTTTTGTTCTGTTTAAGGTTGTACAATTGGATCCATGCACACACAGGGATTCATGCCCACTCCCACACCCTTCCCTGTTCTCTGAGCTGCTGAGGTGTAGCATTTTGAATAGAGTTGAATAGATGGATTTGATTATAAATAGGGTCTTGAAAAGTGAACTTCTGTGTTCAAAGAAGAAAACACAACACCGAAACAAAATACATTTACCTGTCAGTTATTCCTACATAATTCCTGTCACACAACTATTAGTCAAGACATGTAATGTATAGGAACTTTTCTCCAGCACATTTCTTTTACTTGCTCATTCAGGAGCATGAAGTCACAAATAACAAGTTACTCTAGCAACAATGTGAGACAGACTTACCACAAGTTACAAGCGCTGATCGCAGATCCATATAGTATATTTTCCCTAGTCACAGAATTAGAAGTTATCTAAGAGTAGCTTATTCTGTTACAATACCCCTTATGATACCCCTGTATGGCACCGCTCCAGGTTTCCTTTCTTCAAAGGGCAGGAAGGGTTTTTTTTTATTGCTGCAAACGAACTTGTTCTCTCACCAGGACCTTGTGTTACAGTGTAACTGTGCATTGACATCTGGGAGAGGAAATCATGGAGAAGCCTTTTGTAACACTGTTCAGGGTGTCTGTTAATTGCTATTGTTTTCTGTCTTAGTTCTGTAATTTGTGAAGATGTCAGGTAAAGAATGAGACACTTCTTTTTAGGTTGCTGTGTGTTCTGCATAGTGTCAGGTACAGTGCAGGACCCTCAAGAAGTTCTGTGGTGGTCCAGCATCATATCTATCAGTTTGAATCTTTGATTGTGGCTCATGTTGGTAGAAGCACCTGATCATTTAGGCTGTAAAAGCTGCTTTGTTCCATGCCAGGGGCAGGATGAACATTTGGGTGTTGGGGGCTAGAGCTAGGAGCCAGGTGAAACCAGGAGTCATTGACTGTGTTGAGCTGTTGGAAAGCTGGAGCACCATGAACAGGGAGACTTTGGGACGGCTTGTTAGTAGTTTGTGTGTTGCATTCAGCAATGGCTGTCTCAGACCTCACTGGTGCTCTGCATAGCTGTGAGATATGTTTCCTGTGAAGTGCTGCTGTGTGAGAACCACGGTGTTTAACAGCCTTCTGTCTTACTTGTGATTTACCCATTGCTTAATCCTGCCCCAATGTTTCAACCCCATGGCAGGGGCTTAGAACTAGATGATCTTTGAGGTCCCTTCCAACCCAAAGTATTCTATGATGATATGATTTTATGGTAATAACATTGGGTGCCAGATAAAATTCATGCTACCCTAATAGTCTGCCACTTGTCCCTGACAATTTCTGAGTGATGACAGGTATCTAATCGTCCTCTGCTTCCTCCAGGAAGTACTTTTGGTCTCACTGTTGGAGAACATTCCTATCCTTTGCTGCTTTAGGCAAGATGTCGATTTTCATGCCAGATAGAAGCCTGCAGTTTAGCTCAGTAGGATGACTGCTTTCAGAAGATGAACGTGGGGCAGTTGCGACCTTAAGCTTATGGTCAGTGCAGTTGTAGAGTAGCACTATTGTAATAGAATAGCCCTTGGAACAGTCAAAAAGGAACATCTATAAACTGGGATGAGGTAGCCCAGATACGTTTTAGCAGATTGGCTTTCACAATGGTTACATACGCCTCTGTTTTTGAAAAGTGAGTGGTGAGCTCTAGTTGGCTGAGATACATTGAGACGTGTATTACATAATGGCCACAGTGAAGTACCTTTCTTGTGTATCTTTGGATTGCAGTCCTGAAGATCATCGGAATAAAAACATGCTGTAGAGGAGCTCAGAGGCAATAGTGAATATTACTGTGAGGAAGAAGATGGACTGATACAGTCAGAGTACCGTACCGCTTTATAGTAGGTAGTTAGAGAAAGCGATGGGAGCACAGAGCTTTTTCTGGTAGCAACATGAAAAGTGAAAGAAATTTCTATTTTTCACAGAGAGTTGTTTTTCAGGTTCAGTTTCTTGCTCTAGTGTAGTGCATCATGTTTTGTTGTGGGAATGACAGCAGTTGCATCCTTGTCCTCGTCTAGAGGCTGAGTACAAACTAATAGTCCGTTTTGTTGCTAACTGTATCTACTGACAAGGGCTTAAATTTTGGAGTGGATAGTATTGGTCACAGTATGAGGCTTTTTCCTTTTGTTAAATAATTTTGCTGATCAATGGTGATGCTTTGCTATTTTTACCTTAGTATTGGGCTAGTTTTATGGCCCTTCTGTTTTCCAGGTCTTTAAGTACAGAAATTGTAGAAGTACATAGTCTAAATGTCATTTTATAATTAGCTATTCGTCAAAATCCTTTTAGTAGTTTTCCTTCAGATATATACTACTCCCACTTTTTGTTGGAAGCATTGGAAAAACTGGACTAGCATTTTCCTGTTGTGTCTGTAATTGATAACTGTGTGTTGGTCCGCAGTCAGTTTGCATGCTAAAATACTATGGTTTATTGGGAATCTCCTTGTGTGAGAGACATCTTAGGAGCAAGCCAGCTACATTAGCTTTGGGACTTTCAAAGTAGGATCAAAGCTAGCAGGTAATTGCCCAATAAAGTAGGTCTGTTAGCTTTGATGCACTTGAGGGAAACAAGGCTTCCCCTTACCACGGTGCAGAAGCAGGACTGGGAATTGCCCGGAGATTTGTAATTGTGACAGAGTGAAGATGGATGTGAATAGTTTTGCTTGAGATTTGCTGTCTCTGTCAGCTAACAAATTTTGTTCCACCTCACCGTTGTGTGGGGTAGGCTCAGCACAGCTGTCTAGCTTCAGTAGTGGTTATTCTGTAGCTCTGAATCAGCCTGTAGGATCTAAAAAGACTTTATTGATTAGCTTAGTAGGTGTTACTAGACAAAAGAATGCAATAACTGTTACTTAGTGTAGGGTTAAACTTTTGCACAATGTAATGTTTAATTCTGAGGATGAGAACTGTTTTTAGAAAATTAGTGTTTTTGTCTCAAGGCTGACTGTTCTGACTGATCCAACTGAAGGTAATAGAAATACCTGCTTAGTAGTTACCAGCTTCTCTTACAATACTTCTTACCCTGAGCCTTTGGGTAGGTATGCCAAATGTCACCTGATTATATTTCCCTAGAAGAAATACTCAGTTTCCTCTTAGGAGGTCTAGCGAGAAGGTCTTTTTGATCTGGATCCTGTGCCAGCTTTTCCTCCTGTGTCTGGTTCCTTGCTTGGTGAGCTGGTCCCCATCTTGCCTGCAGACTTCCCCAGAATGCTGAGCTCTGTGTAGATGGCTTTCCATTTCAGATCACAGTTGAGGTTTTTTTCTTGTATTCTATCACTCAAAAGGAACAACTGCTTCTGCTGAGGTAAGAGTATGCTGAAGCACGTTGGGCTAGCAAAATATAGCTATCAGTGCAGCTGAAACAGGAGGCAGTGCCCTGGACTGATGTTACTGGTGAACACTGTTTTAACTGATGATGCTGTGTGTGATGAGGAAGAGTGGCTGAGACAAGTTGCTAGGTTGGAAGCATTGTGTATTTGTGGTAGTATTAGTGTAAATATGGAAGAAGGTGATTCTCATTAATGTAATCAAGTTATTTGTATTAGAATACAAACTGGAGTGTTGTATTAGCATAATAATTGCACAGCATTAATAGACTACTGGTCTGAATTCAAATTTGGCCAGTAGCTGCACTTTAACCAGTTTCTGATATGACAGTCATTCAAACAAGAATGTAAGGTCAAACCCTGGCTTGATTTCCACTGGAGTCACACTTTTTGAATCTATTTGTATATTTTGAGCCAGAAGGAAACATTATGATCTATTCTGACCTCTTCCATAAACTGGGCCCACGTGTTTGAGTCTTACAAGTGGACTCAATAACTTGTGATGAAACTGGAGAATACCTCCAGAAGACATGAGGTTTCAATCTTGATTTGAGGTCTTTTAGTGGTGCCAAATACATTGCATTCTTTAATTGTGTTTGAGAATGGAAGAACTTTAGGAAAATAATCTTAATTTACACGTGAAGCTTCTAGAATGTGTGATCACTTGTTAGATCTTTCATTAAAGATCTTCTGTCTATATGTGCCTGTTGATGTGCTCTCTAGAATTAAACAGGTGGAGCCCACCAGCACCTAGCAGTGAGGCAGCCCTGCTGCAGCTCTGGTTCTCTGCTTGGAGAAGGGCTGCTCTCCAGTGTTTTACCTGCTTGGTGCCTGGAGTTTTTAAGGGTAACCAGGTGGAGTTGGACATCTTTACCTCCATCAACTTTCTCATTCACACTTGAGCTGTATTCAGTTTAAACTGTGAGGAAGAAAGTGTTAGAGATGCTTATCTCTTTATCTTTTGTTGGGACTCGTCCCAGTAAACTTCCTGCAATATTGTAGCAGTAACCCCGTGTTCCGGGATCCCCACTACCTTTCTGCTCTGTCTAAATTGTGACTGCTAAAATGATCTTTACTGTAAAGGCGAGAAGGTCAGACATTTTATGTTTGCCATTAGGTTAATGCTATGTGGCCATTCATTCTGATTTACCTACTGCCCTTTTACCCTCTTGTCCACCCATGTTGTTGTTCTTTGCTGAGTGAAGCAAGCTCATGGTTTTATTGGTCCTTTTTTTCTTTTGATACCACATGCCATCAGACAACTTGTTCCTTTTGCTTTGTGCATGACGAATGCGTTAATAGCGTTGATTAGAAATGTAGTATAGATTTCTTTGAATCCCAGTGGATTCTGTTTTCTTCTGTTGCTGTGCAGTTACATTTTTCTGGGAACAGTCTGTTTGCAGTTGTTGAGAGTGGAAGTGAGACTGAAAAAGCATGTCAGTGTAAATAGAGCCTAAGTCAACGAGGAGAAAAGAGCTCTGCTGGAGAAAATGGGCTGAAATTAAGATTAAGGTGCAAGGGAGTCTACGGATATGAACAGCTCCAGTGTGCAAATCACCCTGTGTGTTCCTGTCCCACTTCCAGAGCTTTCCCTTTCTCTGTGCATCCTCTGCCTCTCTTTGCTGAACATTATTGCTAATGGGAGGGATTTGGTGTTTTGAAATTAAGTTCTTGTATTTCCTGAGATGTGTGGTGCTGACTGGTTCTTCATATGCAGTGTAATAATGCACCTATACGCATAGTTATGTTGGCTAAAACTTTCAACTGTGTGCATTAGGAATGAAAATACCTGCTGACGTTTTCTGTACTTTATCCCAGTCTTTTCTGTAGCATGTCCTGACTTTGATTATAATCCTGCACTTCAGTTTCTGTACTCCATGTTGTCTCCTGTTTTAAAAATAAATGTTGCTTGTTGGAGAGCTTTCTTCACTGAACCTTACTTAGTAGAAGTTACTGAGGGTTTTTAAGTGTTATTATCTGTTACAGAGCATCTCTTTGGAAAGAGCATTAGCAAATATTGTTTCCCTCTGATCTGCTTTATCAAATGCCTCCTGACACAGTTAGAGAGGTATCATGCCTACCAGCTCATGAATGGTTTTATTTCAGGCTGTTTTATACCTTTATGGAGAGAAGATAAGGTGAACTGGAAAAGTCTTTCCAGTAATAAAACACATCACCTACACCCAGTGTAGGTGAAAGTCAGTAAATATCACCTGAGTTGACCGCAGGAGAAGCAGCTTGGGTCACTTCTCATCAGGCATGCTACCTGTTGGCTTGCAGGCTTGGCATCAGGTTACCTAGCCCATGTTCAACTGCTAACATAACTGGAAACAATTTTCAGAATCTTATTGAAAATGTTATTTTGACCTTTTCCAGAAGGGGAATCTGCTAGTAACGCCTGTCATCAGGATCAGTTCTTCTGTCTGTGCAGCTTCAGCTTTGCCCACAGCTGGAGATGGATGAAAGGCTGCATTAAATACTTCCCTTAGCACTGGTGGGGCTGCATGAGCATCGGTCTTCCTGAAGCTGTAACATCATGTAATAGAGGCTCTTTTTCCTGCTTGGGATCAAGTAGACCTTTCAAAATGGAGATTGGTGGGTGACACATGAACAGACCCCCATTATGCAGTGCCAACCATCCCTTTCCTCTCCTGTTCCCTGGGAAATGGAAGAGTGTGGAAGCAGACTGTGGGAAATAGACCACTGTAGCTGTGGTCTGCACATTCTGCTTGGGCTGCTGGTCTGCGGTGCTGCTCATCCTCTTTCAGTATATGGCTTGAAAGAAGCTTGCTGTAAAAAAAGCAAGAAAACAAACAGAAGTACTCCACAACAGAATCCCCCCATAATCAAAGGGGAGTTGAAAACTGGCTGCTGGGCTATAAGCACGTTCCGCTTCTCAAGATGGTTAATGTCAGTGAAACCAAGAGAAACTGGAAGTTCAGCCATGTATCCTGTATTCATTTCATCCCTGGTTTCTTTACGCTTAGATTTCTGGGACAGTATAAATTTAAACTTTAAGGCAGATTGCGTGTGATACTGATTATATTTTTAATGGATACAGATGTTTAAAGTGTCTTTTTTTTGCCTGGATAGTGGCAAGATTTTGCATTGCAGCAGTAGATAAATGTTGGGTTTTTTCTTTCCGCAAAATTCCCAGTTGCTCTAGAGGACCAGATTTTTACAAACGGGGTTAAAGTAAATATCTGCTTACTACACAGTGATTACATTTAGGACAGCTTGTACTTCAGAAAATACACATTTTCAGATTCCCAGCTTCACAATTACACTTTGATTTTTTTTTGCAACTGCCTCCGCACAGACTCCTGTGCAAACACAGAATTGGGACTCCAGCTGTGGGCGCTGTCAGAGGAGTCCTAGCATAACTTCTTCAGGTGTGGTTTTTTCCCTTTAAAAAAACACAACTTCTAAAATTTTGTAAGAAACCTTCTCCATACTTTTTTTTTCCCCCACAATGTATTGGTTTCGGTTTTTTTTTTCCTGTCTTAGTTTTGTTATTAAATGATCCATTTCAGAGGAGAAAGAACTGCAAAAGATTCTTAATTAAATGTATGTGTGAGGATACAATGCTGTTGTACAGACTTACACAAACCCCTACCATTTTCTGCTGTACCCTGGTGCACTACTAGAAATGCACTTACAGTCACATTCGCCTTTACAGTCTACCATCGCTCTCCAGAGTCAGGAAAGCAGGTAGTCAAGGTAATTGTTGCCAATTGTTACCAAGTCAGATTTTTAATTCTTTGGTGAGGATAAGGTTTTATGTCTTACCCTTTGGCTGTTTATTCCCTGTTACAGAGATGTTTTTGCAAGTTTTTGTGAAACTCCAGATTTGCTTGCAGAGCAATTTTTGTTTTTTAATTAGAAATAGATTGGTATACTGAATTGACTTTTTGGATGATGGTTGTGAGGTTGGAAAGCAAGATTTCATCAATGCATCCTGAAGAAACTGTATAGCAGTCGCAGGCCAAAGGGGTGAACCCACTTAACTGCTGACAGTAGCAAATAGATAGCATGCTATGTCCACAACTGATAGACTTACCCCATAGTGGATATAGAATATTTTTTAATTCAGTGGTTTGGGGAAAAAATCCAATTGCTTTGTGTTTGTGTTGACAAATATAACTTAGATTTTAGTTGGAACTGGCTAATTGTCTGGTATGCAGAAAAATCTGGATATTGTGCTTTCTGAATTTACCTCATCAGGAGGGCATAGGCTGTAAGTTGAAATAGTTTAAAATGTTGGAAGAAGGAGGTAGCTGTACCAGCAAACCAGATAATTACATTGGAATCCAGTCTTTTAGGGACTTGTTTTTTTGGACAAGTTTGTAAGTCTGAGTATTTTATTCTTGCTGTCTGTCAGTTGGGGTCTGCTCACAGTACTCTGAAGTCCTTAGATGAAATATGCTGGCAGTATAAAGTCTGTATGGTAAAGATGGCATAATGAAGAACCCTAGCAGAGAAGTATGTTGAAAAGGTTTGACACTTGAATTCTTTGACTTGTTGATGCGTGCTTGTTTAAGAATTGCAGGTTTATAAGGGAAGCAGTTACAACAAAACTGATGAATAAATTAGTGTAAATATGAAATGAGTAAAATAAGCATGGCCAGCTAAAGCAGTGCCTAACTTATCAAAGGTGAACATTTATTTTCATTGCTTGTTCTGTTGTTTGAATTATTCCTTTTAAAAGACACATTGACATCTTTTGTATAAATTATGCATATTAATGTAATTGTATTTACTTGTAGGTGGCTCTAACCAAGAGAGCTGATCCAGCTGAGTTGAAAACAATATTTTTGAAGGTATGTATAAAGTAAATATTTTACTCTTTCTGCTTAAATTTTTCATATCTTTTGCTCCTTTATTGCAGCATACAACTCTTGATAGTTTTTCCAACCATTAATCATTCACTGTATTATTACCATGTTAGACTTAAATACCATTATCAGAATTGAACAATGCACACCAAGAAGTCAGATACGTTCCTGAGTGATTATTGTATTGACTCAGAAGAAGTATTACTATCTTAGAAAAAACCTGCATTGTTCAGAGAACGGGGTGGGAGTTTCAATATTGTTCCTACACAGGTAAAATGTTCATGTAGACACCTTGCCGTTAGACCATTCGGTAAACTGTCTTCTCCCATCCTTCCTTCCTTCCTTCCTTCAGGTTTATGTCTTCCATGGTTTGTAGAAGTGTTGGGAAGCTCACCTTGTGAAGTGCTGGCCGTATTTATTATTTCATTAAAATTCCTTCCATGCTTGCATGCTGGAGAAGTACACAAGCAATGAAATGACCCGTGTAGTTGTATACATGAGAGATGTGTGCTTTAGTGTTGTGCTGGAATATGGCTTTCTTCGACCCATTTTTCTAAATTTAAATAATTACTCCTCTCCTTCTTAAAATTTATTAGTACAATTCCTGTATTAGTTGGGTAATCTGGTGTGATAAACGAGTACAGAAATCGAGGGTCTGGAGAATATATTTGAGGTAGGTTCAGCAGTGCTACAGGGAGCAGTTGCATCTGAATTATTTTTATGGAAGGATTGAGTGCCTAACAGAGCTCGTGCCTTTCCAAGTTCCTCCCTCCACCTTCCTTCTCTCCAGCATCATGCCCCACTCTCTGTGCACTCCTTAGCATGTTTTCCATTGTCCCTTGTGAGCTATTATTAACAATATCTGTAGGCGTCACTATGTATATTGCCAGTATTTATAGTTTTATCATATACTGTCAGTATTTATAGCTCTGAAATCAGATTTTCAGTTGAGAAAGCCAGGATTTAACTTACTAAGTCCTGGAACTTGTATCTGTCAGGAGAGCAAAGAGACTTGAAAATGGGATAATGAAATTTTCAGAGGCGAATGCTTGAAGAGCAACTTTTAGCATTTTCAATACATCAAACCCCCGATAAAATGTTTGCAAATCTTATTTAAGATGGGTTTGAACTGGTTAATACTTGACTATCTAAAATGTATGGAAATAAGTTGCCAAAAAGCCATTAAGTACTATTGTATAATATCAAATTCTCTATGGGTATAATTGCCAAAGTGGGGAAAAATACAATTGTATAGAACCATTTTTTTTAATGTCTCTCCTCCAAAACCAATAGAATTGATGTTTTTCTCTTTTTGTTATGATAATTTTCAAGAGTAACTCTACTTTTTCTAAGTCTTCTACCATAACCCCAAGGAGATTGGATTTTAGTCAAAGTGATCAAGCTGACATTTTCCAAGGTCATTTTCTATATGTAGTATAGAATACGTGATAGGATTTCAAATACACTTGAGTAAATCACAATGACAAGAAACGGGGGACACTGAAACTTTGTGCTGTTTTCTGTTATTGAGTGCCCTAGCAGGGGGTTAGCCTGGAAGAAAAAAAAATGAAATATAGATGCATGGGCTGACTTATTTGATTTGTTTCTCAATAGCAGCTGTGTTAAAAGTTTCTGAGGCTGGCATTCTGAACGATTCAGTCTCCCTGCAAATGATTACATTGAAATCAATTGATCTGCTAGTTCTTATAAAAGTATACAATTGAAAATTCCTTGCAGTGTATCAACTGGAAAGCTTGCCTTACAAACAGTGTCTATTGAAACATGAATCCTTAAATGCTAACAAATATATAAATGCCAAAACAAGTTATGTTTTGGTTGGGCTTGCTTCTCACAAGCCCTGTTTCTTGGAGATATTACTGTACCCAAAGACTGTATTTATATAGCACTAGAAGAAAATAATCTACTTACCATTACACTTGGGCATCCCTCTGAGAGTTGCATGCGTGCAGCAGGTACAGCGGCGTTCTGCAGGCACCGGTGTGGCTCTCTGAAATGAAAACTGGCAGTTCCCTTCCCTTAGCTGAGCCATTGCAATGTAAAACAAAACATGTGTCTTTGAAGCACGCTACAAAACGGCAATAGGCATCTAATTCCTTTATGACTTTAGCGTGTATAATGCTCTGTGGGGAGCTGCAACAATGGTTGATCATCCAACCTTATGAAAAAAAAAAAAGATAAATTAACAGTTGCTCTCTGGTTCGCAGCGCATGTTTCTTATCCTGAGACAGACCTGTTTCCCTTAAGGATAATGCATGGTTCTGCAAATGTTACCTCGGGTTTCTTTTCCATTAGATTGTTGTCCTTATCCTTTTTGTTTTCCAAAAAATGCCCCCCATTTTTAGGGTTGATTTCAAGTTTACCCTTCTACAGAAAATGGGGGCTTTAAACTTGGATGGATGACTAAGGAATCAGAGTGAGGGTGGCAATGAAGGAAATAGTATTTATTTATTTATTATCCTACAAGTATTTTAATATTGCTTTTTTCTAGATATGTAGCATGTTATTAGAGGCTTCCCTTGTGAGCAAAGACACTTGGGTCTGTCGAGAGCTGTATTCTGGAGTAGTATGCCAGTAATTATGGTACAAAGCAGGAATAACGTATGACAGTGGTGTTTGCTAAGGTGTCAGACCCTTTTTCTTGTTTCTGCAGTGTGACAAAATTCTTGTTTTCTGTTACATGTCTCTCCAAATTGCATTCTCTGTCCTGCTTTCAGCCATTCAACCAAGGAGGAGTATCTGTATGTTCTCCTTCACGTAAGGATCAGATGTGGCTGAAGTTGATGCTGCAGTGGAGTTACTCCAAAACAGCCTCCCCCAGGTGGACACTCCTGAGGGATCATTTGCTCCACTAGCACAGCAGTGTCCTTTCATAGGTGTAAGCCTGCCTTCTCATCCCGAGTAGAATGACTACACAAAGGAGTCATTTCACATAAATAAAATATGCTGGAGTATCCCATTGCTGTTCTCTTTTGTTGGGCCTGAGATGCCATATATGTGTTTGGAGATGCATGTCTGCTTTGTGGTGTTCTTTAAAAAAAACATCCAGTCCTGGAGCATTAACTCTTTCCAGACCACCATGGAGAAATTGTTGAAGTGATAAACAAAAAGTTGTGTATCTGCCACTCTTCTGGCTGAGAAGCCAAGCCTTCAGCTTCTCGTTTCTCTTTGGGTGTAGAATGTAGTTCTTCTGAGCAGAACGCTCATCTGCTGTAACATAAGCCTGCTCCTGGTTAGAATCTACGTGTGCTGGTAGTAAATCCCTAGAGAAGGATGTATTTGAGGCACTAAACATTGTGTTCATTTAACAGTATGCAAGTGTGCAGAAGAATGGCGAATTCTTCATGTCTCCAAATGACTTTGTCACACGGTACCTCAAGATAATTGGAGATGGTTTGCCTAATGCAAGCACTGTTCAGCTCCTTGCAGGTGTGGTGGATCAGACAAAAGATGGGTAAGTGATTTTTTGGGTGTGTTGTTCCCCACCCCTCCCCCCCTTTATTAATTTAAAAAATACAAACCCATTCTTTCAAAACAGTCTGAACCCTGAAGGGTGGTGTTTTGGTTCGTTTTGTTTTCTTCTTTCTTTTGGTTTTTTCCCTGCAGATATGTAAAGGAATACAGTGTCTTTTAAGTGGAAAGAGTAGAAACAATGTTTTGGGCTGCATGTACCATTTAGCTGAGCAAACCATTTTCTGTCTAGTATGTATTTTTAATTCATTGAAGCTTTCATGTTTGTTGGCTGGCTCCCCTAACTCCTCCTTTTCTTCCCCTTCCGTGAGTCTTTCTGTCTCTGTTTATTTATGTATCTGTCACAAACACATTCAAATAGTAATCCAAAATAAGTTTAGAAAAAAGTCCTCTGCTTTGTTTTGCCCCGTAGCCCTGTTAAAGGCTTTTGCCACTGTTTTTTCCGTTAAGAGGAAGGAGGAGCAACTAAGGTATTTAGGGAGCCGCTTTGCAATCTTGGGAAGACAGTGGTAAAGTTGGTTGCACATGGTTTGCATTTGAAAGACTGACTTTGCCAATAGGCAAGATTAGCAACCCCTCCATCTTCCTCCCCCCTTCTTTAATGAAATTCTAGCTTTTGCTTTTGGTGCTTGCCCAGGCAAGCTGTCTCTTCACCCATATGAATGCATTTTTTGAACCCTGCCTTTAAAGTATCTTTAGAGAAACTTTAGAATCATTGGCTATGGACTTAAAGTCTGTAGTTGTGGCATTTTTAGAAACCAGAAAACTTCAGGCATGACTCATATCAGTGGTTGCAGAGAGTAAAATGTGAGATAAATAAAGCATGACTAGAGAATGCAGGCTTTGTAGGGAACAGATACAGCCATAACTGAGAACTTTTGCAGTAGTTTCTGTGCTCTCTTTTCTGCTTGGCCAGTCTCATGTATCTGGCAACCAGGCACCCTAAACTGTGCAGACAAATTGATGTGATGACTGTTACCCTGGGTAAAAGAATTCTGTAAAAGGTTGTATTGCCTACGGTAGTATGGTGACAGCAAGGAAGCGGTGCCTTCAGGTAGCGTTTGACTGAACGCGTTAAACACCCCTTAGGTTTCTTCCCTTGCTTTAATGCCAGTAAAATTGGTGTTTTCCAAATTGCATGGCTTCAAATCCATTTTGTAATAAGAAGATTGAGAGCATAATCCATACCTTGTGATTTGGATCTCCCTCACAAGCAGAAGCTGGTGTCAGGAAGAGCAAAATGTAAAACTGTAGCCTATACGAACCTGTTGACAAGTCAGGGTTTCGTAACCTGGCGTGATCCCACAGGACTTTTGCAGTGTAGTATCGAGCCTCTAATTGCTGCTTTCTGCCACGGGTAAGGACTGTTCCTGCAGTCCAAGGTGTGCAGTCACAGGGGACTGCATGTTCCAAGACTGCATGTTCCTCATGTCTCTGGAGAGTCTCTTCTGGTGTTTAGGCAGTCTTCTTGTTTAGTTGCTATACTGATAGGTGTAAGAATATAGAAAGTTCTGAAAGTTGATTAGTATTCATGTCTCTCTAACCGGGTGTTGTAGCATTTTTTAGACAAGTGGCCAGGCATTTGTGCCTTGTTCCAATGTATAAAGTAATCCACACAATGGTCATCTGAAGCAAGGGTCACTTGCTTTTTGGTTCCTGGAATGAAATCTCCTAGGGGTGGTGATAGGAGCTACTGATCTGCTATTGAATTCTTTCCAGCTTTACAGTGCAGAGCTCCTAGTTTTGAAGTGGAGTACAAAACTGCTTTTGTTAGTGTTCAGTTTTAATAGGCTGGTCAGCGCTTAGAGACTTATATGTGTTAAGGTCATGAGAGTCTGTTCAGGAATTTATCTTTCTTTACAGAATAAAATAGAAGATAGTTTGTAAGAGCAATACCAACTTGCTTTTGTTATAGTGTCGGAGACTTAGAGTAGTGCACACGTGAAAATACTGATGGAATATTTCTAGAAGCATTTCAGTCCACTGTCTTGGATCCCTTGGATCCTCTGGAAGCATTTGGTCATGACTGGTGAGCAAGACCACTCTTCACCAAAAGGATCTGAGCCCAGGATCACCAAGGTTGTTTCTAGCACTTTTTAAAACATTTTTTTACTCCTCCTGATTTTGGTGAGGCTAGGTATAGGTACCAAGCGTCATCAGTGAGAAGTACTAAAATGGTTAAATCACAGAGGTGAAAAGCAGGCAGCACAAAGAGCTGAAGAGATCCTGAGTGCCAAGTGTGAAACCAGTAGCTTTTAGGTATTATCTCACTATGGTTACTACAGACAAAATCTCTCATATACCTCTAGCACAATTCTTGCATTGCGAGAGGTTAAGTGTTCGAGGGTATCTACAGGAATTACTGGTGGCATGACAAAGGTATGAGACATATTAAAGCAGACTGGTGTTCTGTGTGTATCTGTTGCCACTGGAGCAAGTTTTGTCTCCATCTTAAGTCAGTGCATACAGGTATTTGGAGGTAAGCTTTCCTTCTGTCCTCTTACAGAGGCACCTTTTTAAGGTTTCCTTGAAGAAAATGAAATGCTTTACTTGCTGATGGCCAGAGAAGCCTTTCAAAGTAGTCAGTAATTATACAGCTTTTAAAAAATGTGTTATATCACATGGAGGTAGTTTGTATGAAACAGGCTTAAGAGCTCTTGGCCTTAAGCTTCTCATTCCTAGTTTTAGTTGGGGGGAAAAAAAAAATCTTCAGTCGCCTTCAGCTGAATCAGAAACTTCCCCAAAATACAGTGTCTTTATCAAGGCCTATCAGCGACAGGCCAGGCATTTTCAGTCCTGCCTACTGTAACGTATTGTTTTTCAGTCTTTTGTTGTACTTTTAAACATCTGTCTAACAAAATAAGTATTTACTGCACATCTCTGTTTGGACTGTAGTAACTAACACTTTACTGAGAAATACTATGCTTTATTTTTAGAAAGGACAAACTATTCAAAAATAACACTTGGAAATGCCAGCATTTTCCATTATTATTGGATATAAATTTATCCTCTAATGCACCAATTTACGCTATACTTAGTTTACCTGGGTTGCAGCATAAAATAATAGATGTAGCTTCAATTTGTGTCCCATTATGTTATCATGTTTAAATTGCTGATACAGTAAAAACATATGCATTGATTTCTGAAGAAACCTCTTCATCATTGCATTTGTATGTATTATTACAGTGGGTAATGGCTTTTTTTTTTCCCTTTGCATGGCTACATGCAGATTTTCTCTGGTGGGAATGCCTCGTGTCTTTGTGGTGCCCAGGTACCCTACGTGTGAGCACCGAAAGCTGCATGCAAGAAAGGAGAGAGTACTAAATAGCTTTTTTGCTGCACCATACCCAGTTGTTGTTTTTGCACTCTTGTGTGTGGATGTTTTTAAAATGCCAGGATTTTGGCCTTCCTGAAAAAATTGTGCCACATTGGCACTGTTAACGGGGATGTGAAGGTGAAGGAAGACTTTGAGCAGTTGGGTAGGATATCTTTAAGATGGAAGTAAAATTCTGTAAATGTTCCAGCTTCCTCCCTTTGCACTATTAAAATCGCCAGGCTTTTGTCTGCCTTTTGTAACATAAATGACCACTTGTTTAGGTAGATAAAATAACTCCTAAGTAGTATATTGAAGTCCATGTTAATATGTGCTGTTTAATGACACCTAATGATATTCAGTGAAGGGTTATGCTAAACCCAAAAGGGTGATGCTAAACCGGAGAGAAAATGTGTTACCCAGGCAACTACCCTTGTGCAGTATAGAGAAGTGAGCATATGGCTATGTAGTACACATTATTTCAGCATCTTTAAGCATTAAGAATCACACGTGTAATTGACTGTGAAAAATTACTGCTCAGTTACTGTATTGTATGGTCATAATAGAAGTAAATGAATACGTCATTGTTGTTAGAATAGATCTGTTGGGAATCACTTGCAGGCTAGTCTACTTAGGGAGCAAAAATACAATAAGAAGAAAATAGCTGGTTTAATTAACATGTAAAAATTGGGTTAATTTGAATTCAGCTGGCACAGCAGATATTAATGTCTCTTCTTTAGTAGTCTGGCTAGAACCACACAATTTGTACACTTTTAATCTCCCTAGTACTATGAATAATTGTTTTTAAAAATGGGTATGGGGTTATTTTAAGCTTCTATCTCTGACTTCTTACGGGGATGTTTTACATACAAGTAGCAACAAAGAACGCTTCTACCAGTATAAAATCTTGGAGCAGCGTTAATATGTGAAGTTTTATTCAGATCCAGGCCTAATAACAGAATATATAGAATGTTATTACCATCGTGCTAGGATTCTGCTGGGATAGGTGCTGTATTTCTTTTCCGTGCTTTCATCACTGTGTTGGGATCAGTTGGTAAGGGCATAGGCTGGTGGTTGTTTCACACAAAGATCAGCTTTATCAAAATGGTGTTGGCAGATCTTACATGTTTTTAATTCTAAACAATCCTATTCTAGTCTTGTTGCCTGCTGTCTGTTTTGTTCTTTTTGTGTGGGGGCCTTGTAATCCTTGGGACAGAAGAATTCAGTGCTTTGCATCTGGTTGCTGTTGTGGAAGTTGTCAGGTAACCAGCAAGAATGGATAACAATGAGCTTTTGGGGTGAATCCAGAGGAGGGCCACAAAGATGACCAGAGGGCTGGAGCACCTCTCCTCTGAAGACAGGCTGATGGAGTTGGGCTTGTTCAGCCTGGAGAGGAGAAGGCTCCAGGGGAGAACTTAGAGCAGCCTTCCAGTGCCTGAAGGGGCCTACAGGAAAGTTAGAGGGGTGCTGCATACAAGGGCATGGAGTGACAGGGCAAATGCTTTAAACTGAAAGAGGGTAGATTTAGCTTAGGTATTAGGAAGAAATTCTTCCCTGTGAGGGTGGTGAGGCTTTGGCACAGGTTGCCCAGAGAAGCTGTGGCTCCCCCCTCCCTGGTAGTGTTCAAGGCCAGATTGGATGGGGGTTTGGACAGGTGGTCTAGTGGAGGGTGTCCTAGATGAATTTTGAAGTTCTTTTCAACCCAAAACATTCTATGATTCTGTAACCTATTAAGTCACATAGTAATAAATATGCATAAATACGGAGCTTTGTAGGTTGTGATATGTTGGTTTAAAATTGAAAGAAATGTTGCATTTGTAAAAATTTTTTTTGCTTAGGAGAGTTGGAAGTTTTCATCCATTTAAATATGGAGTATCCATGTATTCTGTGTCTAATGTTGGGGAGTACTGAGAGCTCCCAAGGAACTTAAAAGAAACAACTTGATGGCCTTCCCCTGTACTAACTTAGTGTGTGTTTCTGTGTAATAAGTCATTGGTGTCTTTGCCAGTAAAGCTTAAGGCATACTTACCAGCACCTTCAATTGTGAGTTCAATATTAAGAATATCACACCACATAATAATGTATGGTGGGAAGTTCCTAGAGCTAATTATTTGTTAGACTTATTTTTGCCTCTACCTATGCTTTATTTTAATTGATGCAAATATGTTGAGGGAGGCAAAGCAGAACGGCTTTTTGGCTGCCTTTGTGCCATGCTTTTAAAAAATGTTCTCTTTCGTTCATCTTGTGTCTCACATTCTTCATGGAAATCAGCTTCTGTTACCCTGTGGATGTTTGGCTGCTGATGTGCAGCAAGCACACTGCTGTGTGACTTGAAATTAAATCCCTTAAGACAGGGTGACTGGAAATTGCTGTGTAGTCATGGGTCATCATAACTTGATGGAATGAATGTCTTTTCCAACCTATTCACACACTTTGTTCTTCACTATCATTGCATACCAAGTGGAAGTTCTTATTGAACCGGCTGCAGTATCATTTTGAGTAGAAGTTCTAAGAATGCAGTTAGTTTCTAATAGGAAAATTCTTAATTGTTTAGTTTTGTGTGTCTGTCTTGACATTTGTTATGCTGAATAAATCAGAAATAAATCTTTGTGCCTCAGCTACTGCCATGTGAACCCATTAAAGCTGTGTGCTTGCTACACTGACATTAAACAATCTTAAACCTCCCAGACTGCCAGCAGCCCCTCCAGCCACACATTTGAAGATGATTTTAAACTGTACAACCTAGACATTAAAGAAGTAGGAAAAGGGAAGAATGGTTGCCCTTTGCCTCTTTAAGAATAGGAGTTTGATCTCCATTTGAACTTTTGGGTGTGACCCAGAGAAATTAGAACTGCTCAAGGTCTTTGCTGTAACAAATCTACTCATGGAAACAATGCCAAGTTGTCTAATTATGTATTTCTGCTTATTAACTAATGTAAGGAAAGGAACCTCTGCTTTTATCTTTGCTCTGCTGCTGTGCTCACATAATGGGAATCTGGCTGTAGTGATGAATTTGAATAAACTGCTCTTGGGCTGAGGAAAAATGTGCAGACTATGGCTTGAAATGTGTGACTCAACATGCAGGACTGGAGGGCTGAGATGGATGACGCATAAGTTGCTAGCAAACAGATAACACATTCCAATGGTTCCTTCTGAAGTGAGTGGCAGCATGTAGGTCTGAATGGATTTACTTTACAAAAGCCATAAGTACTGAGTCTTGAGGGAAGTTACTCATATCTTTATTGGCACTCTCTCTTGCCAGAGAGGGAGGTAGGCTCCCCCAGGGGGCAGTTCAGATATTAAAGCTGAGGTGAGTAGCCATGCTGAGCGCTTTGCTTATTTTATGTTCTGTTGCGACTTGCTGGGAGGAATAGTTTCTTGCTCAACACAGTCATTTCCATCTAGTGATATAAAGGCCTCCTAACAGTGTTGGTGATAGGGCATTTTATGATAAATTTTAATCCCTATTGATTTTGTACACATTTTGGTTGTGAACTTACTTCTTTTGTGAAATCAATGTTATACTGTATTTCATTTTTTCTGCAAGCAAGTGGTTTAATAGATTTTTTTTTTTCCCTTCATCTCTTAGGTTGATATCCTTTCAAGAGTTTGTGGCATTTGAATCAGTCCTGTGTGCTCCTGATGCACTGTTCATAGTAGCCTTTCAGCTGTTTGACAAGACTGGCAAAGGAGAAGTTACTTTTGGTAAGACTGTTCTTAAATGTACACTCTTAATTTACATAACCCTACTTGCACTAAAGCATGTTTCACCTTCTGTTACGTAGGAAACACAGAGATTGGTAGTGAAACTATGCTACTGCCAAGCAGCTTTCTGGCAGAGTGTTTTTTAATCAGTTATATGTACACAATATGAAGTTAAGACCATGGCCATCGTCATGGTTTTCTGTGGAGAACTCTTCACTTCTCTCTCTTTTTTTTTTTTTCTTCTTTTTTTCTTCTCCCAACGTGCTTGTGCAGGTCTTCATTCAGAACAGCCATGAAAGGTGGCTATAGGAAATTATTGTAAACCACAAGAAAGTTGCCAGAAGACTTGGGTGAATGTTGAGTCTGAAATTACCCTGAATTATTTTTTGTTTAAATTGGCTATATTTCAAGCTGGCTTCCTTTTAAGTCTTAAAACTTTCTTCTGTGATATTTCACAGTAATAAATCCATTAGTACCCGCCTCCCTGCCCCAGCAGTTCAGCTGTGCATTGGAGGTGTGGTGTTTGCACTGACAACATGAGAAATACTTAGGCCAGTATAAAACTTGACTGTGGGGAATGTATGTTTCCAGGTACTGTAGAGGCAGCTTTAGATACCTCCCACCTGTCTAATGATAAGGACGATTCTGTCTGGAAGAAGGATTGAGAAATTAGCAGTTTTGAATAATTTCAGACATTGCATGGCAAAAAGTATGGGGAATTGTTTTTCTGCTAGGTACCTACGCTGGATAAAATCGCTGTTCCTAGTCTGGACACGGTTATACATATGTTTCACATTTTATTAATTGATTGTTAAATGGTTCTAAGTAAAAGGAAAATTGGATTATGACTCTGTCTGTCAGAAATGTATGGTTTGCATGTCCTTTGTCTTCTGCTGGTATTCCCCACACGTTTTGTGCTCTGTTAAAAAAACACTTCCCTTTCCCTTAGAACTGACAACATCCTGTTACTCTTGCTTGGAGCATCATTGTATTCCTTCTAGCATCTACAAAAATCTATATTTGAAGCTGTGGCTGGTTAGAAGTCTTGCTGTCTCTTCTTGTGTTGGTTTTGGTGTTCCATTATTTTGGTTGTCAGTTGAGATTGTGAAAGATGTGCTTTTGTGTGCAATATTACTTGTTAGAACAGCTTTTTAAAAATTACTACAGGTGCTAAAAGATTTGAAAGAATTCAGGAAAAAGTTCTGCTGATAATAACCTTGATGAAGGAAGTATTTTGTGCATGTGCATGGACAGAAAGGAAACGAGAGGTGGCATGCTTTTATATCAGGAGGGCACACGTATTTTGCAGAGGTTTTGTTCTAGCTCAGACAAACCAGGGTTCCTGGAATGCCTGTGATGTGCAGGTTCTTGTCTGCGTCAGAGCCCCTGGTTGCTTGGAGCCCTCGTTAATAATCTAGGAAGAACTGTAGCCTGATCTGAGTGCTGAATCAGTCCAACTTAACTTTTTAACTCTTGGCATTCTTGTTTGTATTTTTCCTACTGGCAAATGCTTCCTTTGAGGTTCCACACAGTGAGTCAAGGGATTTGTTTGGCATTTAAAGTCCGTTAAAGTCCCTTCAGTGATGAGAGAAACTCCTATTTATGCCAGGCTGTATTTAAGGTATTTGAAAGAGGAGACATGCCAACATTGGCAGAACCTCAGATAACTTCTTTTTTTTTTTTCTTAATTCCTTCCTCTCTCCCCTCTGAAAGCACAAATGCATTTGTAACTTCTGTATAGTACCTCGTGGCCACCACCCCAGCAAGCGCCTGGAGTGGGGAGGATATGAGAGCTGTCTCAGTCTTGCGCACTCTCAGCAGAAATGGTTGACCTTTAGACAAAGCTGGTTTCTATTTTCTATTACAAGAAAAAAAGCTTGTTTCCCTCTATTATGAAAAAAAAAATACCCTCTTATTTTCACAAATAAATTATTACAATACTATCCTGTAACTTTCCCACTCAGTGCCTCTGTCATACGTCTTTGAGGTTAATTATGAGATCTTTTTCCATTGACTTGAATAAGAGTGGGATCAAGTCCTTATCAAGGTTAGGAGACTTAAATAGGGGTTTTGTATACTGTGGAATTAGTGTGAAAGGAACAGAAGAAAAGGGAAAGGATCGTTTTTCACTATACTGCTGGTAAGTGTAGTATCTCAAGGATTCCATTATAAGTCTGTATCTCATTTTATTGTTGTAAAGAAACAGCATGGCTTATCTGTGCAGTCATTGTTTTTCTGTATACTGAGGTAATGGTATAAATATTTTAGCTTATACTGAACAGAATTCGGGCTTCCCAGCTGTGAACTTCACATTTTCTACTGAGCAAATAATCCAAATCTTATTCTTCTACAGGTGCACTTAGCTTGGCACCTTTGTGAAACAAATTAATAATGGGCTTTGCGTCAATGAGCTTTTACACTGAATGCCAGATCCAGGCTATGGATATTTAGAGAAATGTTCTCGGTAAAGAAGTTCCAGTATTTAATACTTTCTGTTTAATTTTCTTGAAAAATGCTGCACTATTACCTTGGCTTTTGCATTTTAGCCATATGGTGACATCTCTACAATTTTAAGCATTTCATTTCTTTCAGGTTACAAATTAACTGCACCTTGTTCTTTGACAGACCTAGCATCTATTTAAAAAGGCTGATCCTCAAGCACCGTGTGTATGGGGGGGGAGGGAGGAGTATTTCTGGTTTATTGCTTTTTGAGGTGACTAAAATGGCCACTAGTAAATTAGTGGCCAGTGGCTGACTGAGACTACACCTGGCTGTTGCATCATGTCGTAGATTTATCTGCTGCTGAAGTGTCAAAGCTTTGACAGTTTGCAAGGAGTTAAAGCTCTCAGCAGGAAAGTGGGAGGAAGTTTAGCTGGCTTTTAAATTCGAGGCAAAGAGCAAACCATTGCTTCTTACTGTTGAGTGTTGACAGGCACATAAAAGCTGATAATGTAAGTCCAGGGGTTTAAGAGACTTAGTAGAGTTGCTTTTTTGTCGTATGACTGTATTTTAATGCCTCATTAAAGAAGCAGAGCCCTTTGAAATTCTTTACTAGATGGCATTTAAAAAAAGCCAAGATGGTTGGGTAAAAATGTCAGTGTTTAAAAACTATGTCGTCTTAACCTCCATCTCTAATTTTGGATGGCTAAATGAAATAATGGCAGCTAACAGTTCTCAGTTGTGAATAACCCAGCAGTGATATCCAGGGGCTGGAATCTTTCCTTTTCTTACACGGGTTCTCCAGCCCTAGTGAAGGGCAAAATAAAGCGTTGCCCATGTTGATTTTGCTCGCAGAGAAAGGAAAGGCACAAAAGGAGATGTGACTGCCCCGGTCTGTGCTGCCAACTGGCCTCGGACCTGGCTCTGAAGGTTTTAATTCCGGTTTGTTTTAAAATATTATTTTCCACCAGCCACACATTTCTGCTCTCATACTTAATGAAATGTAGCTGTGGTATAGTGTGTTTTTTCTGGAGGTCGGCTTTTTTTTTAAAGGTCCCCTATTTCAACCTGAAGCTGTTTCAAAATGGATACTGTGCTGTGCTGCTTTGAGAAATAATGAGTATGGTGTAAAGCACATCAGTCCTTTAAAGAAAAATGAAAAAGTAAACAACCCCCCAAGCCCAGCAAAAATGTAAAGGGAATGGGGACCCAACCCCCCAAATGTTGCTTGTTTATCATAACAGCTGTAGAATGAACAGTGTATTCTGCTTTTGTCTCAAAACTTTCTTTACATGTAGACAGCCACTATTGTGGGTCCCTGCTTCTGTTATTAATTCTATCAGCACAGTTCTTAGATAAACACATTAATTAAGGATTCATCTTACTAAGCACTCCTGTTAGCTTATCTGATACTTGAATTGCCTGAATACTTGTTTGTAAACTTTCTAAAAGCACATCCCTCTTAACAGAGGTTTAAATAGCTATACAGCTATTGTGATGAGCTTCAGTTTTTCTTCCTGTGATAATGCTCTGATACTCTTTCAGTATGCAAAGAATTCTTACAGCAGTCTCTCAGTTGCTTTTCTGATCAAAGGATTAGGTCCAGACTGTGTGAGTTCGCTCTTGCTTTTGTTACAGTGGATCATTTATTTTATGCTTTGCCCTGAAATTGCCTGGTATGACTCGGTGCTTCTTGTGGGATCTGTAATTTATTTGTTTTTTAATCCCTTGCACAACACCTAGTTTAGCTATACCCAGCCCGGTACACTCAAAACCATGTAAAGCAAAGGTAAGCTAAATCTGAACCACCAAAATAAATTGCTGAGGCTATAAGCTTTGATCACTCGATAAATTGCAATATTCAGTATTTCTCAGTGAAATTTCCATTGCTGGTTCAAACCATTCGCAGCTAGTGATGTGTTAGCTTACACCTACACATGAAACAGTTGTTGGTTTATAAATGATGGTTGCCTAGATATGCTGATCCCAACAGTAACATTACAAATGCAAAATTTGTTTTGTCTCTGATTTTTTTTGTGTTTTTGTACTGGATTTTGCACAAATAACGTCCAGTTTTAATTAATCAAGGATGTAAAGTAGACTGGTCAGTATATTTATTTTCTTCAAAGCAATATTTGAAATAATACTGTTACTGTTGTTGGAGAATTTAATTTCTAAACATATGTCAATTTGGCAAGTTTTTCTTGTTTTGTTTTTCAACTAAAATGTTATGTAACTAGGCAGACTTTCATGAAGGCATCTTAAGTAAAACAAAGCCTGTTTAGTCACAAAGTGAATCTGTCATTTTAAATATTAGGAAAAGCTCCATCCTTTTACACAGTTGTATTTAATTTGGTCTAGAAAATACAATTGAGTATTCTAAATCATCTGGAACTGAAATTTGGTGTTTTGTTTTGTGTTGTTGTTTTTTCCTTTTCTTTCCTTTTTATTTATTTTTATTTAAATCAAAGTTGCCTACCAACAGACATCAGGCTGAAGGCCAAACATACCTCCTGTTGATTACCAACACCCAAGGAATGGCCAGAATCATCAGACAGTTTAGGTTGGAAGGGACTGTGACAAACCTTTGCAGGACCATTAAGACCAGGTTGTCCCGAGGCCACATCCAATCATAGTTTTACATATCTCGGGGGTGAAGCCTCTGCAGCCTCTATGGGCAAGCATCTTCCAGTGTTCGATCCCTATTACAGTAAAAAATCACAGAATCACAGAATCACAGAATCTTAGGGGTTGGATGGGACCTCAAGAGATCATCAGGTCCAACCCCCCTGCCAAAGCAGGCTCCCTATCTCATATTACATAGATAGGCGTCCAGATGAGACTTGAATATCTCCAGAGAAGGAGACTCCACCTCCTCCCTGGGCAGCCTATTCCACTGCTCCGTCACCCTCCCTGTGAAAAAATTCTTCCGCATGTTGGTGCGGAACTTGCTATGCTCCAGCTTACAGCCATTGCCCCTTGTCCTGTCCCCACAGACCACTGAAAAGGGGCTGGCCAATACCCCTGCATCCCATGTCTAAGATATTTATAAACACTAATTAGGTCCCCCCTAAGTCTTCTTTTCTCCAGGCTGAACAGACCCAGCTTCCTGATGCCTAGCTGGAAGTGCCCATGTTCCATCTTGTATCCATTGCCTCTTGTCCTTTCTACTATGCATCTCCATCTTCCCTTCACCCTCCCATTGGGTAGCTGTGACAGCAGTGAGGTCCTCCTTTAGCCCACCATTTCCCAAGCTGAGAAAACCCCCATGTGTGTCTTCATGCGTGTCATGCGCATCAAACCCTAGCTATCTTACATGGAGAAAATAAAAGTGGTATTTTATTTTAGTCAGCCAGCTCATGCGGTTTAGCTTGGTGGAAGTTATCTTGGTTTTTTATTAATTCTTCTTCAGGGGAAAAGGGGTAAATTCAGTGTTTATGCCCTCATAGGGCCCAGTGCTTTTCAAACCTGTTGTCTTTGGGCTCTGGCAATTTTACTTCTCACTTCTAAGAAGGCCAGGAAAGGTAATAAAGAAATACAAGGCTGTTGCCAGTAAATGGAAGTTATGGATATCCACAGCTCAAGTAGAAATATTTTTAAGTGATTTCATCTTGGAAAAAATGTTGAAAATCTTCTCTGTAAGCTAGTTATGTCGTATTCTGTATATATATGTGTGTGTGTGTGTGTGTGTGTTATTTCCCCTTGCATCCAAGGGGGGCAGGAGCTGGTAGGCTTGGATCCAGAGCCTTAACTTCTGAAAGAGCTGGTAGTCTTGGAAAGCACCTGTGTTTTGGGATATTAATGATGTTTAGCATAACAGATGTGCTCAGGTATCTCAGTCAAAAATCATGGCCAAGCTGAATTGGACAGTGTATGGATATGTCATGAGGAAGTGACTTCATGTTTTTTAGAATTGACAAGAGCACAACCAACCAGAGGAGGGGGAATGTAAAAGGATTTAAAAGTGAGAACGTTTTCCGCAGAGGGTTGAAAATTGGAGGTTATTGTGGATCTTATGATTGGGAAAAATCATGAAGGCACAAGCAAGTTCTTGTGATAATGTTTTCATTAACATAAAATTAACCTGTAAGACTGCTCTGCCTTGTTGAAAAGTTCAGATAAGGCTGTGAAGTTATAACCAGATGCATTTTGTTCAGTAGCTAGTGCCTTTCTCCTAAAAGAGAGTGCATGCTAACCTTTTTGTTAGGGTTTGTACCAGACTTCATGGTTTGCTGGAGGCTTTTGAGGGATTTTTGGTTATTGTCATCTCTAAAGTCTTTGTGACACCTGAATGACATTTATTTAGCAATACTGGTCTTGATCTCACCTCTGTGTACAACGGGTGTTATATACAGCCTTTGTTGCTTCTTCCGACCACAGAAGAGATGTGGCTCACACCTGAATGGCAGCAGCCACTTGTAGCGAGAGACTCCATCCTCCTGTGATGGCTGCCTCTGAGGGTGCTGGCACTCCACTGGCGCTGCCGCAGTACGGACTCGTCTCTGCTTGGAACTGTGCCAAATCAACCCATTCACTTTATGAGGGCAACCCAACAAAAACAAAATTTTGCTTTCCATTGATGTGCACCAGATGTTAGGATGTTACCTGGAAGTGAAAAACCACTGTGAAGGCATCCATTTTACGATAAGCGCGGAGCTTTATTGCACTTCTTTCAATGATCAGTTTGTACTACAAAAAGAACCACCCTGATTTTTGGAACTCTTTTAATAACTTATAACCAGTATTTTCTGAACAACTCAATATAGATGCACACCAGTGTCAGACTGGTCTGGAGATTGGCGGCCCTGCCTGTGGCAAGGGGGATTGGAACTCTGTGATCCTTGGGGTCCCTTCCAACCCAGACCATTCTATGATTCTATGATTGGCATGCATGTGTTGTGTAGTATCTTGTCAGAGATCAGAACAACTGCTCAGAAGCTGTTCCAGTTCAGTGGGTCAAAAATCCACATTTCATGAAAGGCTAACCGTAGATTTGCACGATTGACTATAATGGCTCCAATTTTAAAAGATAGAGGTAACAAAGAGCACTTCCAGTTGGTGGGATAATTCATGTTCAGATGGCTAAAACAATTGTACTTTCTGCTGCTACTTCATGCTACTTAAAAAGAAAAAAAAAATAGGTGTGGAAAAGGTGGGGGAAAAGCCAATTTGAGAGTAAATTTCAACTATATGAGGTCACTCTTTAGTTAACAGTAAGCTGAAGGTTAACCATCTTTCGTACAGCTGTATATCCTGGTGGGGGGGGGGGGGGGGGAGAGAGGGAAAGCCCAACATGATTATTAGGCAGCATTTGGGGAGGAACCAAAAACTTCTACACCAGAATGTATTTAAACAGTGGCAGCAGTAGTATACCACTTTAAGGTTGATTTTTATTTTCATATTTTTTCCCCAACCCCTTTTCAAATTGTCCTGGAATTACGGATTAGAAGGTAAAAACTTCAGTGGGTCCTAAGAGCTAGGAAAAGTGGTTTGTTATTACAAATTTTAATACGAAATTTCAGATAGCAAAATACACACACTTTTGCAGTGTGTGTAATTTAGTTTTCTAAATTGGAAAATCTGCTGTTACCTAGCAGTTAATGACTATTTTTTTCCAACATTTGGAATGCAGGACCTGATTTGATAAGCTGATAAAAGAAAACAAAACTGAGAACATGTTGGAAGTGCTCAAAGTGAAAATTACAGTTTAGGTAGGTTTGGGGGTAGATAGTTAGACATTTTAATTGAACTAAAATAGTTTTATACTAATACAGTACTGTTGTGGGAGTACATTTTGTGGTGCATTTGAAATTGAAGTATTTAAGTGGGGGAAAATGTATGTTAATGCTTTGCAAGAAAGTGATTTTTTTTTTTTTTATACCATCTATCTAAGCAAAATAGCTGTTAAAGAAATAGAGCTCTCAAGTCTGTATTGGAGAGTAAAGTTTAGGATAATTTCTTCGAGCCAGGAGTTTGCTTTTATCACTTTGGTCGGTATGCTAAACTGCTGTAGGAAACAATCATGTGAATTCTGAAGTAAATATGTATTCCTGGACAACTACAGCAAAGTCAACCTCTGCCAGCGTGAAGAAAGCTGTTGATCCGGTCTGGATTCCAAAAGTTCCAGGTTTTACCATCTCTGTGGTAGGGATAACAGAAGAGAGTCCAGGTGATGATTTCAGTTACCCGCGTGGAGGCAAGGACACTGAATGTGATACGACAGCTTTGGTTACACAGAAGCAACGCTGGCTTATGTTAAGCAGAGGAAACCCCTTGCTCGTCCATTACAGCTCAGCATTAGTCCTCAACTGGCCTAGCTCAGCAGAGTTAAATTGGTTAATATGACCGTTTTTACCATTTGAGGTTAATTTTGGTTTTGGGGATTTTCTCTGAATTTGGAGTAACTAGTCCTTTAAAAAGCCAGTTGCCATGTACGTATGTGCACACACACACACACAATTATCAGTAGAAGCTAATTATTTGGGTTGTTTTTTTTTTTAGGTGTTTATATGCAAGTGTGTACATGTAGCCACGTTTTTCAGGTGTGGGTGAAACCGTTCTCAGTCTAAATGGATCGGGTGCACTAATGAAGGGTTTTGCACTCTTCCGAATGAATCTGTTTGAAAAGAGGAGCGCAGATAAATTGCACTGACCTGAGCTGCTATCTTCTTTTCAAGTCAACCCCCCGGCTTCTTGAGTCGTGTAATATAATCCCATTATCTTCAAATTATGTGCTCCATTTCTACTATGTCATCTTCAGTTTGAGTGTTCTACCAGATACCTTCCTAGTAATATTTTAAGATGGAAAGAACAAATTTTTTTTTGTTTAAATTCAGAATTGCAGAAGAGGTTGTGGTCCATGTTTTTGCAAGGAATTAAGAAGTGGTGAAAATACATCGTTAGTGTGTTATTTCAGGGCTTGTAACCTGTGAAGCACACTAGCTGTGACAGCCCTTCCTACTCTTAGTGCTTTGTTGAGGAAAGTTGAACAGATGAGTACTGTTCCTTTGCAATCTGAAGTAATCAAATTATTCTAGTGACTGACTTAATTTACAGCATGGCTACTATAAAACTATTTCAAACCATTTCTTTGACAAAGCAACAGGGAGACCAAGAAGGTGATTGTAGTGCTTGTACTTCCAGAGTGTTGTACTTTTTCTGGGTGAATGGGAATAAATAGACAACCCAACCAAGTAGTGGAACTGCCTACCTATCATTCCACATCGTAGCTGAACAGATGTCATATGGATGTATGTTTTCCAAAATAAAAAGTCATCATTATAGAACAGTCCTAGTGCCAGACCAAACATGGATGGAAATAAACACTAATTAGCTGTGCATTATCTATCTGTTCATGAGAGTAAATAAAAAACAAAGCAAAAATAAAAAAACCCCACCAGCCCAGACCTTGGGGTGAATGTGAACTTTGGCTAAACCTTGGATAAACGCAAACAATTCCAGTAAAGCAAGTAAAAAAAAAACCACTATTGCTTGAGTGTTTTTGATATGTATATATGCATTTATCAGTATAAATATCCTCTTGCACAAGTTTATCGTACTTTATCTGTTACCAGGAGTAGCAAGGGCTGGTGGCTTTGCCAGGCAGGTTCGCCTGCAGGTGCATGAGGGATGCCTAGAGATGTGTTGTGGGCAGATACCACACAGCAAGTGGTGTAGTCCCACCCTCCCCAAGCAAGGACAGCAGAGCAGATCTGGTGCAGTGACTGGGGTCAGCCAAGGGTCCAGCAAAAGCCAGAGAAGTATGCAGGCATTAAGCAGGTTTGAGGTCAGGTTGGGAAGTCAAATCAGGGGCCAGGGTCACTGAAGTGCTTGGGCATTCTTCAAGTGCAGGGTGGTGCAGGTGAGGAGAACCAAGGATCTGAGATGATACTTCCAGCTCTTTCTCCCATGGCTCTTTGCGCCGACCCTGACCCATGTGCTCATGGTTGAGGCATGGGTAAGAGGTTACAGGACCTGGTGATGCACTCAGGGTCATGGAGATTATGGAAAAATGTAGAGTTGTTTCACATGGTCAGTGAGGACCTATTGCAAAGCCAGTGGAAAGCTTTGTGTTCTCATCCCCACTAAGCTTTAGGCCAGGTTTTGCATGGCAGCTGGCAAGGTGCTGGGGTTTTTATTTGATGAGACAGTGAAATATCTACTCTCACGGAGAGTTTAATTTGACCAGCTGGACTTTCTTCTTTGCCTTTTCTTCTGTGTAGGATTTATTTTAAATTACTTTGATAAAAAAATACACTTTTTTATTACAGCCATTTAAATGAAACTGTTTCCAAATGCATGAGCAGAACTACTTAACCATTAACAAAACATGATTTTACAAAGGTATCACCTTTGTCTGAGCAGAATGATGGGGATTTGCATATTCAGCTTTAAAAAACCCCTCTCTTTATGCTAAAATGTCTGTTCCACACTGTTTGCATTAATTTTGCTTCGTTTAATCCAAGTTGTAACTATAATGCTCGTATGTTCCTCTTCAAGGCCTGAAATGTGATGAACATAGGAGCAGTTACTGCCAGAAGTGTTTGAAAATGATGTTGGTGCATATGGAACTCAACTTAGGATTCATGTTTTAAAATTAGTCTTTTGTTTTCCTCTTTGCAGAAGGTAACCCGTATTCTTTACAGAAGTTGCTGTTGGCATTATCATCACAGTAAATCTCATTTTCTTTTAATCAGGGCCCAAGGTTTTGGTACTTCTCTTGGTATTTCTATACCATACACAAATTGCTGAAGTGCACATAACATATATAAAATGTGTATAGCATATAGCTTATATAAAATTAAGAAAATTTGACATCTTTTCTGCAGAGGTGATGCAGCTATTTTGTAAGGGGAGTGGGATTTTTGTAGAAGATAATTAAATTTTTTTCTAGCTATGCATTGAGATGCTAAGAACTTAATTAGCCCAAATGATGACATTGCGTGGAACATTTGGGTACTTGTGCAAATAAATAATAGGAAAGAATTTTAGTTCCTGTACTGTGGCCTGTAAAGCTTTTAGTAGCTTGTTCTGTCAAGTAACTAGATGGCATGTTCAACTAGTTCTCCCAATAAATTTGGTTACTGTGTAGAAGGAACTGAGGATTTCTGAGTTGTTTTCTAAAACGTCAAATGCAGTGGGAGAATGACTTCCTGTTTACTCCTTTTAAAATTGCAAATTTCCAAATAGGTGATTTTCACTTGGAAAATCTGGTGGTCTTAATTGTGTCATGAGGGTCTGTGGTTGTTCCAAAGCACTCCTACAATTCTCAGTCACAGTATGGAAATGTGAATGCAGTACACTTGTAGTTATGGCAAACATTTAAGCATAGACATGGCTACACTGGAGAGAAGAAAGTCCTTGGTACCCAAACAACAGAAAACTCCCACTGTAAACCAGCAGACAGTTCACGTGGTGGGAAAATAGAAGATCTTTTTTGTACAATGATCAGAAACAAATAACAAGGCATCTGTTCTTTAATTAGAGGCAGCAGAGGGAAATATAATGATTTATTGTAGAATTTTGCTATTTATTTTAAAATTGAGTTTCAGAATGTTGGGTTGTTTTTTTTAAGATTGACACAAATGATAGCATGGATTTCTGAAAATTAATATTTAAAATCTTCTCCTTCAACCTTTTATTTATTTTGCTTTCCAACATCTCTGGTTCCAACAATGTAAAACCAGAAGTGGTTGTATCTTCCTAGCTTTACAGCTCCAGACACTGGAGCATTGACACTTTGTCTTTTTGTCTTTTTAAAACTAAAACAGATAGAGTGTTTTAATACAACTTTAAAAGCTCCAGATTATATGATTAAATACCAATTGAGGATCAAACCACAGTTGTGCAGAGTGGTTGTAGAATCTCCATTGTGGAGATCCTCAGACCTCAGCTGGACATGGACATGAACAACCTTAGCTGGTTGGACCTGGCTTGATAGGAGGTTGTACCAGATGGCATCCAGGTGCCTTTCCATCACAAATTGTTCTGACCCTGACACAGGTTTCTTTAAAAAAAAGCTCTAGACAAGCAGAGACTCCTGGCTGCTGAAGGATATTCAGCACCTTGGGGGTAGCTGTGGAACTTCAGCTGCAGGTTTAAGGTGAAACTACATTTTAAAATTGTACGTTTTTAAAATTTTTAATCCTGGACATAGATGATTAGGAGATGATACTGTCAGAACTGAACAACTTGGAATGACATTTAGTATGAAATTGGTTAACTTTTGATGGTGAAGCCACAGGCTAAAACAAGATGCGTTCATGGATCATGCATGAATGGTCTTTAATATCTGAATTACACGATCTGACTACAGACAAGATGTGGTTCGGTGATGATGTAGGTGAATAGGTGATAAGACTAGCAAGGAGAGGGGCGAAATGCTGTCCACCTGGTACATATGGTTTGTGAGCTGTAAATAGTTGCAAAAAGCAAGTACAGGGTATGTGTAAAAAGGCAGTGGCAAACAGGATACCATGTCTCATGCCATCAAAGAATCAGTAGAAGCACAGTAGGCAATCTTCCTTCCAGTCAGCAGCCTGCACTGTATCATCCCACATGCACTCTGTCACAAAAGCACCTGGTATTAGTTGCCAAGCCATAATGACATCAACATCCAGTATGATTTTGAAAAGATCAAGTAGTGTAGGGAGTTCTTTGATTATTGTACTGACACTAAGGCAGTAGTTTGTGTTTTCCAAGTCATAGCAAAAATTAAGTGTACATCTGCTACTTGGACTGTTTGGAGGGATATTTGTAGTGACGTGAACTTCAGAGGTATGCGTGTAGCCTTTAATCTCTAAAATACCCTGGGTATATACCTTGCTATATTCCTAGCTGCCTTGATGAGGTTTCAAGTTCTGTTGCTGTGGGTACCTTTGCTATTTATAAGATCAGTAATTTAACAGTGTACTTGGTCTGAAATGACAGGTTTTTTCACTTCTTGATTAATTCTCTTGAGCTGGAATTTTTCTTTTGGGTCCCAACTAGAAGTGGGTTTACAAGGCACAGAGTTGCGGGAGCAAGATGCATTGTTCCTTCAAGATAGCTAACGTATGTTAACTAATTAAAATAGATTTTCAGTGGCATAATCAGAGGACACTCTGTAACTTTCATATGTTAACAAGTTGAAATAAAGGTTGTGAGGAGCTTGGCCCCATCAAAGGAATATGGATCTGCTTTTATGCCAGCTAAGATTTCCCTAAGAAAGCACCTTTTTTTCTCTGACAAAGACAAGTCTGGAGTCCAACCAGAGCTTTTGGTAAACAATGACTTGTTCTTGATCTCATCCAAACACTTATCAGTGTCTTGCTCAGGGGAAATTCAGGAGGCAGGATGAGAGGGAAAGAGCAAATAAACACCTGATTTCTGTGCAAGAGACAGGTACCAGAGCTGTTCTGGGAGGATCTTTATTCCTTGGGAAATGCAGAGTGGTCACTACCAGGAAGAGACTGTCTTTGGTTCCTCTTTTGTTTGCAACAAGACAGGCTGTCTTCTTAATGCTAGTTCCCTCCTTTGAAGGAAATCTGACAGAAAGCAGGAAGTTACAAAGGTGATCTCCAGTGACATGTGGTAAGGTGCCTCGAGCTGTGTCAGTAGGAAGCATCCTAAATAAAAGACTCTCAGTAGTGGGACAGGACCTCACCCTGAACCAGTTGACTTTCCCTCCCATTGCCTTGAGAGCAGAATTTTGCTCCTGGAGAATGCTGGTGGACAAGATCCAAGCTGGCTGTGTTGGAGCTTGAAGGCATGAATGAACAATTGCTGTCCTGGGACACTGACGTGTCTTGGAGAAAATTCTCATAGGACATTAGGACTTGAAGTTCTGAATTTTAAGAATTTGAGGTTAACTGAGGTCAATCCTTCTGTTTGTAAGTGAAATCCAACTTGCTCATTCACCACTGATTCCCTGGGATCAGTGGGTGGCATGTTCTTAAAGATGAAATTACTGACTGTTGAGGGATGGGAAGAGGCCTGCAGTATCATCTCTGCTCTCTCTGTGAAGTCCCTTCACTTCAGAACAAGCTGTCCTTGTGGGTAACACCAACTTCACTGCTTTTGGGTCTTGGCAGCGGGACGCCTGCCCCTTTCACCTCCTTGGGAACTTTTTTTCCTATGTCTTTATCCTTCATGCACTTGGGTGCTTCCTGACATCTTCCTAGCTCTTGGCCATCCCACCCCACTCTCACTTTTTCTTGCTTCCTTGCCTAAAAGTGGGAATTTCATCCTGGCTGGGTTTCCTCAGATGAGCAGGGCTGCTGTGTTCAGCGTGGGCTGAACCAACGCCAGAACCCAACCTGTGCAGGAGATGGGACCTCACAGAGACTCCCAGGAGCCAGCTTCTGCCTTTGCTTGTGGCAGAGGTTGGCTCCAGCAAGGTGGTTCCCAGCTTGTTCTGCACACAGGCAGACAGAGAGCTGTGTTGTTTTCCTTGCCCCCAGGCACCAGCCACGCTTGGGAACTGGCTTCTAGCTCTGCACCTCGCAGAGACAGACAGGAGCTCTGAGTTTGGGCTCCTGGTCTTTCTTCCACAAAGTGTGAAGGGAGCAGGAGACCAGCTCCTGGCCTTGCCTATGGGATGGGAGTGTCCTCTGGGAACCAGCTCTCTGTGCCCACAGGAGCTTGAAGGAGACAAGAGCTGGCTCTTGGCTGGCATTGCTGGAGGAGTCTTACAGCAATTAGGAGGGCATATAGCAGTCGGGAGCCTCTGGCCTGGAGCTTGTCTTTGGAAGAAGTCTTTGCCCTATATTTTTGGCTGAGAAAGACTGTCAGATTGATGTGGGTGCTGTTGTGAGGCAAGAACTTCCTCAGGTCTTGTTGCTGCTTCTGTTAATGTGTGTACAGTCCTGTTCCAACAGTGTATGGGCCTTATTACTGGTTGTACAGCTTGGTGTGTTTCAAATAGTTGTTTCTTCACCAGAAATGCCATGTACTACCAGAAAAGTTCTCCAAGTCCATTGTCCAGTTACCACTGCTGAACTGAACTGTGAGGCTTGCATTTAGGTGTGATCAAGCAAACTCTTCACGCTGTCCCCCTTCTTGTAGGAGAGGTCTGGGGTTAAACTCTGCTTAGTGCTAGAGGTGGTGGTAAGTTTGTGTTCGTGCCTGCTGTGTCCCTACTCCTGTAAGGTAACTGCAGAAAAGCGGCTCTTTGAAATACTGGTATTTTTGTAGCTGATTTGTTTGAATGTGGAGAACTCTGGGAATAATACAAAAGCCTGAATTACAGTGACACAAAACTTTCATTGTTAGCAGCTTGAAAAGATTATGCAGAAAACTGGTTAGCTTTAGTCATCTTTTTATAAATTGACTTTGAATTTTAATCTTTTCTTGCTTGACTTTAAAACTTGAAATGTCTGGTTGAGTCTCTTCTAATCAAATGCTGTGTGTGTATAAAACTTCACGAATAAAGATTATTCAGAGATTGCATTTGTGAGGGTGTTTAAAACTTTTCATTTGTTAGGATTTTTCTAAAAAGAAAAATATCTTTGCTTTACAGCACGTTGCTAATTGGAATGAACAGTATTACTTTCCTGTTAGAAAATATATTTGCTTTACTGTATAAAAATACGCTTGTAAGTGTGTTGTTGTTTTGTTTTATTATTAAATGAGCATTTTTCTTTTCTTCCCAGAGGATGCTAAGCAAGTATTTGGCCAGACCACAATTCATCAGCACATTCCGTTTAACTGGAATTCAGAATTCGTACAGCTGCATTTTGGAAAGGATAGAAAAAGACACCTCACGTATGCTGAGTTCACCCAGTTTTTACTGGTGAGTCTAATATAACACAGTTTGTCAAGACTCATGAGAAGAATGCAAGAATCAAAGTATTTGCAGACTTGCCAAATACCACGCTGGTAGGGTAGCTGGAAGAGAAACCCTGTGTAGGCTTTTACAGTTGGACTGCTGGACTTTAATAGTGTGTTGATAAATAGGATATGCTTGTGGGGAAATTGTTTATTCAGGCTGTTGGGATTTGGGTTTTTTTCTTCTTTTTTCTTTTCTTTCATTTTTGATCACCCGTGTGCAGAAGGTGATCTTTTCTACACTGTTGTGTAGACAGACACATGAAATCAAAAACCTAGGCCTCAAATTCTGAAAACTTCATGTATATTTAAATCACATGAGTCAAAGAATGCTAAATAACAGTACTGACCATTTTGCACCCAGTTACCAGACTGGTATTAAGAAGTACTGCTTGTAAAAACGGCATGTTTGCCAAATTTGTATTTAATTCAGTGCTGATATCTTACATTGTTTTCCTGCAAGCCCTTTTGACACAACTTCTTTGCTTTTGACGTTTTTTGAATTAAGAGTGGTGTAGGGAAATATGGTATATAAAGAATAAAATTCCTTTTGCAAGGAATCCTTGGCTATTCTCACTTTAGGGTACTTTATTACAGAAAACAAAATATTGTGCTAATAAAAAATAAACAGATTATCTGTATTTCAGCAGTACTGTTAAAAATAGTCTTCAATAGGAAAAGTGATCCTTGAAGTGGTAAAACACGTGAGTTTCTTATTTGTATTCCTTCTGAATACTTAATGCCTGTATTAGTATTTACACTAGAGAGTTTTAAAATGGGAACCTGCTTCAAGACTGCAAGGTTTCTTTTTTTCTTGTTTACACAAGTATGTTAGTTCACAGTAGGAGGTGGTATCATTTTGATGAGGAATAATTAAGATAATGCTATTGAGACAAATGTTTCAAATTGACTTTGTAGAACAGAGCCTAATTAACTTTGTATGAAGAGGACGTCAGGTATCACATGATTAAATCTTATTCCCTTAGGTTTTGTATTGACTGTTGTAACTCCTGAGGAGCTAAGACATGGACCAATTTTGTGACAGAATAGTGAGCTAGAACCTGGTTTGGCTAAAAAAGCAAACGCGTTACTTGATTAGGAAAAAACATCTCTGGCCACATGTTCTGGTGTTCATGTATCCTGCCTAATTTTGGAGGATTAAAACCAGTCTTAACAAAGTACTGGTCCTGTCTGCCTCATGAATTTGTTTGTCTAGAGATCTGAGGGAAACCAGAAGAAACCAGAAGAAACACCCAGAAGAAAGGACATTTTAAAAAAAAAAAAAAAAAAAGAGGCAGGGTGAAAGGGGGAAAATGTTGAGGGAGGTCAGAGGTACAGGCCTAAAAGAGCCATAACCTCATGGCTGAGTATTTGGAAAATTTGAGTTCTTTCATGTTTTTTTTCTTTGTACTATGAGAAACAAGAGCTGAGGAGCGAGACAGGATGAGTCCTACCTACTAGGCTTTCTCATCCTGTGGAGGGGTGTGCCTGCAGAGTAAAAAGGTGTGTTGGAACACGTCAGTGGTCCTCATGAGCCAGACAGCCTTTTTGGTGATGGTCCAGAAAGAGGACATGGAGAATAAGGATGCCAATTCTGTGTGCCCTCTAGAGGGGTGAGATGCATTCAGGAAAAGTTCTAAGGCTGCAAATAAAGATGCACTCAGAATTGGTGCAGACAGCAAGGACTGTCTGTGACTCTGCTGAGGTTGCCCCCTGTCTGTACAGTGTGTTAGGAAGCTCAGTCACTCACAGTAATTGGGTCCATCAGTTCACCGCTTTCTACAACTGTAAATCTTTGAAACCACATACATTTCCTTACTGATTTTTGCTGTGGAGCATTGTATTAGAGATACTGAAGTTTGGGCACGGAAATGACTCTCAGCACAAATTGGAGAGGTAATGTTCACAGGCATAGAAATCTTCCTTTAAGCTCTGTAACCTTTGGTACTCAGCCTTTCCTTCTGACATTCTGCCTGTGCATGAGTCAGTCTCCTTGGTCTGATGTCTAGACCTTGGACCTCAGACAGCAGGGGACCACAGTGGGTACCAAATTACCTTTCTGCATTCCTGATGTGTGAATGTTCTTTACACTGCACTTAACATGGACCAGATGGTTCTGTAGGGTGCTTCAGGTACTGCTTTGTAAGTACAATGCAATTTGCATCTTTTAATGAAATAATCCAGCTAGATCCATGTTCATTCTTGCTGGGTCCTATTATGCCATGTAAAGTTGTTACATATTCATTATCTGTCGCAGCATTTGGGCTAATCATCGCTTCTGGCAAAGCTGAAGGTATGTGGAAAATGACATTAGTGTATTTTATCCATGAGCAAGATGGATCTCTTCTGGCTTTAAATAAGAAGAGTTTATATGGGATTTTGAATATTTGCATGCTGCCAGCACTTTTTTTGTCTACAGTAACAGATATGCCCAAAAGTATAGCCTCCAAACTGCTTGGCTCCAATAGAGTTAACAATCTGTTTGCATCGGTGTGGAGCTCAAGGTGTGTTATTTTACCCTGCTTCTCATTTGGTATCTTAAAATTAGCTCGTAGATCTCCATTATATACCCATCACATCTATATCTGCTTGGATATGGTCATGTTCCATCATCACTTAAGTGGCAACTCTGGTTCACAAAGAGCAACATTGGCCCCGTTCCCATCATGTAAAGTCTATTCCGCAGGATGAATTTTAACATATGCTTATATGTGGGCCTGGTAAATCCATTTCCACATTGTCTGGGAATTTATTTGTGCCCAGCATATTAGTTGATTAGGTAGTACTCTTTATAATTGAACCCCGGGATCTACTCCAGTGGAAAGAATTGTGCTGTACCTGATGACTTGTAGATCCATTGGGCTGGAATCCAAACATAAATTTCTATCTAAGTGGAAAGTAAAGAAGCTTTTGATGAGCTGTAAGTGAAAGCTGAGGTAACATCTCAACATAGGAAATAATTTCATGAAAATTCTGATGCCAGCATGCCTGATAAGGTATGCAAATTAATTTTTTTAATAAAGTCTTTTGCTCCCTGGAAAAACTCTGGATTTCCAGCAGCAATGGAGAAAGTTTGTTGTCTAAGTATATCTTAGTTTATAAAAAGTCTAGTTGGAGATGGTTCTCTGCTCTGCGTAATTTGTATTGCAAAGCAGGGGGGACTGTATATCTTTAAAGAGAAAGAGGTGGAACAAAAAAAATTAAGGCTTTATCTCTAAACATTACAACTTTGCATTATTGGTTTTCAGTTTACTGGAAAGATAGTTGTTTTTGTATTAGCTGCCTATATACGGCACAGGCGACGTTATGAACATCTCATAAAGATTTCCCTGATAAGTTGCTAGTAGCGACCGAACCTCATTTTGAGATGTAGTTAGTCATGCTGTGAGATGGTCTCAGCTTTCAGGCTTGGAAACTGATAACCCTTCTTTTGGGTTAAAGACTTTAATTAATTGTGTTGTTGTGCAGTATACAGTGGTTAAAGAAGTGAGATCTGTCTGGGTTGGTTTTTGTGACAGACTTTATAGGTGAAATTGAGTTTTGAGACTGCGTGTGTTACCGTGTAGTGCTGTGCATGTCCTTGTATGCCGTGTTGCTCCCGCGGTCACGGTTTAGGAATGCTGCATAGCACAAGGTCCCCATGTGTTTTTTCACTGCTCGGTGCGAATGGAAAATTGTAGCACAGCTCAAAATAACCGTACCCTAGAAAGACACAACTTTTCTGAGGAAGTGGGATGAATCTTCTGTGTCTATTTGCAGTATGCTTAAACCATTTCATTTCTGAACTAGGGAGGAGGTGTGAATAGGGAGCTCCAGGAGACTGACATCATCCTATTCAGAGTTTTATCTTGCTGTCCATCAACAGCTAAGCGGCTCCTGCCTAGCTGGTAGGAGTACAGGCAAATGGCAGCACTGAGTCCTTGACCAGTGGGATAATTCTTCTCTCTAGTGGGTTCCACACCTACCACCTACAATGAAGATGGAAAGGAATCACATTAACAAGGACAGGATGGGGTGTTTTGTCTTGTACTTCACTGTAGTACTAACAGCCCTTTTGCAGTTAGCTGGGTGATGACAAGAAACACACAATGTATCTCTCTGGAATATGAGCCCAGCTTTGCTTCTGTGGCCAAGACAGCACTGTCAGCCAAGGTCCCATTGATGGTATACGTACCTCCAAACCCTCTGATGGGTGTACGCAGCTGGTAACAGACTGGACTTCTGCATACAGCATCCAGGTTTTTTACTGCATTTTAGTTCTGGATTCTGCCAGCGCAACACTGCCAGCAGTTTCAGTGGTTAAAACAAATTGAACGAGCGGAGGAGAAAGCAGCATTCAGAGTTTCCCATGTAATCCATCTGCTAAATTAAATTTCTTTTTTCTTTGGTGATGCTGCCACTAAATGACAAACTTTTTTTTTCATTTGTTCATATGTTTCCACCTGCCAGGTGGTGACTATTTAGGGATACAAGAGTTATTATACCTAACTCCTCTTCAAAGCTCTCTGCCTCCTGAGTGGCTTGCTTGCCTCAAGCTGACAAAGTTTTTTTGTGTTCTTGTGCTCCTCCCACTGTAAACGTCCCAAAATTGCTTGCTTCCAAATTTCTGTTGAAATTACAGTCAGAATTGGAGTGAAGCAAGAGCTTACACGGCTGCATCCAGCCAGAGTGAATATTATTGCTGAATTGTAACACCTCCATGTAGGGGGCTGTAATGTAAAGGAAACGTGACAGAACTGAAATTGTAACACTTCAAATTATAACCCCCACAAGCGTTTCTCATCAAAAGCAGAAATTTCTGAATAATTCTGTGAGTGAAATGCAGTGTTAAAACATTGACCAGCCCTGCCCCTCCTTCCCTTCTTCTGCGTAATATATTAGGAACTTTTCATCCTACCTTTCAGGTACGGTACAGTGTTTTAATTAGAAATTAGGACTAAAATTTGAGATGTTAAGAGGCTGAGATTAAAAGACAAGAGGCGGTGTATCTCGGTGGCAGTCGCATACGCAGAAGGGTGGATGGCGGCTGCAGATCTCTGGCAGGTCCGATGCTGTGCAGGCCCATCACACTCTATTTCCTGAAAAGCTGTCGTGAGAAATATTAACTCATATTCACTCTGAATACATCAAGCCGGTGATTCTTCACAAGTCTCGGCTTAATACAATTTTAAAGGCATATATTTGTAAATATAATGGAAATAATGGAAATAATGTCATGGTCCACTGCGAGACTTGCTTAGTATTCCTGCTGTACTTTTTCTCTGATTCCATTTTCTGAATAACTGATTGTGAATATGCATTCAGACTAAACGCTATATTTCTGGTGAGGAAGCTTTTATAAGCCTTGAAATTTAAAGGGAGGACATGGCAATGATTTCTTCTCCTCCATTCAGCAAAAGAAGTATTGATTGGGAAGTCTAACTACATCACCAAAAGGTATTTCTGTTTTAGCAAACCTGTAGAACTGAACAGAAAGTTCATCTGTATTGTGACGTTGCTGTCTCTGCAGAATTGTTCCTTTTAAATGGAAAAGGAAAAAAAAATAGTCAAACAGTTATGTATGAAGAAAGGGTGAAGGTTACAGTAGGAAAAGATACAGTTTTGAGAGATTAGATGCCTTTTTTCCTCCCCTCTTCTCTCAGGGTTACACTTGAATCACAAAATTGAGATTATCAGGTGGTTGCATCAGCTAATGCTTTTGATTGATCTCTGGCTGTTACTACTGCGGAAATATTGAGAACTGATCTTTAGTCAGTTGCAATACAAGGAGTTCTAAATTAAACTGCTCCTGTCTTTTGTAGGCAAATAAGTTTGAGTCTTAAATGAGGATGCTTTCTGAGGGAATGCTTTCAAGATCAGTGGGTGTCTATGTGGAAATCTCTGATGATTGCATTGTCCTGGTTCAAGAAGTAGCAAATGCTTTTACAGAAAGTATTTTGACCTGCTTTGACACATGCAATAAAGTGGATGATACACATCCTGGAACACTCTATGTTCATGAGTGGGAGACTACCTGCACTGGTGTATTGATACATGCCCTCCATTTCACAGTTAAATGAATTGCACGACCTAATATCCAAACAACAGAGAAATGGTCTTTCTGGACACTGAACTCAGTGATAGACTACTGACGAAAAAGGCTGAAAGTTATACACACAGTATTCAATTAAAAATAGATTGCATGTAATTGTGTTTTGTTAAGTATGAGGTGTTTCATAGAATTGCATTATATAAAATGTAACTGTTGAGGTGATGATCTTGAACCTAACTTTTATTTCCCCCCATATGTTTTCAGGAGATCCAGTTAGAACATGCAAAACAAGCTTTTGTGCAGAGAGACAATGCTCAGTCCGGAAGAGTCACAGCTATGGACTTCAGGGACATTATGGTCACCATCCGGCCACACATGCTGACACCATTTGTAGAAGAATGTCTAGTAGCTGTGAGTAGTTGTGGTGTCCCAACTGGGAAGGGCCTGGGATACAGATGTGGAATTCCCTTTTTATGTACCCTGGCCACTGTATGTGGCACATAGTCCAGCTTATGGATGCATGTTCTTAAGTTTAGCAGTTGTTATCTACACATACAAAAGTTAACCCTCATTGCAGAACACGTATTTTTCAGTGCTCCTGGTCTCCTGAGACAACAGGCAAAGCAGGTGGATGGACCTTAACAATGGCTTACAAATGTAGAGAGTATGTGACTATTGCCAGTCACTCCGTTGTAGGAGACTATGTCAGATATGTCAGGATGCCATTGCGTCCCACTTACGAAGTAATTCTCAGAGGGCTTGCCTTTGTAATGTCAGTTCTAAGCTTCAGACTAATTTCTGAGCACCTGGGACAGTGTATGGACTGGAACATCACTCAGGAACATTCACTATGTATTAACTAATAGTTGTTGGGTGTACACTTTTTTCAACTTGAAGTGCATAAACCAAATTAAATATGACAATCCTGCAATTTCACTGAAGAAAGAAAAAGATACATTCACTTTCAACTACAGTTTCTGATCATGGGAACTTGTAGCACTTTCCAAGTAATCAAAAGTCTGGCTATACCAGGTTTAATGAAATCTATTCTTCTTTGACTTGCAACGGGGAATTCCAGGGAGATGTGTGAAGTGATGAGAGCTGCAAACTCTAGGCAGAATATTGGAAGAGGCATACAGCAAAACACATAGCCAGAAGATTTAGGATTGACGATGAGATATGATACTTTCTTTCTCATCTCTCTCCCCAGTCTTGTTATCAGCTTTCCTGGGTCATGTACTCTCTCATAAAATACAAGATAAGATTTTTGATTTTCCCGCAAGGTCAATTAAGTTTTGGCAAGCTTATGCATTGTTTTCAGAAATTTGCTTGATCTCCGATCTCGTACTTTAAATAGGGAATTGATCCAATAATTTTTCTGTGTGCAGACCCAACACCACTCTAAAATAAAGGTTTAGGCTCAGTTCTCATTTGAGAATGAATAACAGTTCGAACCTTATTGTTCCCATTTTGGTTGACTGCCTGATGTAAGCCTGAGAGATTACTGCTGGTTTTCTGTGACTTGAAATGCCTGTGAATTTAAATGTTTCAGTTGACCTTTTTCAGAGTATGTTTTGATTTTGTTGAAATTTTCTGTATAGTAATATACTTTACATGTAGAAGTCGATTTCCTCATTAGTAGAAATAAGCCAACTTATGAAACATTTCCAACTGAAGCAGTACTGAAACTTGAACTTTGTAAATTACTACTGGTTATGTTGTTATAATCCTGCATATGTATTTGTTTAGGTTTGTAGGGTGGGGAGAATTTTACATTCTGGTCATGATTAGTTTCAGTAACATAAGAATCTTTCATAGTTTTCTTTATTTTGCAGAGGTTTTTTTTTAAAAGCAATCCCGTGCTACTGTCGCTCTTGTAAAATAACATTGGTTGAAAACCTTTATTTCAAAATTTTTCCTAGTCTTGTAACAGTCTCCTTTCTCTTTTCTTCTTTTACTGTCTCTACTCTAGGCTGCTGGAGGTACCACTTCCCATCAGGTCAGCTTTTCCTATTTTAATGGATTTAATTCTCTCCTTAACAACATGGAGCTCATTAGAAAGATCTACAGTACTCTGGCTGGAAATAGAAAAGACGTGGAAGTCACTAAGGGTTGGTAGAAATGTTCGCAGTCTGGAAGTTTCCTTGGGCATTCGGTTGGGGCAGGTGGAGGGAAGGACCTCATCTGTATGCTTTTAAATCAATGAGAGGGGGAGAAAATCCTGCCTTGTTAGCATTCCTTGGCGTGCCACTCAGGTCTGTACACTCCTGTTGGAGTCCACCCTCCAGGTTTTTCATTTTGTTTCAATCAGGAAAAGGTCCTAGTAAACTGGTGGTGGGGGCAGGGTGAGGAAAGTATGTGAAGATATTTAAAAGTTTAAAAAACTTCCTAGGACTCCTGCCAAATTGGCAGCCTATTAAAGTGACCTTCAAGGGTAGTTGAAGAATTCCATAAACTTGTATTGGCGGCACAGTAAGCTGATCTACAAGCTTGGAACAAGATGTTATCAGCCATATCTAACCACTTTTATAGAGAATTCCCTGTGCAACGCCAAAGTTTCATTAATGTGGCCTACTGGGACTATGCATGAAAAGTTCCACATCCCTTGACTCCTGGGGTTTTTTTTCCCTGCTTGCCTTTTACTTTATTTTTTCCCCTCTGACCCGCAGCTGATTGATACCGTATGTCACATATCCCAAATCCTGCTGATAGTGCTAAGCTTTAAGACCAGAGAGTTGTACTTACATGGGGGATATACAATTTAAAATGTACATTTATGTAGTGGCAGGAACACTTTTGTGGTGGGTAACATTTGTTCCCCTTCTCCTGCCCCCACCAGTGTCTTCTATGTAATACTAAAATATAAAGCAACTCTGGGGTGCTCTGGATTACTTGTTCTTGTTTGATTAGGTTTTCTTTTCTGTATTTTTATTCTGTTGCAGAGGAGTTTGTTCTGGCAGCTCAGAAATTTGGTCAGGTTACGCCCATGGAAGTTGACATCTTGTTTCAGTTAGCAGATCTATATGAGCCACGGGGGTAAGTGGAGAATTATCTATCCTCCTTGCCTTTCCTGCTTTTTCCTTCTCAGAAGGAGTGGGAGGTGGTGTAGGGGAACAGGAGAGCGTAGGGTAGTGGTCACATGCAGGTAACGTCTAGTGATCTGAAAACACCTCTCTAAGCAAACGCTAAGCTGAATTAATTTCCTCAGGCGCATGACGTTAGCTGACATTGAAAGAATTGCTCCTCTGGAGGAGGGGACGTTGCCTTACAACCTCGCTGAGGCTCAGAGGCAGGTAAGAGCAGAAGCCAGTGTGACCAGATGCTATTATGTGTTTCAGTGCCAGGTAAGTAGATAGGCAACCTCCGTCTGTGTTGCCAGCTGTTGCTTTTCTTTTGTGATCTGTAGTATCTGTAAGGAGTAGCTGCTTGTTAGCACGCACTTTTATTCTGTCATGCCCTCTCCATCTTTTCTCTGTGCCCCTTTCTCTTGGGCTGCATTTTGACAGGCTCAATGTAGTTTGCTTTCAAAAGATAAAATGTACGTGAGTGCCATCCAGCCATTCAGTAAATATTAGGTGTATACCTAATTAAGGTGTTTATGTTTTGTGATTCTGTTGCTCTCTGTTCTTTTTAATGAGGAAAGAACACTTCCTGCTTCAAATATGGATGGTAAATTCAGCCTATTAAATGGCAGCCCTTGCTCTGAACACAGATGCGTGTTCCTGGCTTCTCTGCTTTGCCTTTGCTGAATATCAAAATAGAATAGATGTTATTTGGTTTACCATCACCATTTTAGTAAAAGCATCCATGTTCTCTGCATTTCCAAAACCAAAAGGATATTGACTTTCAGTGGTATAACAGCAAATGAACTCCTGTTATGCTTGAGGCAAAAAAAAAGAAGTGTTTGTTTTTTAAATGTCAAACCTGTTGATCTGTTAGTTTTGGTATTGTTTTAGCATATCTTATATTTTCATTGACACAAGTTCCTGTACAGATAGATTTAAAACTACCTCTCTGTTTCACTCTGGTCTCTATTTTAAGGCAGTCTTAACTTTGTGTCTTGTGAGACCAAGGGGTTTTTTCTTGGGTTTTTTTTTCCTGCTCTGGGTCTGTGCAGAGACGCCAGTTTGACCACAATGAGTTGATGCAGGCTACATTTTTAGGACTACCAGGCCATAAGCCAGCCCTCTGTGTGTGTGTACACACATGCATCTCTTTTGCTTCTCTTTCTTCTTCTTCTCCCTCCCCTACATGTGAACACCCCCCCCACTGCTCCAAGACACTGGTGGTTTTCTGTTTGTTTGAGCAGTGACTAAATGTTGACTATGCTGGGCTGAATTTAAAAGAGTTGGCTCCCAAAAGCTCACCATCTATTCCTAGAAGACTCCAAAAGGAGTTAAAAGCATTTGCATTGGACTGAACATCAAGTAATGTAATTACAATAGGTGGCAGTAAAATGTAACCAAAAATGCGGTGGTGAAAGTTGTTACTTTGGGGCTACACTCTTTTCTTGTATGATTTATGCCATTTTAAGAAGCTGGGGCATCTCAGCCTGCTAAAACTTTACACTTCTTCTGCATATATGTCCTGCATTTTAATTTTTCCATCCAATTCCTTTTGTCAGTTGCTTAATGCCAAGATTGAGAAGATTTTCAGCTGAATTGATACCTTCGGTTTGTTTTCTGGCTATACTTTGAAATATCAGATAAAATCTAAACATATTTTCAGGAAAAAATATATCCATATTTTTATTTTATCCTTTTACTTTTGGTATGCTAAAAAAAAGTATTATAAGAAGTGTTAGTGAGTATGGAGGACTTAATGGTCCTGTAGAACTTTTCCTAATTTTCTACCAATTTTAAATCTGGGGTGCTTCTAAAATATGTTCTGAAATTTATTTTTCATTAGGATGAATGTAACAATCAGAGGCTGTGAGCAAAATGAAATTGTTGGAGACCTTTGTGAAACCGTATTTTCCTTTAGCTAGTATGAATGACCAATGCTTGCATGTTTGTTTTGATAGCTTGAGAAGTAATAAGTGTACCTGGTTTTGCCAGCAGTTGAAAGAAATTCTAAACTGGAGTTGCTGTTAGCTGTGAAAATGTATGACTTCAGATGCAATGTGTGCCCTCATATGCACATTTGGACCATTGATTTTGGAGTTGTATAATTTTGTTGTAGTATCAGTCTGTCCTTTCTTTGCTGGTCCAATCTGAAGAGGCTACATTATATGGCACTTAGAAATCAGTGGAGGAGAAATAATAATTGAAAACAAAATCCTCAGTGTACTGTGGTGTTTCCTCCAGGTATCTTTATACTTATATCTGTCTGATCATGAGATATTCTCTCATGAAATACGATGTTCTGATTATTCTCTTTGTGTTTCCTTTTGTTTTAAATCCTGCCTTGACAGAAAGCTCCAGGCGATGTGTCTCGACCTGTTCTCATCCAGATTGCAGAATCAGCGTACAGATTTGCCCTTGGTTCAGTTGCTGGAGGTTAGTCATGGCTGGGCAAAAGAATATTCGTTTTCACAGTTCAGTTTCCTTCTAGTTCTGCCCTTCTTCCTCTTCTGCCTTTCATTTAAGTGTGGAAGGCTTCTCAGTCTTTCCCATGGAGCCATGTTTAAGGGATGGGAATGACTATGAGATTGAAGAAGAAGGTCATCTGGTGTACAGGAGTTTTGGAATGTACAAGCCATTGTCGTTTTTGGGTGGTGTGACTATCTGGTTTGTCACCAAACCAGTCTCAGAAGAATCAGATTAATAATGAGGTAGGGCCGGGAAGTGCTTTTGGTTAGAACTGCAGGAGGTAGTTTAATGTATCCAGGATATATATTGTGGAGAGAAAAGATTCAACTGATGTTTGAGATGTAAATGTAGAACATGGCAGTTGCAGTCAAACACAGCAAATGCAAAATCCTGTTTCCTTACAGCTTGATTTGTATTTGCAGCTGTTGGAGCCACTGCAGTCTACCCGATTGATTTGGTAAAAACTCGAATGCAAAACCAGCGCTCTACAGGCTCTTTTGTGGGAGAATTGATGTATAAAAACAGCTTTGATTGCTTCAAGAAAGTGTTGCGTTATGAAGGTTTCTTTGGGCTTTATAGAGGTAAGTTTAAAAGGTGGTATATACGAATGATAAGATACTAAAACGAGTTCACTAGAACTCTGGATTTTTAAGCCTGTTTTTCTAAGACTTTAGTTTTGCCTGGTTTGTGCATTTGCTTCTATTGTGTTAAAGGTGAAGGGTTTGCAAACTTCTTAGTAATTAAAACCTCACTGTAATAAGAATGTTTCTGTAGGACTTCTCTGTCTGTTCCTTCCTCATCTGCAGTATGGCAACAACAGCAATTTCCTACGGCAAAAATACACTGTTAGTCAAGTTTTCATTTCCTTAGCAGTCCTTTAGTACTGAGACTATTTTGTCCTGTTTGGTAAGAAGTCAGATCATCCATTTTGGGGGTTTTGTTTCAGTGTTCTTTTTTAATCTGTTTTCTTTCTATTTAAAACCGTAAAAACAGTGAGGAAATAATGGTACCTTGTTATTAACCAGATCTCTTTTTGTGCTATCTTTTGTGACAGAAAGGTCTCTCTGAACCAGTTGCATGTGTTTCACTCGTCATTGGGAATAGTCATCTTCACTGAGTTTTATGTATCCCTTTTAGCTTTTCACTGTTGAGTCAGTCAGAGGGATTAACTGGGTTTCTACCCACTTTGCTTTGTCTACATAACCAATATACCCAGGTTAAGAAGTTAGTTGTCCTAAGCTCATGTTATTAGTCAATGGAGAAAGCTCCAAAAGCTCTTTTACCCTGTTCGGGATGGAAATCACCCTCACTTGGTCTATTTTAGGTAAGTGCCTGCAGTTAGATGGCCTTGTCTCAGTTATGGCATCAGTGGTGTAAGCTCAGGTAACACAGAAGTAGTCATAAAGAATCGTGAACTACTGCATGAGACTGGAGTTTTGTGTCGCAGAGATAAAGAAAATGGTATTTCTGGTATCCTAGTTAGTGAGATCTCATATCCCCCTCTGCCATATTCTCTGGGGAGGATTTGAAACCTGCATTACTTGTTTCAGGTTTAGCCAGCTTGCTCAGAATATTTTAATTTTTTTTTTTTTTAACTTTTGAAAATAAGAATACTGTAATGACAGAAATTAATTGCTAGAAGCAGTCAGGAATGGAGAACAGAGGGTTTCAGTAAAATGTTGTTGCAATCTGGCAAAGCTATATGCACCCAAAAAAAAAAGTTTATAACATGTGAACCAATGTTAGAAGTAAGTGGTGTGATACAGGTGCTCTCTTTAACATATGACCTGAGTTACTGGAGGCTGGCTAAATAGCTCCTCTGCGAAATCCAGACTTTGTAATTATTTCAGCACAATTGGAGATAGCAAGGCTGTTATTATTGACTGAGTTTGAGGCAATTTTTTTAGT
>VZTU01010110.1:0-18883 GCA_013400835.1 Zapornia atra
GGGATGCCGGGCCCCTCAACATCAAGGAGGTTCCTTCTTGGCCGAGGGACGGGGGAGGCATTCATTCCACAAACCCTTCCCCTGCTGCACCATGGGGTCCCACCCACAGGAGACAGTCCTTCACGAACTTCTCCAGCATGAGTCCTTTCCCACAGGGCTTTAGCTCTTCACCAGCTGCCCCAGCGTGGGTCACTGCTATGAGGTGCAGTCATAAATCATAGAATGCCTCTCAGTCTCTCAAGCCCAGATTGCTCCAGCCTGGGCCTCCACGAAGTCATAAGCCCCGATCTCCACCCCAGCAAACCTGCTCTGAAGTGGTGCTCTCTATCTCTCCGTAAGGCTGCAGGACCTCTCAGGGGCTTGTTCCAATGCAAGTCACAGCATCTTCTAAATGTCTCCACTTGCTCCAGCATGGGGCCTCTCCACAGGCTGCAGGTGGGGTCTCTGCTCCCCATTATCTTCCATGGGCTGCAGGGCGACAACCTGCTCCATCATCGGTTTCTCCATGGGCCCCAGGGGAATCTTTCTACCCAGCGCCTGGCATACCTCCTCCCTCTCCTTCTTCACTGACCTTGGTGTCTGCAGAGTTTCTCACATCTCACTTCCTCGTCTGGTGGCAAAAAGCCACTGCTTGTGGGTTTTTTCTCTCCTGTATGTGATTCCCAGAGGTGCTGTGACCGTCACTGACAGGCTCGGCCTTGGTCAGCGGTAGGTCCATCCTTGAGCCAGCTGGTGTTTACTCTGTTGGGCATAAGGGAAACTTCTGGCTGCTTCTTGCAGAAGCCACCCCTGCATCCCCCCTTCTCCACCAGAACCCCACCACACAAGACTGCAACATTTATTTTGTCTGTCTCTACAGCTCAGCATCTTACTAAGTTTAATTCAGAGGATGAGATTTGGCACCTTGGCTCAGCAACTCCCAGCACTCATGGGATGTACCAACAGGTACAGTGTGAATCTTGGCATTACTGCAGCATCTCAGGACCAACATATCATAATTAAAGGAACCAAAGAAGCAATTAGTGCCAGGCTACATCCTGAGGATGACAGTACCATCATGGTGCTAAATAAAGGCAGTTCTACATGGTGCCAAATGGCTTACTATGGACCTTGTCTTCTCCCTGTTTACCTAGCTTAAAAGCAGCCTCCAGACAGTGTCTGATATTTCTCCTTCCTGCCTAAGCTGTTCTTGGGAGGAAGAGCAGTACAGATATGATGGGGAGAGGGATATAAAGAAAAATGAGTGGAGGAACACTAACGAAGTGGAGAAACATGATGTCAGAGGTAAGGAATCAAAACTATCCCACACCATCCCTCCCACTATTTCCCATTACCCAGCAGGTGAGATTTTTATACCAGGCAAGCTGCAGGTGGGCTTGCCTTGGTCACCTGCAGTTATTGCAGATCTCCATGAGCCATTCCCTTGGCCATCACCTAGCTGCTTGGTGAGAGGATGGTGGGGTGGGCGCTGTGAGAGGTTAGGGGAACCATTTGCTGTCACCCTGGAGCCCCAGGGCACAACCAACTTGCAGGCATGCTCTCAGCAAGGCAGGAATGGGGGCAGGATCACATTCAGGTGGACCTCACAGCCAGCACATGGATCTCATATCAAGGGGGACCTCTAGGTTTTACTGGTACTACCTCAGCCATGCTGGCTGGGGACCAGGCTCTTCTGCTGGTCAAGTATTGAGAAGGTTGTTTTAGCTTGGTCGCGTATTTTATGGAAGCCAAAGTTTTTCCTACTATTTTTACTGGTTTTCATGTGACAAAGACCCTTTGTGGAGGTTCAACAACTTAAACTAAGGGCACTGTCTTCCCTTCACCTGTACTGAGCAGGGATATGGAGTCAGAGGGAGAAATGACATCTACTTGCTCAAGCTCCAGCCTGGGGATGGATATGCATATTCCTCATGCTCAGGAAAGCACAGGGTTCTCCTGGTATCCAACTGGAATCATCTTCATCCAAATGGCAGGAAAAAACCCACAAGCACCCAGCAAAACCTTTGCTGGCATGAGGAGAAACTGCATCTTTGTGTGAGGCCATATCAACCCAGGAGCTAGCTGAAACTGCACACACCGCTCTGTCAGCGGCTTTATGGTACCCCATTCCTCACCCGCCTCTGCAAGCTGGAACCCAAGGCACACGCCTCGAGCTGCTCTGCAGAGTGCATGCTGGACCCTCAAAAGGATGGCAGGCCATTAGTGAAATGAAATGAGTCTTCCAGCAGCTAATTAAAGATACTTCAGAAAGAGGTCATCATTAGGACTGTGCTGCCTCTACTTCAAACCCGCGAAGGCAGCTCTCGCAGGAGACAGGGAGAGGGGGAGAAATCACAGTTCTTGGGGTTGCAGCACATCCCACAGAAAGTGCCTGGGCAGGGCACCGGTGGCTGCAGCCTGGGTAAGGGCCATGAGCTCCATGGTTTTGTTAGTGCCAGTTCAATAGCTCTGTAAAAATGTCTCCTCTTTCTGAAGAATTCACTTCACTTTTGCTACTTCTTAAAAAAACCCAACCAATCAACCAAGAACCACAAACCTCACAGAAAAAGCAACACTGACAAGTAAACCTCAGGCAACCTACCTTCACCAGCCCTCCAGAAAACAAACCCACCCTCAAATGAAGCCCCCTATACAGATAGATAAATGTAGCAGCAGTCTTCTGTCATAGTACTCGAGTCCTCTCATGTTGTGACTTTGGTATGAGGTGGAGGAGCAGCTTTTTAGTATGCTTAAACAGATATTCATAATAAATACTATATTATTATTTAAGCATAGTGTTTAAGCATTATAGTATAAATACATAGCACATATAACATCACAGTATATGTAGTGTTGTAATATATGTAAGCTATGCTCTATTATATATATTATATAATACCATATATATTGAGTACTGTATAATATACAGTAGATAGTATCATATAAGCACTATAAGTATAGTGTTTATAATAAAGACTGTATTATTATTTAAGCCTATACAAAGCTCTATTACATATAGTATATAATACCATATATATTGAGTACTGTATAATATACAGTAGATAGTATCATATAAGCACTATAAGTATAGTGTTTATAATAAAGACTGTATTATTATTTAAGCCTATACAAAGCATCTGCAACCTCATATGCTTAAATAATAGCTATAATTTATATCTTTGCATGCATGTACATATAAGTATAAAACAATACTATATTATTTATACTAACATTTATGATAAATATATGCTTAAATATTACTTATAGAATATATCCAAACAGCAACATATCATTTATTATAATGTAATAAATCATGTATAGTATTATTATTTAAGCATATAAGAAAGCATCTGCCCAACATCATAGCAAAGTCAAAGGGTGAGGGGGGTCGAGTACCAGAAGGGAAGGGTGCTGCTGGCTTTAACAGACACAACTACAGCTGGACAGCAGCTGTGGCACCTGCAGAAACAAGGTGTCTCTCCCCTGGTGCAGGAAAGGCCAGACACTTGGGAGGATGTGGTGGCAGGAGGCGTAGGCAGGGGAGTCTCTACATGGGGAGAGATGTGCCCGCTGCTCCTTTCGGGATATGCAGCAGCATCTCTGGTTTACAGCAGGGAGGCTACGGATGCAGCAGGGTAACGTAATAGGAGGGAAGGGAAGAAGGTTTAGAGCAAGAATGCAATTACACCTTTCTTATTTGTGGAAAGAGCACACAGGTCATATGGACACAAGGCCTAGGGCAGGACTTGAGTGACCCAGGTTTCCCCATATCAGGGCACACGAGCTCACTGCTTTCCATGCTGGGAGTGCACACCCTGACCGCACAACAGCTGGGCAGGAGAAGGGTCACATCATCTTCAGAAACAAGGTGTGGAGGTCAAAAGTCCTCCCAGCATGAGCACTGTTTTACAGGATGCCTGGCCGCACAGGTAACTAAGAGCAGGGGGGTGAATCCAGTACCAGCTGGCAGTGGAAGCAGAGCAGCCCCTCATCAGCGTGGCAGGAGCAGATGTGCTGCTACGGAGCCGTTCTGCCCTGGCTCCACGACGCTCGGGGGTGCAATATAACCACTGTGTGCACCCATAGCCAGAGCTTTTACGTTACAGAGAGCGGCTGCCATGTGCTGTTCTTTGCTAGCAACTACCATGATGGCTTAAAAAAGAGATTACTCTACTGTTGTGAACTTGAATACTACCCTACTGGTGCTTATTTTATTAATTTATTGAATAAACAACTGACGAGGTTAGATACACCGTGGCCTTGGCTTCTTTTTTTCCACAGCATTCAAAGCAATTACTTCCATGAAAGCAAATGGTCCGTTTAGTTGGAGAATCTATCAGGCAGAAGTGAGATCAGATTCCTGAACAGATGTGCCCTTCTCTAGAGGGATTCGGCATCTGCGAGGCTTCAAGCTGACACCAGACAGAAAACATCTCCTAACTTCACTATGTCTGAGCTGCTCAGCGTAGCTGGCAGTTGTATCAAAGAACCAGCTCCGTAGCTTCAAAACACGAGCAAGTCCCCATGAATTTAAAGCATTTTTTGAGCAGGGAATGGTAGGGAGGAAGGATTCCTTTGTCCTGGGGATGGGGGTGGCTCCACAAAAAAGCCCTACCCCCAATTCACTGAAAGGAAATGAGTTCTTCTTCTTCCTTGGCAACTCATGCACAGAAAAATGATGGGTTTTTTCACACGTGTAGACCTAACGAGGGGGGCTGGAGGGAGCCAGCAACAGCTACTGGAGGTCCACACACCACGTCACACTCCCTTGGCTGATGCTACATGTCGCAGGGAACACCTGAGCTCCCCACACAGGCCAGTCCCAGATCAAGTCAGCAGCAAGGCACAACTCCCTGGTGCCAGTTCAGTGACTACAGAGAGTTAGCACTGCCAACCACAGCTCCAATCACTCCCTGAGAACACAGCAAAGCCCTGCTCACACAACGAGCCTCAACTATGCCAGTTATGGCAAGACAGGGCACGCATGCAGCCATGGCAGCATCTCTCAAGCCAACATCCCAGACCTCCCCCATCGCTCATGCCTGGCTGGTGAACTCCCAGCTTTTACCCTCTCCTCCTGGGAGAGTAGCACAGGGATGAGTTCGGCAACCCTGGTGCTTTGTATGCCTGCCCATGTGCCCAGGTGAGCCTGGGTGTAGAGGTCCCCCTTTCTCTGTGCATCTTCTCTGGCCTGTGCTCACAGATGAAAGGAGGCACAGAGAAAAAGCCATAATCCACTCGCCCGTGGAGCCAGCCCCTACAGGAAAAGCATGCTGGCAAGCCTGCACACAGAAGCTTGCGTCGCTGCTGCCAATTCCCCACCCGCTCTGTGGCTAAGCCCAAGCCCGAGGACCCAGGGTTATGCATGCCTCAGGCTGGCAGCTCTCCCATGCCCCAAATTAGCAGGCACAGAGACCATTTGAAGTCACTCCAGCCTTTAGATGTAGGGACACACAGCGTCCTCAGCAGTAACAGGTCCTGGGGATGCATCCAGCTGGGATGCCAACCCTGCCATCCGCAATCCGTATGCACACTCCTGGCGGCTGGCATCCACAGCCATGTGTTCACCTGGCAGCCTTCCCACCCACAGGCTGCTTCATGGGGCCTCAGCTGCCAGGCAGGGATGCATTTCAAAAGGAGGCCTGAGAAGAACTGTAAATAGAATTTTTTCGGCCTTCTTCCCCTCCAGTAGAGTGGAAAGAACAGAGCACGTGTCACCCAGTGGCTACTACATCACCTCAGCCCGTCCTCCCCTCAAAGCAGTCCATCCCCAGGGTAAAAGCAGAAGGGGCAATTGCACCCCACACTCGCTTCAAGAGATGCTAAGGAAAACTCAAAAGTAGTCAAACTTGCAAAACCTCTCGCAGATTTAGACTGGCAGGAGAGGGGATGGGCTAGCCTAAGGGTGGCACGGGCAAAACACAGGGCTAACATTTACCTCTGAAACACAGGGAATTCAGCTCGCGGCGGCGGCAGGATGTGCACACAATGGATGTTTGCCATGTGGGTTTTCCTCAGGACACGTCCACCACCAAACAGTATCTTCAGAAACACAACCGCCACGCAACACGGCGGTACAGACTGGCTCTTCTCAAGCAGGGGGGCAAGGAGCAGAGTCCCAACGCCAGCAGGAGCCACGGGCGGTTGCCAGAGCTGTAGGGATGCTTCATGGGCAGGAGGGGTTGGTGTTGGGGGTTTTTCCTTTTTTAGACTTTTTTTTTTCCCCTCCTTCTCTCTCTCTCTCAAATCTTTCTGCCTTCACAGGGGCTTCAAGTAACATAAAGCACTCCTGCTGTGAGAGGTCCTGCTGCGTGTAATGGCATGCCTACGTGAGAGGAGGGGGATGCTGTTGGCAGGGGACAATACAGCAGAGAGTACACGCGCACGTCTGAAAGCAGAAGTCACATACAAGACTACAACCTCATCCCCAAGAGAGATGGGCTGAAATCCAGGCTTATTTCTCACTCAAGAGACACAACGCCAACTCGGAGACCACACACCCTACACCTACCTTTGACCCCAACCTCATCTTTTATGGGATTTTACCCAACTGTGTGGCTCTTCAGTGTTACCACTGCAAAGAGACAGCAAGCATCACAATCAAGGAAAAAGCAAAGAGCTTCTGTCTGGGCACACTGCAACTGGGAGCAGTCCTAAGCCTCAGCATTTTGCAGCCCTCTCCTCATAATTAGACAACACTCCTCATTTTGAAGAAATTGTTTCCTGTGTGCTTATTTATTTAGTTGTGACCATCTAACACGTAATATTGTCAGGGATGATAAGCAGGAAGCAACCAAAAATACACCTTAACAGCTTAACAAGCTGCAATTCATGCCATCCTTCCCTGTTTATTCAGAAGCATCCCATCACTGCCAGTCATATGCAGGTACCACCTTTTCTGTACCTGAGAGATTTCTATCTCCTGCAAGGATCTGAATTTTCGGTGGTGGTGGGTTATTTGTGGTGTTTACATTGTATGGTTGTGGAGGTTGTGGGTTTGATTGGGGGTTTTTTTCCTCCAAATTAAAATCCCCACGCAAGGACCAGGAGCAAGTGAAGGGGTGATATGAAAAGAGAACAACCACAAAACAAACCAAAAGCCAGGTCTAACAGCTCCCTCTGGGACAACACCCCCTGTCTGTGCAGAAAGTCCTGAGATAGTTCACAATGTCTGTCCAATGAGAAGTGAGAGCTTCAGCTACAGGGGCAGAGAAGATGACACATCCTTACCTGTATATCCCTCCTCAACCTGCTTCTCCATTTGTAGCCCCCAAAATGCTACCAACCTCTCTAACCTGGAGTTAGAGATGGCCATACACCCCAGCTGTCCTGGCCCAACTTATTTCTCACTTGGGTAGCAGGGGAAGGGCATCTTTTGAGTAACATGCATCCAACATTATGAGACAAGGCAGTAAAAGGGAGGGTCTGCTGCCCCAACTAGGCAACTACTGCTTGAAATATCACCCTCAGAAGAGGACTCATGCTATGCCAAGGGCACCCTTCCAAAAGATATGTAAAAAGTAATAAATTCTTAGTTTGTGATGTTTTTAAGAGCTATTTCTTGCTTTAACCAACTATGTGACAGTGGCTCTCTGGAACAGAAACCCCTTTGCACTCCTTGGTGGCTTTTTCTGGTGCACACACTGTCTTTTATATCAAGCTTTAGCCTCTGATACATGCACTGCTAAGCATCACACGCTTCACATCCAAATATGAACTGGATTAGGTACCACCTGATGAAATTCAGCAGCTTACAGTAAGCATATCAGCCTATGCAGCCGTAACAGTCCCTCTTTAATTCTGCTATTGACAGGGGTAGTGTTTTTCACACACTGAGCTAGGTGGGGTTTTTTTAACATCATATTATCCAGGCCAGAAGATAACAAAGCTTCCTCAACTTTAAAAATCTAAATTAATACATAAACGGTGGCTTTTTGTTCAGCACAACACTTGTCTGTCTGCAGGCAACCCTGCAACATCTACTTTGCCATGGCTTAACCCTGCTGACTGCTAAAGCCACCGTGCCACTATGCAGTCCCTCACCCTTCAGCAGAAGGGAGAGAATCAAAAGGAGAAAGGTAAAGCTCGTGTGTCGACATAACGACAGTTTAAGAGGCCAGAAAAGGCTAATGGTGATTAATAACAGAATATACAAAACAAGTGATGCACAGCACAATTGCTCACCACCCAGAACTGATGCTCAGATTGCTCCCGAGCTGTGCTGCCTTCTGGCCAACTGTCCCAGTTATATGTTCAGCATGACATCATATGGTAATGGACTATCCCTTCGGCAGTTTGGGTCCTGGCTGTGTCCCCTCCCAGCTTATTGCACGGCCCCTGCCTTCTCATTGGCAGGGCAGTGTGAGAAGCTGAAAAGTCCTTGCCTGCTTGGCAACAACTAAAACATCAGTGTGTTGTCAACATGATTCTCTCATCTGGAGAGAGTCCAGAGAAGGGCTACGAAGATGATTAGGGGCCTGGAACATCTCCCCTATGAGGACAGGCTGAGTGAGCTGGGACTGTTTAGTCTCGAGAAAAGAAGACTTAGGGGGGACCTAATTAGTGTTTATAAATATCTTAGACATGGGACACAGGGGGAATTGGCCAGCCCCTTTTCAGTGGTCTGTGGGGACAGGACAAGGGGCAATGGCTGTAAACTGGAGCACAGGAAGTTCCGCACCAACATGCTGAAGAACTTTTTCCCAGTGAGGGTGACAGAGCCCTGGGACAGGCTGCCCAGGGGGGTGGTGGAGTCTCCTTCTCTGGAGATATTCAAGTCTCGTCTGGACGCCTATCTGTGCAATATGAGCTGGGGAGCTGCTTTGGCAGGGGGGTTGGACCCGATGATCTCTCGAGGTCCCTTCCAACCCCTGCGATTCTGTGATCCTAAATCCCAAACATGGCACTATGCCAGCTGTTGGGAAGAAAATTAACTCTAGCCTAGCTGAAACCAGGACACAGTGCCATAAAAACCAAAAAAATCAAATCTCATCACCAAGGATGACTTATGGATGATGATGGGAATAACACACAAGTAAGAGCTGAACAAACAGCCCCCCAGTATTAAACAGGGTGTTCTGGACCAGAGGAAAAAAACTCCTGGTGCTAGAATTCCTCCTCTGAATTCAAGCCTTTGAAGCCAAGTTATTTAAGAAGTGGTTTTGATTCCTTACTCATTGTGACCACAAAGAAAAGATAAACGTGTGTGTTTGCTATAGTAAGAAATAAAATTGGAGTAAACAATGCAATTGACATCTTTGATCTGAACAGTGCCTGTACTTCATTAAACCTTGAATTTAAACGTTAGCTCCAGAAGATAAACTGAAGCAACCCATCACGGACACGCAAGAGGCAAGTGTGGCAGAACAGGCTGGCATTAGACTGGCAGTACAGCCCTAAGCTTGGACTAAGTGTATTGTGAAACCGAACCTAAACTGCTCTATACTGCTAGGGAAAGGGACAGTTCTACTCTCCTGCCTGCTCTGTTGCTTCAGACCAAGCAGACCATTTGGCTAATTGACCAAAAACGGTGGCAGATGATGTACATGTGTGAGATGCATTGGGTTCAGTCACATCAAAAAGTGGATTCCAATCATGAGGTGGTCATAAAACCCCATGAAAGTCAGAGGGTGAGAATGCATGTCCTGTAGCAGTAGCCCCCAATTACAAACCACCACCCCCCCAGAAAAAAACCCACATCCCCAAAATTCACCAGTGTAAGAAACTGTTAGTGAGCACAAATAGCTGCATGTACTTTCCTTCCTGAAGAAGATGGCATTGCTCACTTCAAGGAAGTGCTACAACCTGTTGTAAAGAAGAAACTAATGAACCCAGGCTCTGGGCAGTGGCATCACCTAATAGCTACTGCCAGATGGGATAAAGGGCTGGATAAACCCAGCTCAGAGATGCATCTCTTCAACGTAGGTACACTAATATTAGCTACTTTTTTTTCAGCAAGTTACTTTTCCTAAACCAAGTTTGAAATGCTGAGTTTAAGCTCCATGTTCATCAAGCTCTCCAGAACTACCAGTTGAATTTGATACAGCCACGCAAAAGAGACTGAGATCAAGTTTGAGGCTATTGCCCAGGACATTTAATTTTTGGCTCTGGTAGGCAAGCTTGCTTTGTGGTGCTGTAATACAAAGCATCCAATTTAAGAAAACTAAAGGTTTATATCTACTCTTGCAAAAATATCAATACAGCTGTTAACGTACAACTCTAAACCAAAGACCTAAAAACCAGCTTACATGTTGTGAAGGATTTCCCATAGGTCAGAGACTGAAGTGTGGACATAGGTGCAATAACATGCCTTAAACATATGTCCCAACTTTGAATAAGGCTGTCACTGACCAGTCAGGAGCCACATCATACCCAGTTAAACACCTCCCCAGGAGGATGTCCACATGACCACAACTTTTTCTAGCATGCAAAATCTCATCTGCAACTGAATTGCCCAGGAAATAGCAAAATTGCTGGCGGGGAGAAGAGCTAAACTGTTTTAGGAACTAAAATTTAGGTTGGTTTGTTGGGGTTTTTTTAAAAATGTGAAAGACGCAAAGCCACTTCTTCCACAGAATGAGAACACTTTCAATCAGTGTTAAATCCCACCTGCATGTAAACAGGAATATTTTTTGTTCCATAGATAAAGCAGCACGTGTCACTTCACAGATTTCTCCTTCTGTCACTATGAAATTAGCCTGCGTTCAATTTTGATGATATTCCCTTTCCCCACAACTCCCAGACACCACAAATTAGTAAGAATTTACACTTTAAAACATTCCAGTTTCTTCAACACACAGCAACTGGAGATACTAAGAATCCTGGAAGACTTTAAAGGGTGCTTGCAAAACTGGCTGAGGAAAAGTTTGCTCCTCTGAAAAACACACACCCCCCCCAAACCCTTACGTTCTTTTATATCTATTAATATCTGTTTGCCAATAGTTTTTAAAAAATTCTCTCACCCAACAAGCAGGCGTGTGTGTTTCTGAGAGAACCACCCCTTGATTTATCAGAAAGACATTTTGGAGACCCAAGAGCAGTCATGTGTTTTGAGGGATTATCATGGCACAGGTCAGCCAACTCCCAGCACAACTTGCTGCCTACCTGTCAGCCTCAGAGGAAGCAGCCCGGACAATGCAGAGCAAGACAAGCTGCTCACCACAAGAAAGGCTTTAAGGCCCTCGAGCAAGTCCAGAGAAGAGCAACCAGGCTGGTGAAGGGGATGGAGAGCAAGCCTTGTTAGAAGTGGCTGAGGGAGCTGGGGATGCTTAGCCTGGAGGAGGCTGAGGAGAGACCTCATCACCACCTACAACTACCTGACAGGTGTCTGTAGAGAGGTGGCAGTTGGTCTCTTCGCCCAGGTGACAGGATGAGGGGAAATGGCCTCAAGCTGTGCCAGGGCAGGGTCAGATTAGACATTAGGAAAAAATTCTTCACTGAAAGGGTTATCAGGCCCTGAACAGGCTGCCCAGGAAGGGGTTTGAGTCACTGACCCTGGATGTATTTAAAAGACAGATAGACAAGGTGCTCAGGAAAATGGTTTAGTAGAGGATGGGTATTGATGGACTCAGTGATCTCAAAGGTCTCTTCCAACCTTGTGATTCTGTGTGATAACCATTACTCTCAGCAAAGCCCAAACCTGCATCCGCAAGCAGCCAGCAAGGCCACCAGTACCCATCGTATCCTCCAAACAGCACGAGGGACATGGGGCAGCATGTGAAATAGGAAAGTTACATTGATCAAAACGTTTAAGCCATGCCACTGCACATAACTGGATCAGAGCCATTTTGTCTGCTCCTCCTCTTCACCCCAGACAGCGGGAACCTGTCACCTCAAAGTTACGGAGGGAAAGGAACACCAGTATTACAACAGCTTAACTCTAAGGAACACACCATGTCTTACCTTTTCTAATGACCCACACCTGCCCTAACTGTAAACGCTGCATAGTCCTGCCGCCCCTCCACCACTTTCCAAGGATGTCTTTGTAGGAATGTTACTACACAGGGAAAATAGTTGATTATACTGGAACTGTAGATGGTCTTGTTCCTCCTCTTCCTCTGCAGCTTTTGTATGAACACCAGTCCCCAGGTTCTGTTCTGCTCTTTCTGTGCTGCAGACCGTGGCTTTGAGTTTCCCAGGTGCAAGTGAGCCATCAGCTCTGCATGAGTTATGCTAACAATACTGAGCTTCTAGAATCTGATAGAAAAATGTAACCCCAAACAACTATGCTCTCAGCATTAACACTTTCCTACCAAAAACCACCCCAAAAACCCTAAAAGCAGCAATGTCATCTTTTATACGCTCCTTCCTCCATTAATCATCATCAACAAGGAGATCCATCCAAAACTGGACTGACACCTGACCACTCCAACAAAGTGTTAATGTAAGGAAAAGCAATTCTTACTGAAAAAACCCAATTTTAATTGGTTTTATTTTCATGCTGCTGCACACTAAAGACAAAAAATGCAGCATGCTCAAGGCAGGGGGTGAGAAAGCCAGAGATGAAGTTACTTGTTCAGCAATACGTTGTAAGTATCTCTGTTAATGAAAACCCACTGCACTTGAGAACATGAATGAAGAGCAGAGAGGTGGTGCCTTAAGATTCCTCAGGGACAAAACCAAGATGGCATGCTACACAGACACAGCAGCTCATCACTGATTTGATTCACTGATTTGTGTCTGCAGGACCATAACCAGCACTCTCAGAAGAGGCATAAGTTTATCCTGGAGCTGTAGGTGTATCCCTGCACACTTAAATGTTGTCAAGTGCACAGGCTCCTGAGCCCGTTGTCTCCCTTGATGAATTTTTCTGCCTTGAACAGTTATGGGGCACTGCTATTGCATGCTATTCCTCACCCCCATTCACTCTTTTAAGACAAAAAAAGCTTGGTATTGCATTCAGGTACCAAAAATTACTAATTTCATTTTGTAATACACCTAAGAAAAATACTCATTTCCTTTACCAATATTTCAGTTCTGCAAAAAATACCTCCCCAGCCTAATCACCTGTTTGCATAGGTGGCTGCAGCATTGTTGGCTGATGGGTGAAGCAGAATTCTGAAGCACAGGACAAAACATGGAGTTAATTACATCCTATTGCACTTAGAGCAAGTTTAACAAGGCTGTTATCAAGTAGACAGAAGTGACATCTCGAATCAGCCCACTCCAAGTTGCTCACCTTTTGTATTTCTGTTGTTCTGGATGCTCCAAGACAAGTCTTCCTTAATTTTCAGTCGATAGCTAGGAACTGCCTGGCATCAGGAGGAGGTGATCACTTTTTGTTGAGTGTTAGTTTTCTCTGTGACAAGCAACTCCATTTAAATAGACTTTATTCTGCACAACCCTGGCAGACAGCATTTATTGCCAGAGCCAAGCAAGTCATGCATAATGTGATTTATTCTGTAATTTTTGGCGCTCTCTTCAAGATACCCAAGCAGATAATACATCTCTATTAATCCTCTTTGGAAGCCTTCAGACAAATTCACTCGTGTTTACAGCTCACTCAGTACCTCTCACAGGAAGTTTGCACAAATCACCTCTGTCGGGGTCTTAGCACAGAGGTGAAATCTCCTCACTGCCTGCATGCTTCCTACTCTGTAACTCATTCCAGGATCTGCAAGAGCTATCAAGGACACCACACAACTCATTTCCAGACTGGTCCATCAGAATCCTGAACCAAGTTTCAGGTGAAAAATTTAAAAGTTTTTACAGAATATAATTTCAGCAGTAAATTTCCTCACAGGAACTTTCATCAACAATTGGCAGGGGCTGAGGGAGGGAGTTTCAGACGTGTGCTCCTGTGCAAGTACTGCTTCCATCAAGTACTGTAACTAACACAAACGGCACAAAAGCGTCTTTTTGAATGAACTGAAACTCATCACTGGTGAGATAAGCTCTCAAACATACCAGGGGTGTTGCTGAAACAGAGGTAGTCAACCAAAAAAAGTGAACACCTACAAACGGAGAAATCAACTAAGTGTGCAAGAGCTTGAAAAAGGAAAAAACACTAAACCCCAAAACACACCAGAGACCCCAAAACCACTACACCCCTCCACTTATGCTGTACTAACCATGGAAATCAAAACTGTTTCCAAGTTCAGTGTTAAGTCACAGAATTGTAGGGGTTGGAAGGGACCTCAAGAGATCATCAGGTCCAACCCCCCTGCCAAACCAGGTTCCCTAGGACAGGTCGTACAGGGAGGCATCCAGACAGGTCTTGAATATCTCCAGAGAAGACGACCCCACAAACCCCCCTGGGCAGCCTGTTCCAGGACTCTGTCACCCTTACCATGAAAAAGTTCTTCCACAGTTGAGGAAGAAACCTACAGCACTATAGCTTAGTCAGAGAGCTCAGTCCAGCTCCAGACTCTACCCAGTAATACACTCACCGAACTTGCTCTCACATGGAGTGGACGTATATTTTAGACTCTTAAATAAGCCCCTCACACATGCACTACTTCAGCCAAGGTAGAATCCCCCCATGTTTGTTTGCTAGCTCTGCTACTATAAGTATTTAGATGACATATTGAAGAGAAAGAGGGAAGACTTAGGATTTTTTTTAATCAAACATAACCCACATGTAATATTTTAAAAAAAAAAGATCAAGACTAAAAGCAGGCATCATTTAATGTATTTTAATAGCAAACTTACAGGAACAGCACAGAAGACAGACAACATTAAAAACATGTACTTGCATGTAGGACAACTCAGTTAGAAAAGTATAGTGAATGGATGGAATCTACTGTATGATAAAAACGCTACAAACACCATTTAGTTGCCATTGATAAGAAATTTACTTGTTTTAAAAAAATCCAAATGCTGGCATTGTCCAGAAAAATTTGACAGGTTTCTTTGTTGTTGGTTTTTTTTTTTCCTTTTTTTTTTATAAAGTTGAATTGTTGAAACTTGCTCACTGAAACATTTTTTATTCTTTTTGACCGCATTGATGGTTTATGCCCCTTGGTTTATATTAAAAATCCACACACAAATGAAAATGGGAAAAAAGCTTGCCAATACCCCATTCTGTCCCCTATTTTTCCATTTGCAACCATATACTTAGGTACCTGTTAACCCCATGGAAAAAAATATCTAACGTTCATTACTACCAATAACAGGAAGAAGATTTTGCTTCGAGAATGACAAACTCCTCTTAGTGAGGTTTAGGCACGCTCCCCACGTATGCGGCGCGCTAGCTGGATATCTTTTGGCATGATTGTGACACGTTTGGCATGGATAGCACACAGGTTGGTATCTTCAAACAGGCCAACCAGGTAGGCTTCACTTGCCTCCTAGTGAAGAAGAAAAGAGTTAAGAGCACTTTCAGTCTCTGAGCACTAGAGGGGGGAAAACAGAGAAGAATTCAAAGTAACAACGTCACACGGCAGGAAGGCCACCCGGGTGAAGACATCCTCCAGAGCACAACCAAACCAAAGCTCTGACAGAAATCCCACAAGGTAAGGAGTTATTTTATCAAAGGATTAGTTTGTTTAGGAAGCTCTCTTTTTAAAGACTGGGTTACGCTGTCTGAACGACTCATCCGCTGCCTCTTCCAGAGTAAGAGCTATCAGGCATCAAGTGAAATTGGTGGTGCTAGGGAAAAGAAGAGCAGGTATTCCTCCCCAACAGCTGCAGTTTGGGCACAGAGCTCTTTCTCACAGGATACTGAAGAGGCAGCTTAACTGAGATTCATTAGCAGAAAATACACCTAATAATTCTCAGTATGGTTAAGACACACCACTTGACTCAGAACTCCCTAATTGTCAGAAATGGGGCATCAATCTGAGAATCACCATCACACACATGTGCTATTCCTATACGTTCCTCCTGCCTAAGCACCCCTGGTCCATTTGGGGCACACAGCGTAGTCCCCCACTATCACAGAAGGTTCTCACCTCACACCTGTGAGGATCACAGAGTTGGCACTTGGGACAGCAAAGGACAAGCCCTATCCTGGGAGAACTATGACCCTGACCACAGCGTTTTCTGTCCCTGAACCAGCGCAGGCAGGATTCTGGGTCAGTAAGACACCTCATTAGACTCAATTATGTTTCTAGCTCACGTTAACTTAGCTGCTATTGAGCCTGGCACAGCAATGGTAACCCTTTACACATTTTTGGGTTGATAAAGAATTCTAACGCCTAACAATCTCCTAGAAAGCATCTCAGCATGCCAGCCATCAGACCAGCACGTGGACCAGGACACAGCCCACAGCTGGGGTGAGAAAGAAGGGGCTCACTTACAGGAAGGAGGTTGAGGTTCACCTTTCTAGAATACACGCAAGAGAACAGCTTGTGTGAACCGTTCCGTTACCAGGAACCACAAAATCAACTGACTGAGTTCAAAGTTCCTGTTTAAGTGCTCTGTGTCTTTAATCGAAAGAAACAAACCCATTTATTACAGCACAGGAGGACTGTAGCATTAGTAAGTCATTTCATATCCAGTAGGATATGGCTACCCTAAGTTCCCCTAACACAGCTTTGCTAAACCACTACATGAAGAGCTAAGACCCTTCACCAAAGAAGCCACACCGGTACAAACAACACGGTACTAATGGGATTAAAAGGGGTTTTTTTTTTTGCAAATACACCAGTAGGAAGCAGTGGAAACAGCACATGAACAAGTTCTATACAAACAACTCCTTAATGCAAAAACCAGCCTTCTGAAAACACATTAACTCAATTTTAATAAGCAGCCCCTGATAAAAAGACCCCAGGTAAACCTCAGGATTTCAGCAGTGGAAACAGAACAACTAAAAGCAGAAGCAACTTTGCAAATGCCTGCAGCTACCTTTTGAAGATAAGCACGTGCTCAAGTTTATAGCATCTCATGGCATATCTTTTAGCCCTAATTAAGTGGAAGCCATTAACCAAAATAAAAGACAGTTTTCGCTGGGTATCAGATATTCTACACTTGCAGATGCCAGAACACACATTACAAGACAACACTTCCCTCTCTAACTGCACAGCTTTCAAGAGCAAAACCTCTAACAAAGCTCGACAGAGGAAAGGGATTTACATTAAGCGTCTTACTAAGACGCAATGTTCTGTCAAGCACAACTGCCTGTGGGGTGGGGACTACTAAAAAAAAAAATTACACAACTCCACAATGTAAAAAAACCATCCAGAAACAAAACCAAACTCCAACCCCAACTCCTTCCCCGCTTCTCCCTGGTTTATAGCCTTTGTAAGGAGCTGATGACCTGTCGCACTGCAGTATTTTATCCTTGGTACAGCATCATAAGGTGCACACTGAGCAAGGGAATGCTGAGGGGTGGAATCCCCCATCCCAGCCACCTCCCAGGATGGGCCACCCCACCGCAGCAGCCCACCAATCAGGCAGGGCTGGGGTTAACCCTAGAAACAGCCTGGCCAATGGGAGGCAGGGTTCTCCCTTACCCCCAAGTGTCTCCAGGTTTCTGGGGGGGCATTTACAGCATTAACCCCTGCCTACTGCTTGGGGTCTGGCCCCCAGGACCCCCTCCACCCCCAAGGCTGCACTCACCTGCAAAGCACCGATGGCAGCGCTCTGGAAGCGCAGATCTGTTTTGAAGTCCTGAGCAATTTCACGCACCAGGCGCTGGAAGGGAAGTTTGCGGATCAGAAGCTCGGTAGACTTTTGGTAGCGCCTGATTTCACGGAGAGCCACGGTACCCGGCCTTTCAAAATTAAACAGTGGTGACAACACAGAAAGAGTTAGTATTCAAAATATATTCTACACCACATCGCATTACGGTCCATCACGTGATCTAAGCAAAGCGCCGCGCACGTGCCGTCTTCAACAGAAGGGTTCCAATGTTCCGGCACAAAAATGGTTTCACTGGCAAGAGGTCACTGCTTCCTCACCACTGACCTGTGGCAAACCTCCACTGGCCTCATCAAGGATCCCTCTGGCAGGCATGCGAGGCCCTGACTTCCCTAAGGTGGACAGCACAGACTGGCCATCTGACACTAAGAAGACTTGGTGCAGACATGACAAACTCCGATGCTGCCACCAGTCAGTTGGTTCCCTCTGAGTGATGACGCCTGTAGAGTGAGCTCAATTTTAAGGGGAACCTGGCTCTTCTTCCCTACCAGCATAAGACGCTTAAAATCCACAGAGCTAAGAGAACTGACACCGGGTATTATGAGATCAGCACAGGCCACCCAGCCTACTTCCTTGTGCTAGTGTCAGAATTACAAATTCAGATTAACAACGTGCTTGTGAAATTAATACCACGCTCACTCCCAAGGAAACTGTGTATTATCCAGCTCCAGCCTTACTACCACAGACTCTCACGGACTATTAATTCCGCCTCACACCTAGAGCAATAGGCTTTCAGATCAAGTTCACTATTCCGAATCCGCTTCTGCTTCCCAACCCATTCCCCACCCACTCAAACACCCAAGATCATCCTCCAAGCTGAAGCCCGGCTGTTACCATTCTGGACCAGGCAAAACAACTTCTCCAGGTGGAAAAAAAAAACAAACCCCAAAACCCCATCAAACACCCTACTTAGAGGGCTGTCAGAAGAGATGCGGGGCTCACACGAGCCACAGACGCCTGCGCTGGGCCAGCGCGGCCCCGCGCATCCGCGGGCGCGCCGCGCCCTCTCGCGGCAGGCCGCCTCCCCGGTGCGGCCACCGGAACCGAAACGGGGCGCGGGAGACGGATCAGCCCCCCAAGTCTGCCGGGATCCGCCGGCAGCAATAAACTTCGCGGGGCACAGCCGCGCCGCGGCGTTTCACCCAGCAAGCAGGCAGGTAATTAAATAAACTAATACAACCGTAGCGTCGCGTTCGCCGTAGGGGGTGCTGATTTGGGGTTTTTTTTTAGGATTCCGCCCCAAAACCCCCGGGAAGGGGCTGATGGCAAACACCGGGTCGGTGCCCGCGCCGGGGATTTATAGGTGGGGAGGCGGGGTGGGACC
>VZTU01010119.1:5708-19988 GCA_013400835.1 Zapornia atra
ACATGAAAGTGGACCTTATGTGCTAATTTCCCTTCCATTGTGAGTCCGAAAACACAAAATGTCCTCTCTACTGATGGATACTCTTTTACAAACTCCTCTCAGGCAAGCTAAGACTGTCTCAGCCATCTACCCACTGTTAGCAAAACATCAGCAGATTCAATAAAATTAAATATGCAACACATCTGTGAAAAGCATTAGACATAGGAATACATTAAAAATTTAAATATTTAAAATTTAAAATATTAAATAGCTATCTTTTTTTTAATATGTATACAATCAGTTGCGCATTAAATGGTTGCATTTAAATGGTTGAACCCATGAACTTTTACTCCCATCTCTCTTCCTCTGAAGATTAGCATTTTTCACCCCTTTCCAACAGGAGTGAACTAAAAGCCATACCTATTCCTGAAAGCACTTAGGAATCTGTATAGTCTTAAGTTTTGTTTCTGGCATATTTAGGTACTCAAAAGGGTAAGATAGTACCTAGTGGGATTTTCTAAAACATGAGAGTACCTGTCTCCCTGAAAGATATTAAAGAGCCTCAGTTTCTATTTTTATCTGCATAAACATATCGGAAGATCCTCTGTTTTTTGTAAAATATTTTTATATGATTATGAATTTTCAGATTCACAGTTTTCTGAGCGGTCAACTGTATCAGAATCTGTGTCGCTGATTGCAAAGTCTAGGTGAGACCAGTAACTCCAAGGCATGTGAATAACCCGGACTCAGATGAACAATTCTGTTGAAAGCAACAAAAATGAAACAAACACCCCAGGGCAAAATCCAAGAATAAAGTCTTCCTGCTGTCAGAAGTGTTCTGGCAAAACATAGTCTGTGTTCAATGTCTTCATAGCACTAAAATTTGTCTATCTGGCTGAACCAAATTCTACTTCTATTCTGCCATAACCCCTTAGTAAATGATGGTCCAGTACCTGGCCACTACCTGACCTTCTTTAAAATCATTGCTTTTTAAGCTGTGTTTTTCAGTTCCAAACATGAAAACATTTCACCTTATCTCTTCTTAATAATCTTTCAACTTAAAAGGCATCATTATCACAAAAGTTGTTTCTACTAAAAAAATAAACAAAACCAAAAAAGTACTTAATTTTAGAGTGCTTGAAGTTTGGTGATAGCAGTACTGCTCTTAGACTTAGTGCCAGTAGAATTTAAGAAAATTAGTGGCTGGTAATCTCTCTTACACTTTATTATTTACATGTGCCAAGTGCTGCACTCTGGAGCACACCAGGCTTCCATTAGAGTGAAAATCTCTAATAAAATATTCCATCAAGTTTTATTTTCTGAGAAAGTTATTGAACTTGGCTCTATACATTATGAAGTTTGTAGAGGCCACATTACATAAAAAGCACATGCTGAATAGACACCATACAAAAAATATTTTTTTTTCTTGAGGTGAATATATGAAAAAAACCCAAACAAAACCCTGCAGTGAGAAAAAATGTTTACATAAGCTCATACTGCTAAATAATGAAAAGATTCAGTATTTGTCTTCTGGAATTCTCAAAGCAGCTTCCAGTCCTTGTACTATTTATCTTAATATTTTTCTGTCTCTGTGAAGAAGTATTTCCAAGCAGAGTTATGTCTGTAATTGATCAGTGTTCTTAACAGCAATACAAATGCCTAACAGAACTCTTTTACTTCAGAGGTATTAATCTAGCATGGAGGAATCTTTTCTCATGGGCCAACTTGCATATGCTGGCAAACAAAATGTTGTAGTGGGAACAGAAAAGCCATGCAGATATCAGGTTACTGTATGGGGAAAATAAGAGGATGAACTGTTAGTATGGGAGAAATTCGGCTAATGATAATTTTACTGCTCTGAGCTTACTCAGCAAGAGTGTAAGTGTAACCAGAAGGGCCTCCAGGCAAATCCTCACTTGAGAACAAGTAAGGAATTTCACCAGCTGAACCAAATGTAGGTAAGTGAAGTATGCAGTGTACGCACATGAGAGTAGCCATCTCACCTGATGCCTTTGCTGAACCTCTGCTAAAGTTTCCCATTTTCTTGGATTTGTCATTTATGCTGTCTCGGAAACAAAAAAAGAAATGTAAAGTGTAACACCAAATTTCTCCTTTAATGCTTTCTCTACCTTTATGTCCACCTAGGTCTCGAGACAGTCTCATTGTGAAAGGTAGGGAAAGGATCCATCTGTTTGATAGGAGGGGGGAGTCAGCATGAGAGCTGTGTGAAGGACCTTTAGAAAAAGGTATAGAAAAAATTGATCATGTTTGCAGATTATGCTGCATTTCGTTATTATAGCAGAAGAACATATCTCAATTTCTTTCAAACACTTATTTTTTTTTAATGCTGATAATTTCTTGGTTTATCTACCTCTCAGCACTTCTACAATGAATTCTGCCATCACAGGTATCAGTTGAATTATAAAGTATTTTCCTTGAAAATCTATATGGATGCAGCTCGGAGATACCAGTTTTTACCTTGGAGCAGTTTTGCATCTAAAAAGTTTCATTGAACCGTGGAAAATATATCCATTCTTCCATCACTTGTGATGTAGTTTGAAGCTGTCAGAAAGCACAGTTCCTCTGGTGATCCATGAGAGAAACATCACACTGTTTTGGATAGTCATCGGGAAAAAGGACAGAACTTTCACAGTCACTAATATTCATCAGTTCTAGAAGATCCTAAGTTACCTTTAAGACAAACTTACTGGGTAAAGGCACTGGCAGAGTTATGGTGCCAAAAATATCTGGGTTCTTTTTGGCAGGTGAGTACCACCTGTGATTTTGCAGCAGCAGATGTCTCAGCTGTATCCACTTTATTTCATGGTGTAGGGAAAAGAAGTTAGCATGAGCTGAGGACAACCAGACCTGAAATACGTGATTCCACGTGAACCATGCACTTGATTGTTTTTCACCTTTAGAATCTTTGTGGGATTACTTCCTAGTTCTTTATCTCTTTATTTCCACTATTTATGTTTGACTATGCTCCAGGTCTGATGAAATAAGTAGATTTCGGCTACTTGGGAGTAGAGATGGGTGCCAAACCCTTAATTTTCTGTTGACTAATTTGCCAGCATGATCAACTCAAAGATGGGTGTCTATATAAAGTTGAGTTTCTTAAGTGTTGAGTTTCTTAAGCTACTAATTATTTGATTCCACACACCTTTCTAAGTAGATTTCTACACATCCTTTTAAGAAATGGAGGGCTAAAGAAGAGGGCCACAGGTCTGATAACAATGCAGGGAAGTCACCAGGTTTATTTATATCTGTAGTCAAACAATCAGGCTTTAAATAATCTACTGCACCACAGACAAGCCCGCTTTCAGAACCAAAAATACATTTCTGTAAAGCATTGGCTCCCTGCATGCTGGCTGCTGCAGCTTTGCGTTCCTCGCCACTCTGTGTGTGCCCCACACACCAAAAGTGTTTCTTCTAAGCACGGGATGGAACAGCACACAAATCACCGAGAAGAAACACTGCTGGTGTAGGCTAGTCCAGCCAGGAGAAAGGACCAGGAAGCAGTCAAGTATCTAAATAATTTTTCACTTTATCCTCATTAGACAACTGATGTAGTTTATGTGCTGTAGCCAGATATGGTAAAACTCATTTGGTTATATTCATAGTGGGAAATGTCTATTTAGTGCTGATTTAATGCCATTTAGGGTGATATTTGATATTCTATTCAACATGGCAGTGGTATAATGTCTTTCCAAAGCAATACTACTTACAAAGCGTAGACAGTGAAGGAGAAAGCAGACCAGTTTCACTTGCTGGGTTTCCACAAACAACAGCCCATTTATTACCAGCAAGATTAAAACACTCTCTTTCTACTGTGACCCATGAAAGGGGAAACTTCAATGAGCACAGAAGAGGATCCGGGATTTTGGATGAGCAAAACTTCAGCATACGAACAGCTGTGCACCAGAGTTTTAAACAGTGGATGTCAAACTGTGACTGCATGAGACAATTTCTAGAAAGAGTTTAGCCATTTTACCTACAAACTCACTCAGAATGAGTCAGGTCTATGTTTGTTGTACTTTCAAATACTTAGCTTTCAGACACAGTATGTTTCTTTTTCACTCTTTCAAATGTGCATCCTGTTCCTTGTTATGCTGCTGTCATAGTGTCATTTGCTCCAGGTTTTTGCCTCAAGCTTCACCTCCCTGTCCATGTGTGCATAGCCTTGGTACGCATTTCAAAGCTACTAGTACTTCATTTTTCTCCCTCAAATATAAACGCCATTGGTGAGTTATAATGCCAAGGTTTAATTTTCATTCCTTCAAATACTGTCCTAGTCATGATTACTCTGTGGTTGTATTGTGTTTTTTTTTTTTCTTAGAGGTGAATTGATGAAAATTGCAAGCATTGTACATGTACTCATGTCTATGGGTATACATGTGCATATATGTATAGATATCCAAACACCTCTGAGCCAGCAGCAAGTTGGAGATAAATGACTAAACTTTATAGTTGAGGGGATGGCACTTTTATAATGAATAAGTCTTGGGATAAATTATACTCTGGCAGGAAGAGAGGAAAAATCCCCTTTGATAATGCCTTGGTAATGGACTTCTCTCGGGTAAAGGGGAAAAAAAAAAGAGGATGAATAAAATGAAGGGTTTAGGGTGTGGGTTTTTTTTTCTTTTTTTTAACCTACCAAGTGTTTCCTAGAGCCTGAGCTGTCAGGCTAAACATAACCTCCACAAATTCCTGCCATGCTTAACTCACACGACCAGGACTCTGTTTCAATCCAGTCCAACATACTCGGAGTTTTGCCTGATAACTACTGTACAAACCACATGCCTGGTACACTGACAGGGAAACTGTCCAAACTGGGAATAGATGACTGCCAGTCAAATGCAGATAATTAATGTCACAGAGAATGAAGCAGAGATTAACAAAGAAGTGAGCCAGTTGGATCCTGGCCTAGTGTTTACAAATGACAAAGGCTTTGCTGCATCTTGGGCATTTTATTTTATTTTATTTTTTCCCATCAGAACAATCCCATTCTCTGGGTTGCTGTTCCTCCCCTCTAAGATGGTTTACACAATTGCTTCATACAGATTAGAGATGTGTGATCTCTTATCTCGCTGATTTATTTGGACAGATCCTTCAACATTTATATCATCAGTATGGATTTTTGTGTTGTGGTTTAGGATGGTTTCGTTTCTACCAGTGTTTCTTTTTCAAAACCATGACAGAAACCCAGAAAACACTATGTGCTCTAAGGAGAACAGAATAAAATATGTTAAGGTTTTTCTAATTATGATGTTTGACACTCTCTTCTTTGAGTCTCAGGCTCATAATCAAGAAAACAGTGACAGTCAAGAGGGTTGTTCAAGCAGAAGCTTAACATTAGGTATAGCTTTAATTCCTTTGGGCAGTCAAAATTGAAAATGTGTGTAAGTATCTTCCTGATTAGGACATTAAATCTCTCTTTGCATTTTGAATTCTGCAACCTCCTTTGCCTGTACCAAGGTGGTGTTTCTACTCATTTCCATACTGGTCTTTAAATATTAGCATTTCTTAGATTTACCCAGAGAGGTAAAATGAGAAATTGAACAAGCCATATAATTTTTGTTTAGGTTTCAATGAATAGTATATATGGCAAAATATTCTTCAAGTTCTTTTTGTATTTATTGATTTGTTATTACCACTGAGACAGAAAGGAACAAGATTTCTAACTCAGTGCAAAGAAAGCTTTGTGGATCATATTATTCATCAGAAAATTCCAGATGCTATCAGAAGGAAAATGACCCTGAGCAATTTGATATGGCAGAGTTCAGTTTTGAGTACTTGAAGGTTAGGATTCATCCTGGAGCCGCTTGTAAATGCCTCAGAAAAGTTTTTGCTCAGATTATTTAACCAGAAAATTTATTTTTAGATATGGGTCCATTTTTTTTTGAAAACACTTACTATAACAAACCTCTGTCTAAGATGACAGATACTTTGAGTGGGATTCACCTGAGCCAGTGAGTTCGAGAAAAATTGTAACACATGCCTCGACCTTTCATCAGATGGTGTGCCTCATAAAAGTGATTCTATTCTCTCTGATGGGAACCTGTAGTGAACAGACCCTGATGTAGAATTCTAAACTATAGATGTCTAAAAACAGTAGGTCAAATAAATTAATTACAGATTTGGAGTATACCAAGTGTTGATAATTTCAACAAATGCTGCTTAATAGAAGGAGAATGTAACACAGTCTGGGTATATTCAAGAAGTAGTACACAGACAGAGAACTGACCTTCTATGCTATTACCTCTTTCATTTATGATTTTTATTTACTGATACATTTCTATGCTATTTACTCAGATATTTCAACTTGGGCTTTCTGTTTTGATGACTTAAATCTTGTATGTCTCTATTCAGTTTAGCTCAAAGAGGTAGATGTAAGCTCTGGGGTTACTTGTCCCTCTCTATTAAATACTGAAAATATCCCTGTGACTTGCATAGAAAAGATGCCAAACTTCTACCCTGAATGTCAAATAAAATGTACTTAATTAAATAATTATCTAACTACTAATAAGGATGTCACAAGTAGTCTGTTAGCAAACTTGGTGATCTTTTTCTATCCTGTGTGAATCTGACCTTCCCTACTATTTTTTAAAGACCTCTTATATTCCACCAAACATGATGTGATCATTGTCTTTTGTCTGGCAGCTGCTCCAGTGCGATTTAGAAACGTTTCACCAGAATACTTGGGTTTCTAGTGAATGTGAAAGTGCACACTGCGTAACTAATCGCAGCAGTTTTGCTCCCTCTCACTCTCTGCTGGGTGCCAGCCCAGGACCAAACAGCATCAGGTGCCAAGTTACAGGGACATGTTCCCAAGTTCAGAAATCTCTCATAACCCTGTCCATTGTTATTACAATTCACAATATGCATTTTTTTCCAGCTGTCCTCCACCATGTGGGTGTGTGTTGCTTTGCATAGAAGCCCTCAGATTTTCAGTTACTTCAGTAGAAGGCAGAACAGCAAGAAATTAAATTTAGCATTGTATGTTTCTACAGCTTACTCTGCTCTTTAGAGAATCCAGGCAGTGTCCAATTATTATTACTTGCCCACTGTAATCAGGGAGAGAAAAAGAGGGGATAATTCTGAATCTTTTACAGAGTGTCTTTTTGTTGACTATGCTGTTCAGTGGTGTATTGCTCATAAGAAAGAGGGAAAGGAGGAAGGAAAGAAGGAAGGAAGAAAAGAAGGAAAGAGAGAAAGAGAGAGAGAAAGAGGGAAAGAAGGAAAGAAGGAAAGAAAGAGGGAAAGAAAGAAGGCAAGAAGGCAAGAAAGAAAGCAAGAAAGAAAGAAAAGGAAAGAGAAAGAAAGAGAAAGAGAGCAAGCAGGTTCTGTTCCTGTGAATGTTTTCAGTGGACAGGAAAATACTGCTTTGTATTCAAAGATAAACTTATGCTATTCAGTAGGAGAAGAAGAGGACCAGGGAAGTATTAATGTCATCTGACTCAAGACAGGTAGAGTACTCCAGGTTGAAGTCAAAACATCTAGTTTAGGAGTCTGCATTTATCCATTGACTATGCAAAGGAACAAGGTTCCTATTTGTCCCACTTGGGTGTTTAAAAATAGTTAGATACCTACTGTCCACCAAATTATACGAATTATTTCCTTGCAGTAACAACAGCACTCTAGCAGGTACCCTGGATAGTTAACCCTTTGATTACAAATCAGCTGCTCCATCCATGTTTTCTTTGAAACACTTAAGAAACCTCTGAAAATCTGTGGGAGGTATATGTAAGACCACTGAATTCTGGTTCATATAAAAATAAAAAGCATCATTGGAAACCAGTGAAGCCTGGTCTGGTCCTAGTACTTTTATTGGAAGGCTGGAGAAAAAATACTTAAGGACTTATGAATTAAAATTGGTGCTAGTTCATTGTTATTTTATTTTATTTTGACTTCTTACCTGCAAATATGACATTCTGGATGCACACGTCTCTCTCATTCAAGAAGTGTATTTTAGCAGTTTAAAAAGTTAATCTTGTTTCCCAGCACAGATTGGGGACTCTAAAAGCAAGTGCAGTTTGGAAGAGGAAGGAGGGACACAAGAGTTGATATTATCCTTTCAATTTAAAACCTTTGAAATTGTTCCCATATGGGGAAAGCATGGAGGTGAATTCTGCAAAGCGTGCATTAGGCTGTGTACCAGATAACAGGATTAACCCGGGATTTGAGCTTTGGCTTTCTACCAGGCACAAAAGCTTCAAATCCTGTGAAAGATGGCAAAGAAAGGATGTCCTGCTTCTGCCCCACAGGAGTGAGGGGAGTGTGCTAACATGCTAGAGCTTTCTCCTAAAGAAATATTGCCTCAGTTTTATATAGATTACTGTATTCATAGATTTTCACAGTGAGAGGAGACCTTATAATCACTTAATCTGTGAGTAGAGTATACCATTTATATAGCACAGACAGCAGCATTCCACTTGGGAATGCTCACATCACCCCAGGCAGTGTGGGGCTCCGAGAGTGCAGAGGTGTGGGTGGCAAAGCCACTGTCCCAAGGCAGCCAGGCCCTGGGGGGTGAAGGTAGAGCAAGACGGCAGCACCTGAGCAAAGGCCCCTTCTCATTCTCTGCATCGATGTCTGCTCCAGGAGTACTCTCCCACTAGCAAATGTCTGTATTTTAGAAAGACAGGTAATACTTTTGTAAGCATAGAACATGGTAGAACACATAATTCCTCCAGGGTGGAGTGATGTGCACAACATTTTTCATCACTGTGAAAATTTTGTATTTCTTGATTGTTCGGTTTTGTCTACCTCTGTTTTGCAACCTCGTAAACTTGTCTCAGCCACTTGGAAATTCACACTAGGAGCGAGGTAAGAGGGAGTGACTTTAAAACAGTATGACCCAGAGCTGTAATGCTAACTACTATTCTTACTTTTATTAGTTTTTACTTGCTCTAGAGAAAAGCAGGCACACTGGAAACAATTTAGAACAGTTTTGTCCATGCTTTACATAGGTATGGATGCCTTCTTTTTTCTCAGGCTTCTTTAATGTTGACACCTGGAAAAAAAGTCACTCTTCCATCTTCCAAAAGCAGACTTATTGTTGCCTGTCACTCAGCATCATATGTTCTTTATTACAGTAACATATTACAATTGCGTAGCCTTCATAGCCTGTATTAGGTGCCTTAGATCCACAAAACACTTACTTCTTAAATGTTTCGCGAGTGGCATGCTGCTCTATTTATTTATTTATATTTTGGTAATAACTACAATATAGGGCCAACTACAGCTGTTAATGGTATAAACAGTTTCTATTTCTGTGCGCATTGTAAGTGGGATGTGCAGTGTAACACTGATTAACGGCAGATGGACTGTTTCCAGGCAGTGGACTAACAAAGAACCTCTAATCTCTTAAATCCTACCTAGAAAGCTTGAGTGTGAAAACTCAGTTGGACCCTTTGTATAAGAAAGATTTTTAGAAAGATAGCTGCCTTAATACGTTGTGAAATAGCCATAAATTTCTCAATGCATATTTATCTGTCCTCTGAGGCTCGTAAGTGTTATGGGAAGGGAGAGGAAGACTGGTGGTATCTGAGCAATGCTATCAAAAGGTATTATCCCTGCAATACGCATGTGTTTCAAGTACACTATGGGTTGCTTTGGCAGAGATATATTTGATTCTCTTATGTAGAATAAAATATAATGCTTCAAGCTGCTAAACCATTAAAATTGCATTCTTTCTGGAACAGAAAGTATCTGTGATTTTTGGTGCAGTTTAATTAGCTGATTGGACTAAAAAAAACAAAAGGGAAAAACCACAACACTGGAGGAAATCAGACCATTTAGTTCAATGCAAGTATTTTTCTCTCCGTTTTACATGCTTCACTAAAATCAAATAAATTTTGGTTTTCATAAAAAAACCCAATTAATTTGTTTTTTCCCTCCTAGTGTTTTCATATTTTTGTGAGAGACAAGTCAGAAAAATAAAACTGTTACAGTTCTAAACAAGCGAAAACAACATTTTCTTTTTTATTTCCATCTTGGTCATCTGTCAAAAACAGTTCATCACGTATAGCACGTAGTAATTATTCCACACCTCTGTAGCACACTGGGATCCAGGATTTCTTACAACAGCCACAGAGCATCTGCCTGCCCCAAGCAGCAGTGCTCTGGATTGGGGTCCCCAGCCAGCTCAGCAGATGATGGGCAGTGCTGGGTTTAAGATAATGAGCTCTTCTGAGCAGCAGGTTACCTTGAACATGACTTTTTTTTTCCAGATGTTTCATGTTTCTCCGTTGCAAGTTAGGTCTTGGCTTCCTGTCCTCATTCCAGACCACCAGCACCTCCTGGGGTGGGGGAAGGGATGTGGCTTAGGGTCTGTGCCAGGTGAGGGCACAGCAGCTGTCCCACTGCACTGCCTCTCTCTCATGACAGCTGTCTGCATTCAGCCCGGATACTGTTTAATTTTCCTGAAATACAGTTTACCTGACAGTAAAGATAAGCTAGCTGTGGCCAAACTCAAAGCTGTACTTACCAGAGACAGTCTGGTTTCTGCTTTGTGTATCCCCACGTCATGAGCATGTAATTGCATGCCTTGCCCTGATTTGGTACCTGAGAAGAAGGTCTTATCCTTCAATTCACAAAGCATCAAACCAGGGAATAGCAATTTTCCTGCTCTTAAAAAAAACCTTTTAAAACATGTATAACTTCTTTAAGCAATGATTAATCGCCTGTCCTGTTCAAAACAGACACATTAAGCATTATCCCTTTCACATTCCTTCCCCTTTGCCAAGTTCTTTACACATGCAATGTATACTTAATATTTAAAATTAAGAAATTCAGAGATTGAGAAAAAAAGAATAAAAGAAAAATAAATACAGCAGAGCCCACTGTTAAACATCTGATATAATCCTGCAAAATGACTCAATCCTGGTCCACGAGATTTCTATCATTTCAATTCTGGTACCCTTTTGAAGTGAGACTGATAACTGCTTCAAATTCTATGGCACTTCTGTGGGTTATGTCAATATGTGCCAGGATAAGGTGACCAAACTCATTCCCACTGGTGACCTAGAACAAGATGAAAACAGCAAGATATTTAAGTGTGGAAGGATTGAGGATTAATCCTCACAGCTCTTAGCTGCTTCTACAAATTCCTGCTATTTGATACAATAACGATTCAAAGATTCCAATAATCAGCATTAGGAACGGAGACTCTGGAAGAAAGGCTATCTGGATTCAAATGGATAAAACATTCCACTACAAATTACAATATATATCTGTTGCAATAATTTATGTCAATCAAATCGTCAGTCAATATCAAACAAGACTCTGTAGTCAATAGGCCACAGTCATTTCTGGTGTTGTTCCACTGAGGTTAAGGGAATTGGAAGGGGAATGGGCTTAGCCTTGTATAAATAAAACATAATAGGGAAACAGTACACCATCTGGAAAATAAATGGAGGAAATAGAAGGAAAAATGCTAATCTAACAAATCCAGGGTTCCAATTTCTCCTTTGGTATCTGCACTATCTAATGAGCAGCTGCATGAAGCTATCACTGGTTTTCAGGAAAACAGAATCCTATTTCAGGGCAGCCCACAGGTCTGAGCATTACTACAGTTCTAAAAGGCTCTTTTCCAGCTCATTAATTTCCCTTGATCTTACTGTCCGTTCCTGACTTAATAGATTCCTCTTTCCTTCTGTAAAAGGAATGGTGACCCAGGGAAACATTTCTCTTTAATGCACCCTGTGGCTTAGTTTTTTCAGGCATTTCCTGGTCTCCCAAGGAAAATATTTCCCATAGACCTTTTACTCATACTACAATAACATATTCCCTTATGAGCTCTGAATCATCATCCTTTAAGTATACGTTTTCTGATCCCTTTGTTCTGTTTTCCCATAGACTAATGAAGAGATTCCAACTCCAGAGTTTGTTCCCTTTATTTTTAGTAATGTTTTTCAATAGGCTCACCTAAAATTTGGTGGGTTTCCTTACACATAGTTCTGTCACACTACGAAGTACAATTATCTCTCTTGTATCCTGTGGCATTGTTCTTTTAATAATAGAACTAATAGCATTTGTATAACTCTACACATACATATTAAACTCAGAGTTTATGTCTCTAGATAGCACATAGTTGATGTCTGTTATATAATTCCCTATTTCTGTACAATTATTACTATATAGATATGGGTAAATAAATATGCATACATGTCCAAATAAAATTAGGAGAAGAATTAGGTATGCTCAAAAATGGCATTCATGTCTTATGATCTGGAAACTACACAAAGAATATATAAATTGACTAGAATCTTGCAGACATATCTCACAAAAATCTAATAAATCATGGAGAAAATAACAGATTTTGCTAAAATGTTTGATGAAATTGACAGGGCAAATTAGTCTCTGGAATAATTTTACAAAGAGGTCCAGCCACAGGATATGAGAGTCTAGAGACGACTTGGGGTTTCAGAGGTGTTCAATTCTAGCAGAGTGTTCCTAACGCCCGAGAGCAAAGGGAGATGTGACAGATATACTGCATTTCTGGTACTGTGAAGGGTATTTACCCCAGATAAATACCCTTATCTGCAGAGGTGAAGGGTACAGATGTCTACAGCTCAGCTGCTCCTCTGGTGATTCTTTTAAGCAATAGAAAAGAATATGCATTTCTCTTTTAGGGAGCAATTTGTCTGACCTAGTGTAACTATCAACCTTGTGGTGATATTGATTTAGTCTTAACTAATATATTGACTATATTTCTTAGATCTCTGATGGGTTTAAAGAAATACATGCTGAGCAGCTCAGATTTAATAAAACAAATCCCAACAGTTGGTTATTATCGTAGTCTTTCTCATATTAGCAACAATTGGAATTACAGGCAGCGTGGCCTGCCTAGGCAGTGCGGGAAGCAAGTCTGATTCATCAGGTGAATTTTCTCATCTGAATCAGCCTTGATTTATGTTTAGGGAATGTTGTGATGAGAATGGTATTATTTTCAGATTAATTTTAATCATAGATGTTGACTGCATCTTTCCAAAATTATGGGACAACATTCATGTAGAAGTAGTGATCTAACATCAGTGCCTTGGTGAAGCATTGCCAGAAGTTAGATTTGAAACAACTAAATTATTCTCTTTTCTTTTATATAGGATGGATAAAACATCACAACATTTCCAGTCCTAAACTATCATAAAGTGTTTTTTCATTGTGCAAGGATCCATCAAGATCCTTTCACTTTTCAGTAGTGGAAAGCTTTGTGAGGTTCAAGAGATTAGTGTGTAAATTTGCATTGGTTTAATCCTGGCTGGAGGCCAGATGCCCATCAAAGTCGCTCTATCACTGCCATCCTCAGCTGGACAGGGGAGAAAGTATATAATGAAAGTCTCACGGGTCAAGATAAGGACAGGGAGAGATTATTCACCAATTATCATCATGGGCAAAACAGACTCAGCACAGAATAAAATTAATCATATTTATAACCAAGTCAAAACAAAGTAGGATAATGAAAAATAAAACCAAACCTTAAAACACCTCCCTTTTTCCCTCCCTTCTTCCTAGGCTCAACTACCCTCCCAAATTTTTTCCTTCCTTCCCCAAGAAGCACAGGGGGACAGGGAATGGGGGTTCTGGTCAGCTCATCACATGTCTCTGCTGTCATTGCACTGTCATCCTCAGTGGGATGACTCCTCACACTCCTGCCCTGCTCCATCATAGGGTCCCCCCATTAAGAACAGTCCTCCTCCAACCTCTCCAACATGAGTCCTTCCCATGGGCTGCAGTTCTTCATGAACTGTCCCAGCTTCACGGGGTGCAGACCTTCAGGAAGAGACTGCTCCAGTGTGGGTCCCCCATGGTGTCACAAGTCGTGCCAGAAAACCTGCTCCAGCATGGACTAGTCTCTCCATGGGCTACAGGTCCTTCCAGGAGCTTGTTCCAGCACAGGCTACTCACAGGGTCACAGCATCCTTCAGGTGTCTCCACCTGCTCCATAGTGGGATCCTCCATGGGCTGAAGAGGGACACCCTTGCTTCACCCTGGTCTTGTTCATGGGCTGCAGAAGAAGCTCTGCTCTGGCACCTGGAGAACCTCATGCTCCTCTTTCTTCACTGACCTGGGTGTGTCCAGAGTTGTCCCTCTCACCTATTCCAAATTCTTTCTTGGGCTGCAAAAACCTACCATTAGGTTGTTCCTTTTTCCCTTCTTAAATATTATTCAAGTGTGGTGGTTTTGACCCTAACCAAAGGCTAAATATCCACCAAGCCGCTCGCTCACTCCCCCCTTCAGCCGAAAATGGGGAGAAAATAGATATTAGGAGGCTTAGGACTTGCGCTCAGGACCGAG
>VZTU01010119.1:20327-31908 GCA_013400835.1 Zapornia atra
CCCGCAAAGTCACAAGTCCCTTGGCAAACCTGCTGAGGCGTGGATCAATCTTCACAGGTATAGTTGTCTCTGCTCCCCGTCCTCGTCCATGGGCTTCGGGGGGACACCCGTTTCACCATGGACTCCACCACGAGCTGCAGGGGGAACTTTCTCTTCGCATTCTTCATCCCCCCCCCTCCTGCAGGCCTGGCCTTGGTGTCTGTGCAGCTTGTTACATCTTCTCACTCCCGCTCCGGTGGCAAAGTGCGCCTGCCAGCAGTTTTTTTTCTCCTATATGTGATTCACAGAGGCGCTATGACCAGCTCTGATAGGCTTGGTCTCAAATTCGGCCTTGACTGTACCAGTGTTTTTCAAAATATGGGGCTTGCAGAAAGCTGTAACTGCAGCCTACAAGAGCCACTGAAGCAGCAGTTACACTAAACTGCAACATCAAGAGACTCTACCACCATGGCTGACAGGTTTGGCCTTGGACAGCAGTGGGTTCATGTTGGAGCCAGATGGCATTGGCTCTATCTGACATGGGAGAAGTTTCTAGCAGCTTCTTACAGAAGCCACACCTGCAGCCCCCGCCTTGTTTGTACAAACTCAGTACAAATTGTTAAACTTTCTTTACCTGATTTGAGGTATCAGAAAAGTTCACCTCTGATGCTGAAATATGTTTTTCTCATTTGGCCTGAAAAAAAGAATTCTGATAAAAACAACTGCCCCCAAATCTCCATCCCTACCCCAATGACCACTGGGGTATGAAATTAGAGAATCCATCTATTTTTTTACAAAACAGCTTAAATATATTCAAATATTACAAACCCAATCTTGAGAGATTTCAATTTAAAACCAAGCTGAACTTTATAATCAAGACAATCTCTGAGACAGCTGAGAGAGTTGGGTAAGTCTGGATTACATCTGCATTCTGTGGGCACACAAGCTTTCCCTTCTCCAAAATCAGTCACGTTACTTTACAAACATGAATGTTATAGAGACAACAAATGACAGATGCCCCTTCAACCAACAGTTATAAATCAATCCTTCATAAATCAAAATCACTAGTTTTTCTTTTTAGGCATTTTTCCTGCTGAAGTTAACTCTGTTGAGCTTTGAAAACCTGTGAAAAAGGAGCCAAGGCAGCACAACATGCTTTTCTGCATTATTTGCCTTTTTAACCCCAGGGATGGTTTCTCTATTTTCCCCATGGCACACTCCATTTGCAGAAGAAAAAAAAGACAGCGAAGAGTTTTGTAAAGCTGTCTGTCAGATTTTCTGTACCCAGCTTCATTTCTGAGGTAGCTCCAGTTGTAATTTGGCTTTGCTGCACAGCCCAGACCCACTCATACTGATCTCTTACAGAAGAGCTGCACAGTGCCTGTTTTACATTTGCCATAGGATGTGGTGCCATGCCTTCGAGGATGTGCTGATCAAGCAGGCATCTGTAGCTGGACCTGTGGTACACTTCTTCACTTACCAGCAACTCATAGTGATCCTGGGTACGGATCACACAGTCCTTGTTAATTAAAGAGCTGCTCATTTCCTAGTTACACACAGATGAGTAAAAACAGGGGGGAAGAAGATGAAAGAAAAAAGAAACAGAAGTATCTTTACAGATAAATTTTGCACTCTTATACTGTCAGACCACATTAGAATGAGAAGGTCCAATTAACACTTGTTGCCCTTTCTAGCTTATTTTCTGATTGGACGCAACAATATCACAAAAACTCACGGACTTGCTTGAACAAAAAGTAAGATGCAGAGTTAGCATACTTTTCTGCTGAAATCAAAGGTATTTTTTACTTTGCCCTGACAAATGCATACAGCACCATGTCAGTGACATCACACTAACAAAAGCTACAAAACCTTTTCCTCACATAATTACTAAGTAGTCTTACGCTAGTAGTTTAATATAATATGTTAGAATAAATCATTGTTTATTATCATATTTCCATGGTTATGCTGCAGTTACAACTGAGGATTGTGTATCATTACTAACTATTCCAGGAAACAACCCGAATTTGCTACATTATCAAAACCCAATTGTGGTGGATTTTTTTTTTTTTTTTTAACAAAAATAAGATTATGGCATCCCTCTGGGTAATAGGATACTTTCTATATAGTATATAGAAATATATGAAATGCTTACAGAGCATTTCATAAGGATCATCAGTGTGAATTGTACCTACCTGTGTTTACGCACATCTCAGACATCCCCACTCTGCCAGATGCCACCAGTAATCATTAATTTAGAACCAAGTGGCTGAGCTGTGTGTTGCAGGAATGCAGGTATCAAGGGAAACCTTGCAATGCTGAAGTTAGGTGCCCTATAATGGACTGCCAGCAAGTATGTCTTTTACTTCTTACTGCTCACGGCATTTTCTTGCCAGAGGAATAGCAGAGCTTCATAGGAAGCAACTGGGTTGTGGAGAGACTGCTGATACTGCTATGGCTCACCTGGGTGTCATCTGGCAGTGGGAGCAGGCCCTGAGGATGGCTTGGAGACCTGGCACACTTCAGAGACACATCTTCCTAGTGCTGTACCAGTATGGCACTGTGAGAGCTCCAGTTGCCTTGACCTCATGTCCCTCACTATCCCAGTTCTTCTGTAGGCTGTGATTAATAGCATCAGCTAGTAACGCCTTCATATAATTTTATTGTAGAAAACACCAGTTGAAAAAGTCTGTTAGCAAAAGATCTTTAGGACAGGTTTTAGGAACTTTATCTACCCCTGTGCAATTTTCAGCCGACATCATGCGTCTACCTTTCCCCCTCAGAATACGTCAGGCTCTGAGCTCTGGCTCTGTTCAACAGAGAAAGTTACAGCCACCTCAAAGAAGTCTGGGGAGGAAAGAGAGAGACACAAAACCTGCTGCATGTTGTGTTGTGCTGTATCCAGTAACACCAGGATGACCTTCATTTCTGATCCTTCTTTTAGATCCTTTTCTGCTACTTTTAAGTAGCGCCTCTCATTATTCCATTGTTCCCTTATCAATCAAATTATGAGAAGGAAAACTTTAACATACTTGGAGACAGAGAGGCTACAGATATGGAATAATGTGTGAAGCCATTTCAGCTTCTCTATTCTAGGTGAGATCTCTCATCCCTTGAAAAAACAGAAGTATCCAAACATCCCACTGCCTGGGTGAAGTTAAAACACACTCTTTCAGCATCAGTGTGTCACGGCTGAAGCATTTCTTCTGTACAATATGGTAAATAAATGGAATCCAGCGTGTATATAATTTCGTTTAAATAGCTAAGGCAGGGCAAAGCATATGTGAACTTCTTATGAAAATTGAATTGTTTTGCAAAAACCTGTTCCTTCCAACAATGTACAGCTATTTTTTGCAGTCAGCAATACTTCCGTAATTCCCAAAATGTGCTCAGCCAGATTCTGGATGTTTGAGTCACAGGCATAATTTTTAGGAAGAGTGAGATTTGATCACCCTCCTGCACACCTCATGTATTACAGTAAAAACTGAAATTATCTCACAAGCACTGGTCCTCATGTAATCCAAACTGAAACAAGTGTGTTACACAGGAGAAGGTTAGGGTTTATTTTGAGCCTGCTGTGTCATTCAAGCTTGGCCTGAGGCTTACCCGTATAACCAGCCGTCTTGGCAGTAAGTCACAGCAGCAGCTTCTTAGGTTAGAGATGCCTCCCTCAAGTATCTAAATGCAATCAACATCTTAGAGCCAAAGAACCAACACTGAATAATCACCCCTTTTTTCTCAGCCACATTTTCATTCGGTTAATTAACTTTATTTTCCTTTGATTTGTTTGCAGACAACACAAAACTATTTAAACGAAGTCCTCTGTCGAGCAGGGTTATTGATGTTAAAAGGGAAAGGAAATTGCTTAGCATTTTCTGCAAAGAACTTCAAAAAGAAATGGCTGAAGGAACGCACTGAGCTAATTGTATTCTTTCAAAGCCAAAACTAACATCTTTCAACATTCTTATCAATTTAGGAGCACTGTGAAGCTCTAATTATTAGCTGTGAGCCAAACACCAATTTTTTTTTTTTTTTTTAAGCCATCAGCAACATCCCCAGGCCTGTGTGATACCTTCCCAGCCACTGCAAGGCTGTAGCTGTTTTCTGGCCATTAGATGAGATGAGCTGCACCAGTCAGGAGCTAGTGGTCACTCACAGCCAGGTCTCCCTTACTGGGCAAGATGTGGTGGCCTTGAATGATGCACTGACAAGAAAGGGGGTCTAAGAAATCCCAGATGCTGGCATTGGGGCAAACAAATCTTGTCGTGGTTGGTTACCTCTGTATTTTCTTTTGGCCCTAATAGAGTCAGTTTTTTGGGTTTTTTGGTGGGTTTTTTGGTGGGGGTTTTTTTTGGGGTTTTTTTGATGGATATTTTTGAGAGAGAAGACTGATTTTAGCTCTGGTGCTGACATTCATAAATGCCCCACAAGAGCCAAGATGTAGCGCTACTTCTTATGTAAACTTTGCATGATAGTAAATGTACCAGTTGGACTTCAGTGTCTCATAGCATCCTTCATTAGATAATGATTAGCTACAAATAAAGCAGACTATTTCAGCAGGTGTGTGTGTTCGAACTTAAACACCTTGGTTTAATTTCATAATTTAAATTACTTACACAGTTTCTTGCTCTGCCTTCTGCTGACTTGTCTTCTTTAAATAAATAGTCTTATCTTTACTTGCTAGTGTATTATTTATCCAGGAATACAATTCTGTCATCTTACTTTACAGGGAATCAGTAAATTGCTTCAAACATCATTGTCGGAGATCATTATCTTCAAAGGCCTATCAAAGTTTTTCCTTCCATGTTTTCAGAACTAGTTCATTGAGGACAATTCATAAATGTTTTCTTTCACATCCTGATCAAGGTCTATTTACTTATTAAACTGTTCACCACACACGATTGCTCATGAAGGGTTTGTGTAATGTGGAATATGGTACTGTTGTAGTTGGGATTATCTCAGTTTCAGTTAAATTAGGTAGAGGCACTCAGTAAATAAAATGGGCAGTGACAGAAATGTAATGTCTAAAGGAAGATTTTCAGTGCTTAATGAGATGTTGATAGAGTTAAAAGGTGTAGGGAATCTGAAGTGCTTCCAAAAAGACTGGTGCGTAGATTTAAAGTGCTGCATATGGTCAAACGTATAGGAACTGTAAGCGCTCAAAATTCCATTTTGAACTAAAGCTAGGCAAAGAATGAGTCTATCAGGTTTTCTGGTATTCAGAGTGGAAATCTCTCTTGAAAGGGCGGTCCGTTCAGAGGTGTTAACTTGGGAAAGGATGAAGACAAAATGAGTAGTTTATAAACAACAGATTTAAAATTTAACCCCTAATCTGAATGAGATCCCCTAAATTCATGAAATAGTGAACACCAGAAACTCCCCAGAAGTATTTTAAAGTCATTAAAAGATATCTTTCACATTATAAAAGCCTCTCTGAGGCAAATGATGACTGTAAACATAGATCGAGGATACAGTTCAAATAATAAATAATAATATTTTGGAAGCACAGCTTTATATTTATGAAATATTTTTCCATCCTTTTAATGTGTGTAGTTTATTCCCGTTCAGCTGTTTGCTTTCTGTCTCTAATATATTTGAATATTGCTCTTTCATACAACCAAGAAAATGGTACTGATTTCAGGGGAGTTCTCTGACACAATCATTTTATACTAAACTAAAGACTTAAGCAATGGTTTTCCTTCGCTTTGTGTGAAGCAGGAATTCAAAGAAGACAGGACTCTCTTAACATGGGTTAGTCTCAAATTGAAGAGCATGGCATTTCCCTAAGAGCTTTTGGCTTATTGTCTTTTATTCTTTGTTTCTTCATTAGTAAAAGTACATTGAATACTCACTGCTTGCATCAAGGGAGTTTCTGGTATATGACACTGTGCATGCATTGTAAAATAAAAGCATTTTTGAGAGCATTTTTTTCCTCACTAATTATTATATTGTTTATATATAAAGTTTGACATAAACAAATGCCGTACTAGCACTCAGCACCTGACTCCCATTCAAAGGATGTTATGCTTACTTAGATAAACATATAAATATGTGCATATAAATATTTACACATAAATATATATTATTTCTTCCTGCAACCTACACATTAATAGGAGTTTTATGTTGACAGCATCTAGACAGGGATATTTTCCAGAGTGTTACTTGGATTAACTAGCAAAAGCTTTAATTTTAGGTGATAGCTCCTAGATGACTGAAGGTAACTACAGGGCGCAATAGCTCATATCTCTGTAGTTCCATTACAGAGCAAGTACCCAGGATTCTTGAAACATTATAATCATGATAGTGCAGCTCTTAACATAAGCTAATTTGCCTTACTGAGAAGATTTATAGCTGAAACACAGAAGTGTAGAGTGATAAAATTGTCGGGTCCCAGATAACTCACCTCATCCATCCCCCTGGTCATCCTGACATACTTTTATAACTTTTTCTTTAAAGACTTACTGTAATAGAAGTTTCCAAAGTGCCACGGGCACTTTGGCTCAGTGAATCACTGCTAGTGCTTTGCTTATATTAGGAGCTATTCCCGATATCTAAAATGAGTCCTGCTGAAATTCAATTTCATCTACTTCTGACTGGTTTTGCCTTGCACAATGAGAATAAATTCTTTCATTCTTCTGTAGCAAAATTCTATGCATTCCATACTGAAACCCTAAACCCCACTTCCCTCAAACTTCCTCATTAGACTACACAATCCCAGTTCTCGGTATTTCCTCTGCCCACCTGTGCTTTCTCCACCTCATTGATCTGCTCTGGTTCGTCTCTGTACCTCACCTGAAGGGAGGTGTTGGTGCTCAAACAGACGTTTGGTTTCCAGACGAGGCCTCCCTGGTGCTGAGCAGAGTGCAAGGACTACTACACTCCAAACCCCCAGAAACGTTTATACACTTGTAACAGAAAATGAATAGTAATATTGAAATAAAATAAAAAGAATATTACACTTTGAAGTACATCAGAAGAGAAGTTGTAAATGCAATCTTCATCTGGCCTGTCTGTGTACATGTGTCAGATACTCAAGCTAAATCTTTTTCTCTTTTCCAAGCCTAACACAGTGAATGAATGTTATTAAATATATTTTTTTCTATTCTGCTGGCACAATGTGGCTCTAGATCTTATTGAGAGCACACTAGTTAAAGTCTGAAGGAAATATAAAGTCATTATAGCTATTTCCATGGTCCTTTGTGTGAGGACTTGACATAATTTATACAAAAGGTGATTTTCACTTCCCACTACCCCTGAGAGTTTGATGGGGCTATTATTCATACGTTGCAAACAGAGAACTGAGGCACAGATAAACATCAATGTTGTCAAGTTTATGTACTTATTTTAGATTCCTTACTTGAAACACATAAACTCAGGAATAACAAGACTTTTTTGAACAGTTTTCAAACACAACTGACTTCATTTGCAGCTGTGAGTGCTCAGTTTTGGAAAATCTGGCCCCGTGTGACGTAGGTCGGGCAGTCCGAAAATGAGTAATGCACAGTAGTGGCTACTGGTGGAAAATTTGGGTTGAATGAATTGCTTGGCTCCATCAGAAAAGCCACTGGTGCAAAGATTTGGATTCTCACAGCATTCAGGTGCCTTAGTGATTAAACTGCCCTTTCTCTCTCAACACTTTTCTTGCTACACAACTTTGGACTTCTATATATAAGACGACAAGAAGCCAGTTTGCAGAACACTTATTTGCTGCATGATCCTAATTCATTTCTCAGGCACTGTTTGCCATTGTACTAGAGGAAGCAGGTTCTTAGGAAAAAATTGCAATGTGGCAAAATCAATAAAGATTACCCTAATATGCCTGCATTGGGAAATCTAATCCCATACATAAGAGACAATCTAACACTGAGGTATTTTAATTTCTCAATGTGTGTGCAGGTCAGACTCCTTTCACACAGTTTTAGGTATCTAAATCTGAAGTAGCACATTAGGCTTTATGTTTCTCATAGTTGATGGGGAGAAGTCCGGGTGGTCCCAGCACTTTATTCATGATGTTGAAGTGCTTAATTCTCTCCATGCACTATACAGGCAGAGTTGTTTAAACTTAGTTGTTTGAACTCAGACCCATACTACTTACATACCCCTCAAGACCCAGATGCTTCCTATTTTATTTGCTCTCCCCATTTCCATGTTGTCTCCTGTCCAGGTGACTTTGCCCTACTCTTACTTAAAGCAGCTACTGTCTCTAACTTTTTGGTAAAGGTCCCAAGAAACCTCTAAACCCTCTCCTCAATTATCACCCCATTTTGCTGTTCCCTGAAAGTAGGGAGCAGTTCAAAGATCATTGTTGTATAAAGCACACGCTGGACCTCTGTGGTAATTGGTCATGAAAACATTCTTCAATCATGCATTTGGATTATACCCTTACTGAGACCTCACAGGTCCTTCCAGCTGTTTTGTTTCCACCTAGATGGTAAAAATCCTGCCACTTCAAGAAAAGTAGTCATCATGCTATTTTCAATTCTCACATTGACTATGTTGCCTTACAGCAACTTTTCTTTTCTTAAAGCTGTGCCTTACATAGGCACCAAAATGTCTTTTCCTCTAATATAATTCTGTGAATATTTTCCTTTTTATTTCCACAAAAATACATGCCATTTAGCAGAAAACTGACTTGGCCAATCTTGCTTTCTATTTTTTAAAGTTATGATCATCTGAAATCAGGGCCAGCTGAAGTTACATGTTTTGCTGTAACAGCTGCAGTAAAATAAATGAACATTAGAAGTGAAATACATTTGCCACCTATTCATAAGGTGCATAGGAACAGACACAGAATTGATGCTAAAGGAGAGTAGGGGGCTATAAGGCATTTTCTGGGGTTATGACATGTGACATGGGAATACACATGCCCTGTGGCTAATGAGGGCTAGAGGAGATGCACAACCATGGTCCCTTCTTCCCTGCTTGCTCATTAGTTAGATGGTATCTTGGGGGGAAAGGGGAAGAAGGGGGGGAGAGGTACACGAATAAACAAAGGGAATTTTAAACCCAGCTAGCTGTACTATTTAAGGTTTTATAAAGCACTTGGAAACACTAACCAGGAAGTTCTTAAGCAAAAAAATATTGTCATTGTATTGAAAACATTGCTAATTCAGCTGATAGGGTTCTGGTTGTGACCTGAAGCTGCCTTGGGGAATTTGACAGAAGATTTGGAAGAAAGACAGAATAAGAAGGCAAGAAAAAAAATTATTTATAGAAATGAACACACATTCTGAATGTGCTCCTAGAACATATAAATAGGTGTAAAAAGATGTAATTGTTCATTTAGCGTATTTTATATCAATATTTGGCAATAAGGAGACACCACCACAAAGCAGAAACAGCTAAAGGTGCTGTAAGTCACATTGCAGCCAACACACTGGCACAGGCAGGAATTCTATAAATTTAAGAGCTTTGCAGTACACAACATCTACACTACTGGATCACACTTAGAGTCGAATCAGTAATAAACATCAAATTGTGTGTTTTTTACACTTCAGTGAAGACAGAAGGAGAGAAGATAAACAACAAAATCGACCTTTCTCCTGAAAGCTGCCTCCTAAATTCATCCATAATTTTGGTAGAGACCTAAATAAAAGACCACCTCAGTAAACCAGGCTGTTTTTCTTGGGTTTTTAATTCCCATACGTGTTTTCTATGGCTAGCTCGTTAAATCTTTGTAATCCATAATGCTGCAAATGCACAGACTCCTACTGTCACCTGCCTTGTTTCATTTGTTACGGCAATTTTGCCCACCTGAGGTTACTACAAGACAATAGTATTGAACTGCAGATGCCAATGGCTGTCTTGAATGCTGTTTTAAATCGTATATAACATGTAAATGTCATTCTAAATAATACAAATAAAGAATATAGGCTAATAAAAGCAGTGTAAAGGGGAGAAGGAAGAGGTAAGTATCATCAGTTTGGGGTAAAGAAGTGAAAATATCAAAAGAGAAAATATACCTAGAGGCCTTCCATAGATTCAAATAAAACTGCTGGACACCCAAGGACTAAAATACAGGAGAAAAATCTCTCTTTAATGTTATTTTTTCAGCTGGAAGCTCCAAATAATTTTCCACACTTTTGTGGAAAAGGTGTACACACATGCACACTCATATTATGCATATATGAACACATATATAAATATCCTGCAAAATTTTTCTAAAAATGTTTTGATGGTTCCTACGCTAATGAAAGAACTAGACACAGTTTCATAATAAAAAAAATAAAAAAAACACCTTATTAATTTCATTATAGAGAAATCTGTCCACAATTAAAATCATTGTATTCACTGAGAAGTTTTGGGGTTTTTTTGAGAATTTTTTCTATGAATAACTGAGATTTATTTTTCCTCTGAATTATTGTGGAAAAAAAAACTGTTTGAGAGAGTGCATGTGCATTTGCTGTATTTTTTTTTTAAATGGTTAAAAGATTGCCTGCAGCAGAGGATGTCAGCTCTTTTCAAAGAGCGTGTAAGTCTCAATGAATATATCTATTGCTTCTGGGGCTTATCCGTTACAGGTGAACAAAGATTACAGAAAGTTACATGCTTCTCCAACCCAGAAAAGCCCCCTTGGATTATCTGCAATCCACTAATATTCAATAAAAAATCTTGTGCACCACTTTTGCAATGAACTGTTTAGGATGGTATTAAGAATTCTGAATATTCAGTATCAAGAGTATGGATCTCTGTGGCATTTTCTTTAGTTACCAGCTGTAATAAATACTCTTAAAAGACCATTCTCTCCTGAGTAGAAGGCTTATTCTTATTTATAAGAATTATATGTCCAAAAATATACATGCAGAATGTTATGTCAGGCTACAACTTTCTTCCAGATGATGTTGATAAAGGCTCTGGATAGGACCAGAAAACCTGCAGACTCTAATTTTTCATTCAACTCACAGTGATCAATATCCAATGCAATGTTTTGAGAAACAGGCAGTCCTGCTGAGGGCAATATGACTAATCAATATCAGCGGTTTCTAAGGAAATTTAATATCTCAAGTCAAGCATCTTCCTGAAAAAAATATTTGGAAAGTCCTGTTGTTTTCACAGAGTCAATGTAAATATTTGCAGACTGCAATCAAGAAACTCAGAGGTATTGAAATTTGTTTCAAGCTGTAAAAATTTTAATTTGTTTGGTCACCTAATTAGTGGGCCTGAGGTAGGATGTGGCAGGTTTCCCAAAAGCCACTGTAACATCTCAAACCCTTCCATTATTCATTTTAAATTGCATTTGAAACTATCTTTAAGATTTATTTCTCTGTATGTTGACATTCCACAAAAATGTTCTTCCAAGGAGAGAATTAGCACGTTCCTAACATACACTTCTAAACAAAGTGCTCCTCTAGCTTAAACCACCTTTGAATTTGAAGTCAGATATGTTAACTAAGAATTGTTTAACTTAACTAGCTCTGTGAGATACATTATGTGCATAAGGCTGCTCTATCTGCTCTGAGGTGTGCTGTATATAAACTTTCCAAGTTGTATTCTCTTCCTTAAGATGTTAGTGGAAATCTTTGCATGAATTACAACTTCAGTCTGTACAGAGGGAATCTGCTCTGTTGCCCGTTATGTGCTTAAACAGTTTTTAACTAATTCCACA
>VZTU01010121.1:11831-24907 GCA_013400835.1 Zapornia atra
CCCCAGTGCTCCTCTTGCCCCAGTGCTCCTCCTGCCCCAGTATTCCTCCTGCCCCAGTGCTCCTCCTACCCCAGTGCTCCTCCTGCGTAGGTGCTTCCTGGGCAAAGCCAGGAGAGACACAAGCACCACAGTCCTGATGTTTTGATGCCAAAAGGTGTTCAGTCTGGAGGCTGGGGGGAGGCTCCTTCACACTTGCTTGCAGAAGGAGCACAAACCTGGTGTTTTCCAGGCACGTAATCCCTGCAGCTTTGGAAATACAGCTTTCCAAAGAGGCTCAACATTTGGCTTCTCCACCTGCTTCTCAGCTGCTCCAGCACGGGTGCTGGCACCCCAAGGAGCAGGAGAGACATTTGACCCTCTTACTATTCATCTCATCCTAGAAGTGGTGGCTTTTCCCCCCTGGCTGTAGTTCAGCTGGAGCTGGGGCTTGACAGGGGCTGCGCAGGGTGCACAGACCTTCCCACAGCTCAGCCTGGCTCTGGGTGTTCCTCTGGCTGTGCTGACAAGCTGGGAGTGATGGAATCAGTATTCCAGTGTGTGTGTTGGTGCCGTTGGGCGAGCGTGGCTTTTATGTGGTGATGCAGAGAGAGCTCTGCTGCTGCCCAGCTCAGCCAGCCCTCAGCACGCTTCTCCTGCAGAGATTTCCAGCCCCTGGGCTGCCTGCAGCCCCGTTAGCTCTGGGAAAGCTGGGTGCTCTGCTGGGGGGTGTGCTCCAGGGTGCTTGTCCAGGAGGGAGAAGGGATTTATGTTCATAGAATCACAGAACCCCAGGGGTGGGAAGGGGCCTCCAGAGCCCATGGGGTGCAACCCCCTGCCAAAGCAGGGTCCCTAGGACAGGGCACACAGGGCGGTGTCCAGACGGGGCTGGAATCTCTCCAGAGAAGGAGACTCCACACCCCCTGGGCAGCCTGGCCCAGGGCTCCCTCACCCTCACTGGGGAAAAGTTCGGCCCCAGGTTGCTGTGGAACTCCCTGTGCTCCAACTTGCAGCCATTGCCCCTTGTCCTGTCCCCACAGACACTGAGAAGGGGCTGGCCATTCCCCCTGCATCCCATCCTTCAGCTATTGATAGACATTAATAAGGTCCCCCCTGAGTCTGCTTCTCTCCAGGCTGAACAGCCCCAGCTCAGCCAGCCTTTCCTCCCAGGGGAGATGCTCCAGGCCCTTCAGCATCTCTGTGTCCCTCCTCTGGGCTCTCTCCAGGAGATCCCTGTCTGTTTGATCCCAGGGAGCCCAGCACTGGACACAACACTCCAGGTGGGGCCTGCCCAGGGCAGAGCAGAGGGGGAGGATCCCCTCCTGTGACCTGCTGCCCACACTCCTCCTGATGCCCCCCAGGATCCCCTTGTCTCTCTCAGCCCCCAGGGCACACTGCTGGCTCATGGCCACCCTGTCACCCCCCAGCACCCCCAGGTCCTTCTCCACAGAGCTCCTCTGCAGCAGGTCCCCCCCAGCCTGTCCTGATTCCAGCAGTTATTCCTCCCCAGGTGCCAGACTCTCCCCTTGCTCTTGTTGAGCCCCATCTGGTCTCTCCCTGCCCAGCTCTCCAGCCTGGCCAGGTCTCTCTGGATGGCAGCACAGTGTCCTGGGTACCAGCCACCCCTCCCAGCTCTGGATCATGGGCACTTGCTGAGGGTGGGTGCTGTTCCACCTGCTTCATGTGAGGACCTGGAGGCTGCCAGGGGCCTGACAGGAGCAGGATGGTGGGTGCTGACACCGCGCTGGTTCCCAGCAGCCCCGTGCCACTCGCAGCAGCAGAGCTGAGCACCTTGGGGTGGCTTCAGGGGGACAGAGAGCGACCGCTCCTCTCCTCCTCCTCCTGTACATCCTCCCCGCTTGCTGGGCAGCCTGGTGAGATGCTTTGAGCCAGGCAATCCTGGTCACGAGCTACAGGACAGTCTGCACTCCTCCACCTTGGGCAAGGCAGAGACAGCAGGGCCAGAGTGGAAGGGTGGTGGGAGGTGGCAGGTAGGGCCCTTCCACCACATGGCTGGGGGCTGCGACAGGGGCTCAGAGAAACCCACCCTGGGGCAGGCGTGTCGGACCAAGGGAGAGGGGAGAAGCCCTTGGCTGCAGGCTCGCTGTGGTGCTGGGTGCCTTGCTGGGTGCCTTGCTGGGTGCCTGGCAGCACTCAGCCCACCCAAGGCACTTCCATGTCAGCAGCAGCTTCTCTCCCTGAACTTGCCGGTGCCGCCTGGAGTCATCTCAGTACCAGGGAGGTGGGATTAATTATGATGATGGACGCCACTGGCTCTAGGCTGCTGTCACAGAGCAGCAGCCTTCATCCCAGTGTCTGATCCTTGCAGTGAATGCTGGCTGGATTGGGGGGGTGCAGTGCATCTCCCTGGAAGGCCCTCTGCATGCTTATTTGGGTTAGGCACACGGACGTGTTGTGCCTGATTTTCTCTTTTCCTACTTACTTGGAAGTTCATTATTTCTTAATGAGATCTTTCCATTCTTGGCAACCTCTTGAGCTTGAGGAAGGTTTCATGCATCGCACGGGGCCTCTGACAGTGGTTAAAACACAGAGCCAGGGTGGTTTTTCTCTGCTCTTCACTGGCAGGGTGACTCCAGAGAGCACCATTCCCCTCTGTTTTCCCCACAGGAGGGGAGAGCTTGCGTTTGTGGTTGGGGTGTGCTTGTGGGACCTGATGTCAGGGCACAGGTAGCGTGGGGGTGTTACAGATACCTCCTTCAGGAGTGGCTCTGTGCTTGGTCTGTGTTTCTGCAGAGGCAGGATCAGTTCCTTTGCTGTGCCAGCCCAGCTTCCTCCCCACATCATCCTCTTCAGCCTTGACCAGCTTCGGCTGTGTCGCTCTTGTTTCTCTTCTCCACCCGCCTCCACATCTGCATCACTTAACCAGCTTGACACGTTTTCCTTAAAGCTGCCTAAATAATTCACCTTGACTAAGAGCAAACACCAGCCCCAGCCCCAGAGGAAACCTTCCATGAATGCCAAGTGACTGGAAGGTACCTGCTGTACCGGCCCTCCCGGCGAGGCGCCGGCGCTGAGCCATCCAGCAAGCCTGACTCTGCAAAGCCCAGGTATCCTGCACTTCCCAGGAGGGTGGGGATCCTGCCTTGGGGGGCTGAGAGGATCAGTTTCCTTAAGTAGTTTGGAAAATCCATGGGGTTTTGGGGTTGTTTTTTTTGCTTTTCTTCTTGTCCTGAAGCAAGCTGGTCTCCATTGGGATTAGACCCATGGTAACTCCTTTCCACGACCCCTGGCACCCCCCCCCAGCCCCTCATGGGCCTGACAGACAGCTGCTCCTCAACGTTTTCCTTCTTGCACCAAAAATCCTCCTAAAAGAGGAACCTGGTGAGCTGCCCTACTTCTCATCATGTAAAACATCACCCCAAATCCTTCAGCATTTGGTTTCTGCCCTCGGCTCGTGTCCAGCGCTGCTTTTACTGAGCTGGTGCTTGAGCTGTTCCCCTCCAAGGATGGAGATGTGTTCAGCTGAGTGTCCATGGAGCAGAGGAGCACTCCATCACCATCCCTGCATTGCTCACCTCGTGCTGCACCACCAACCTGCCCAGTTGGACACCCTGGAAAAAGAAATGCCCAGAAATCTGTGTATGGGACCCAGCGTGAATCATAGAATCATGGACTGGCTTGGGTTGGAAGGGACCCCAAGGGTCACAGAGCTCCAACCCCCTGCCACAGGCAGGGACACCAACCTCCAGGCCTGGAGCTACACAAGGTTGCCCAGGGCCCCAGCCACCCTGGCCTTGAACCCCCCCAGGGATGGGGCACCCACCCGCTCTCTGGGCAGCCTGTTCCAGCCCCTCCCCACTCTCTCTGGAAAGAACTTCCCCCTGATATCTCATCTAACCCTGCCTTCCTTTAGCTTTAATCCATCCCCCTTGTCCTGCCATTGTCTATCCTTGACCCTTTACATCATCCAGCATCCAGCCTGTGCGCCGGGGCCAGCTCTGCCTCACGCTGCCACCGCCGCCTCCCCTCAGGTCCTGGCCCCCTCTTGCTGCCATGGGGGGGCTCTGACCCTGCCCCAGGGGAGCAGCTCTGCTCCCAGTGACATTGCAGCCACGCAGAGCTGCTCCTGGGAGCGGAAAACAGATCGGCTGCTTCTTGACGGTGCATTGTTAAAGGTTTCACCTCCCCCAAAATGACACATTGCGAGCAAAAATAGAACAAGACAGAACACACAGACCCACCCACACCATCCCCACCACCCGGCAGCCAAGTGCACGCAGTGCCAAACCCTGGGCTTTCAATGCTTCTTCACCCTCCCTCTCCTCAGCCTGACCCAGCCCGGCACCCCGGCGAGCTGACCGTGGCACCGGGAGCTGCTCTGCTGTTGCCTGGCTGCGGGGAGGATTGCCATCCAACCTGCACCGCGCTTCACCCCCTGGCTCCAGGGATGGGGATGTGTCCTGCTGCTGGTGTTTGTGTGGGAAGCTCTCTGCTGGTGCTGTTGGAGCGATGCGAGGGGTGGCTCTGGCCCGGAGAGCCCCCTCCGGCGTGGCAGCCCGGCGTGCTGCGAGCTGGGGCTGTCTGCTGCAGGCGGTGAAGGAAGCTGCTTCCCAGCCGAGGAGCTGGGTCCAATTTCTTGAGTGCCACCAGTGTGCTAAGCACAGTTGGACCAGGCAAAGATCTGGCTGGAAAACCTCCAGGAAAGGAAGAGTTGCTCCAGGAGATGGTAGAGCTGTCAGCCGTTTGTCAGAGGTGCCTAACGAGGCTGAGGCCCTGCCTTCACCACCCCCAATGCTCCTTGGCTCCAGACCCAGCAGTTAAACTTGCAGGGGACTTTACTGAGGCCCTTGTGAGTTCCCCCTGTGACCCTGTTCTGGGGTGCAAAGTCACTTTATTAGCTTCACATCCAGAGATTTTGAAGGTTGAGAGCAGAGCTGGAGCAGAGATTGCTGGTGGTGCTTGGTGGGGAGGGCTGGGGGTGGTGGCAGGCTGTTGGGAGGAGTGGAGAGGCGATGGTGCGAGGGCGCACAACCCCGGGGCGAGCGGCCGCGGCTGGAGCGGGGTGTGGGCGCAGGGGCAGCGTGTCTCTGCTGAGCTTGGGGATGGTTTGGCAGCCCAGGAGGGCTGTGAGGATGAGGCAGTGGGGCAGGGCTCATCCCAGCAAGCTGTGCGTGAGGCAGAGACCGTGAGACATCCCTCCATCACCTGGAGCACTGCTCTAGTTACAGCATGGGGGGAGCGAGGACAGAGCCCTCCCACGGGGCACGGCCAGGGCTGGGAAGCTGCTTTCACTTGTTCAGGAGTGGTGCTGTGCAGAGAGGAGTCTGACAAGTCATTGCAGAGCAAGCCCTGCCTCAGTTTCCCTGTGAAGGTAACCCAGTTACCAGTGATGTCTCCCAGGGCTGCCGTGAGGGCACACTGAAATCCTGCTCAGCGAGCTGTCACGGGGGGTTAAACGTCCTGGATGTGCCTGGCTGGGGTCTGCTCAGCCCCAGCATTTCCCTCCTGAGGAAGAGGAGACACATCAAGGACAGAGCTGGTGGCTCTGGTGGCAGGATCATATTTATCCATGCTGTGGCTGTGCACTGGTGGGTTTCCCCACGTCTCTGAGGCTCTGCATCTGCCCTACCAAGCCTTGGCCTGAGTGAAGGCTTGCTGCCTCCACCTTTGAGCTTCTCCCAGGAAAAGCTGGGAGAGGAAGAGCGTGGAAGCAAACAGCCATTTCCTGGTTGTTGCCTGGTTCTTTGCTCCCTCTCATGGAGCTGGTGACACTTGGGATGGCAGTTCCTGGCTGACATGCTCTCCTTCCCTCAGGTGCCTGGCTGGTGGGTTTGGAAGGAGCCCGGTGAGCTGTGCCTCGCAGCTCAGCTCCTCAGTGCTGAGAAGGAAACGCTCCTTTAGGAGGGACAAACCCACAGCAGATTGTAAAGCCAGGTGGGGTTAGTGCCCTGGTTCACCCTGCAGCCGTGTATGTGCTTGCTTCAGCCCAGGGGAGTTGGGGTTGGAGGGTGGGAGCCTCACAGACCTGTGCCCACGCTCAGCCAGCCAGCCCGGCCTGGGCAGCGCCCGGATCCTCCCCAGGGGGAGAAACCCCCTCCTCACTGCCCGGCCAGTGGGACCGCTGGGCCGGGTGCCAGCGCTGGGTCGGCTCTGGGTGAGGGCTTGGGGGCACACAGGGTGATGCTCGGGGACATTTGCACCCCGCAGGGTGAGGGGGGCGCCCCCGAAGACCCCGGTCACCCGCACGGTTCCCCCCTCTCACCCTCCAGCCTGTTTGACTCCTACAATCCGGGGGCGGTTGGGAAACCGACAGCTGGAGCCAACCCGCTGCCAGCGCCGGTTCGGCGCTGCCATGCCAACCCCGTTTCCATGGCAATGGGCACCCAATGGGCGACCGCCAGGCAAGGCCAAGATGCCCCAAAAAAAAAGTGGTGTGGACCCCCCAAAATCACCAGCCTGAGGTGGGGAGCCCATCGCTACTGCCTGCCCATGGTGCTGCCCGCATCGAAGCCATCCTGGGGGGTGGGTGGCTGTGCTGGGGGTGGGTAACACCCCGTGACAAACCCCCCGAGCAGGGTGTGTGTCTGTACACACAGCCCCTTCGACAGACAGCGCCCTCCGACCGTCTTAGAGCCTCATTTAATGACAATCAATGGATCTTACATAACCCTCAGGGTGCTGTGCTGCTGGGAGCCACCCCCGCCCAAGTGCTGGCGAGGGGCCCTGGGTGTGGGGGTGTGGGGAGGCACAGCCCCCAGGGCTGGCTGCCCCCTGGGCCGCTCATCACCGGCCCCCCCCTTATGTAACTCGCTGCAGCCCCGTGTTTATACAGCTCCAGATTGAGGACTAGGTGCGTATCAAAACACTTTAAAATAACTCTGCCTTTTGTTAGCCCCGCAGCTATCTTTAGAAGAGGGTTGCTTTGATTTGAAAGCCCTCTCTGGGAGGTTTCGGTGGGATAGATCCTGCCAGCAGTTTAAAGGGACATGGGTGTGATGGAGATCTCCTTTCGCAGCTGGAAACGCTGTATTGATCGTTGCTTATGGATCTGAGGAACCCCATCCTACCCTCACAACTCCTCCCCGCCCTTCTCTTGGGATTTCCACAGCTGGAAGGGGCTGTGGAGCGTTGCTCAGGATCCACTTGCCCAGTTGCACCTTTCCAGTGCGGTGCTGGGCTGGCTCTTGAGGTGTCCTGCTCCACAGCTCCATCAGCTCACTGCCAGCTGCTGCCCTGCTCCTGGCAGCGGGTTGTTTCCCCCAGCACCCTGCAGCTGGGAGCCCGACAGCCAGCCGAACCCAGGCTGCAGCCATGTACCCATGCGCCCTGCTCCTGGTGCAGCACGGGGGGGCACGAGGCTGGGGGGACGTGAGGAGCTCAGTGCTTGAGCAGAGTTAGCTGGGAAGGTGCCTCAAGCCAGACAGGGTCCAGCTCTGCACCTTTTGGGCAGCCAAATGACCGTGAGTCTCACCAGTTGTCCCATTAGCAGCCTGACTGCTGTTGCAGCATGCTGGGGAAGGGGAGCCGTGCCAGGGTCCTGCAGTGGGCAGGGTGGCTGGGGCCTCTCCATACCCTGGGACTGCTGACCTGAACCTTCTCCCTTCCCAGACAGGACCTGCCAACCTGAACCTTCTCCCTCCCCAGACAGGACCTGCCAACCTGAACCTTCTCCCTCCCCAGACAGGGCCAGCAGAGAGGCTGAGCATCAGCCTGAGGCATTGGGGATGCCGCAGGATGGCCGAGCAGAGGCTCTGCCCTCTGCTTCTCCTACCCTGCCATCTCCAAGCTCCCATCTGGCCGACACTGAGCATGTCTCCCCTTTCTTTCCCCCAGGAAACAGGAGCAGTTCCAGACAAACCCTGACAGCTACAACGGAGCCGTGCGAGAGAATTACGCCTGGTCCCAAGACTACAGCGACCTGGAGATCAAAGTGCCCGTGCCCAAGCACATCGTGAAAGGCAAACAGGTAAGGGGGTGCTGATGGTGTGTCTGTTGGCATTTCCCTTTCCCAGGGGAGCCCAGCTCTTCTGGGAAGCTGTGTTTGGAGCAGGAAGGCTCCTCGTCCTTCGTACTGAAGGGGAGAGGGAAGTTGTGCCCTTTTCTGGCAGGGAGTGCTGGTCCCAGCCTGACCCTGTTCCTGCTGTCCCTCAGAGGGCTCTTGCTTTGGCCCCAGCAAGGTTCCCTGGCACCACATGGCACTTCCTGTGCATTTTCTCTTGTTTCCCACAGCCTGCAAACTTGCACGTGGGTTCCTGAGCCTGGCTGGGATGGATGCTCCCTCCCTGGGCGCTCCCTCTGGCTTGGGGTGTCTCCTCCCTTTTGTCTGCAAGTGGGAGCTGCTGGAACAGCTCCTCTGGCTCTGGGGAACTGAAGCAGGCACAGCCTTTGTGTGACTTGACCTGCAGAAGGAAGCTGGGACTCTCTGAGCAGCCAGACCCTCTCCCAGGCTGGCTGTGTGGGCAGGAAGGTCTCAGGCAGGAGCTTCCCTCCTCTGCGTGGGGCTGCGAGCGATCCGGATCGGTTTTCCTGCCCTCCAGTTTCCTCCCAACCAGTGACTGGAGAGAGGCATGCCTGGGGCTGGGGTCAGTCAGACCCACCAGTTGGAGCTCTCCTGTCTTCCCTGAGCTCTGCCTTCCCCAGGGCTGCTGCTGTATTTTTCCATTTGGGAGCTCTGTGCTCCCCCACCTCCCGTTCCGGGGCGGCTGAAATGAGCACGCTTGGGTTTGTTCACCAGCTCCAGCCTACACAGCTCCTCAGCATGCCAAAAGAGCCTCACTGCCAGCACCAACCTGGACTGGAGGGGTGAGGGAGCAAACGGCTGCCACGGGGACAGCAGGGACACCGGGAGATGCATCTCTCCCAGTGGGTCTCTGAAACAAACCCAGGCTGTTTCTTGGAAGGATTCGGGGACATCCAGACGGATGTTCCATCCCTCTGCATCAGACTGTGGTCACGGTGCCTCTCCCTGCCCAGGGAAGTGCCCTTTGTGCCAGGGAAGTTGTGGCCTTGCCAGAAAAAACAACCAACCCAAAAAAAAAAGGTGCATCAGGCTTTCTCTACTTCATCCTTTGCCACCCAGCCGTGCTGGGAGGAGCTGGGATGGGACTTCTCCTTGAGACTGTGGGAGAACCCCTCTTCTCTGTCAGTGGAGGTGATCATCAGGGTGGCCCCTTCATAGAATCAGAGAATGACATGGGTTGGAAGGGACCCCAAGGATCACAGAGCTCCAACCCCCTGCCACAGGCAGGGCCACCAACCTCCAGGCCTGGAGCTACACAAGGTTGCCCAGGGCCCCATCCAACCTGGCCTTGAACACCCCCAGGGATGGGGCACCCACCCCCTCTCTGGGCAGCCTGTTCCAGCCCCTCACTACTCTCTCTGTAAAAAACTTCCCCCTAAGGTCTAATCTACCCCTTCTCTCCCTGTTGCCCAGGCCCTGGCTCTGCCTGCCCTGGCCCCAGTCCCTGCCTGCCCTGCCCTGCCCTCTTGGGGCAATCGATTATTGTTCAGATGTTGGATATTTTCCTTATCCTCACGAGGCCTCTCCTGGTGTTTGGTCTGTACATCCCTCCTGGGGCTCCTCTTGGCAGCTGTGGTTCTTCACATCTCTTCCAGCCTCGGGGGACTGGAGGTAGATGGGCTGAGGGATGGGCCAAAGCAGGAGGGTTCAGAGTTGGTTTGAAGCTCGATAGGCTTCAGGCACATTGTTGATGGGTTCCTGCAGCAGAGAAGCATTCCTCTACTCTCACCACACAGCTTCATCTTGGGGTTTTTTTTTAAATGATCAGGTTTTTGGCTTCTGCCTGCCAAGGCAAGATTAAAAATCTCCCCTGTTTGGTCCCCGGGCTCAGCGCGCCCGGCTCTAATGCTGCTCAAAAATCTTCCTTATGACACTTTTTTGGATTCAGGCTGTTGCTATGGCACATTTTCACTCCAGTGAGCTTGAGGTTTCCTTGTATGGAGCTCCCAAAAAATGCCCATGGAGCAGGAATGGGCAATGGGGTAGGTGGGAGCATCTTCCTCTGCGGTCTCCACCTCTCTTGATCTACTTAGAGGCGCAACAGGGGCCTGTGGATCCGAGTGCTTCCCCAGCACTTAAATTGAGATAATGAGAAGGAGCCTCTCTCTTTGCCTGGCTGGGAGCAGACAAGCCAGATTCCTCCCTGGGTTTGTGTTTGCCTGTTTGATTTGCGGGGGCGGGAGTGGGCGTGCAGTGTGTGCAGGGATTGCTGCGCTGGAACGCGGAGAGCCGGGAGCTGCGGCTCCTCACCAGCGCTGGGGAAGCTGGCTGTCTCTGAGAAGGGGCAGAGGTGCTCCTAGGGAGCACACAGTGTGGGACAGGCAGCCTTGGAGCATCCAGGGTGTCCCTGCTCGTGGCTGCACTGCTGGAACAGCGTGTTTCCCACAGGATTGCCCTTAGGCTCAGGTGTGGGCTGTCCATGCCCCGGCTCTGTGTGCCCTGAGCGCAGCACAGCTGGATGGGTCAGGGGATGGGGGAGGAAGGGCAGCCCCTCAGAGAGCCCAGCCACCCTCCCTGCTGGGGTGGGGATGCTGAGCAGGGGCGGTTTTCCACCGAGGCATCTGGGAAGGAGCCGCTGCCCATGTGTGCCAAACCCTGCACTCGCCAGGCACCACCACGGGCAGGTATGAGCCCTCCCAGGCATTCCTCTCCAGGCATGGGGGGTCCGGGCTCTCTGGGGGGCTCCAGGCTCTCCAGCAGTGAGGGCTTTTCTCCTGTCCCCTGTCACTGCTCACACCAAGCCGGTGTGCCACGAGCAGGCCTCTTGCTGGCTGCGGGTAGGAGCGGGTGTTGCCATCGCTTCCTGCGCTGGCTGCACAGCGCAGTGGCTGGGTTAAGGCTGCCCAGTTTGGATCTCTTCCTCCATTTGGGTTTTTCCACTCCTTCTCCTAACACCCTGCTTCCTCCAGAGCCACCTCAGAGATGTCCCTCTGTCCCACCAGCTGTCCTGTGCAGCCACCTTGGAATCAAACCCCTCTCACGTTGGATTGCTTCGGTCCCTGTGGATCCCAGGGATTCCGTATCCAGCCTCCCTGGCCCTCCACACTCCAAAGCACACCCCCCTCCCCCCTAACTCCAGAAGGCAACTTGGGGGTCACCTTGCCTTCTTCCCCTTTCTGGGCAGGCCCTGTGCCGCACTGAGAGCCCGGCATCACCATTGCCACCCAGGTAGCAGGGCAGTGGGCGGTGGCAGAGAGCAGAGCTGTAGCCCCACACCTCTGCCCTGGGCTGGAGGAAGCTGCTCCGTGCTGCAGCCACTCCAGAGATGTTTCCCATCTGGGAGGAGCTGCTTTCCCAGAGGCTGCCTGCAGCCACGTGCAGGCTGAAAGCCAGATGTCCCCTCCCAGCTGACAGAGCGAAGCCTGTGTCCCTTCCCCAGTCCTGCTCCCAGCCATGGGCATTGGAGCTCAGTCCCGGGGTCACCCTGTGCCGTGTGTGCCAGGCCCCCCCTGCTCTGGTGGGAGCCCTGGCAGCTCCCTGCCACGCACAGCAGGCTTGGGGCTTGGTGTGGGCAGCATAGTGGGATGCTGTGTGGTGCCCTCCCCGGCTGGAGCAGCTCTGCCTGTGTCTTGCCTGCGTGGAGCTAGTGAGCTGCTGGAAATCTCCTAGGTAATGGATAATGTAATAACATTTCAAATGAGATCTGCAGAGCGGGAGGAAGATCTGGGGGAACTCTGGGAGAGAATGCAGGCAAATCTCACCGCAGTCTCCTCCTCTCAGGCCAGAGATGGGGGGCCACAAACCTGCCCCTTCCCAGCCAGGTCCTCCCTTGTCCCCTGGCCCGGCTTGGGCTCTCTTCCAGAGGCAGCTCAGGGCCTAAGGGGAAAGGAGAGGGACCATATGGTCTCTCTGGAGACTGAGGGTACAGCGTGCCATGCAGTCTGCCTCTGTCTCCCTGGGGAGAGCCGTGTCACCTCCACGGCAGGTCGGAGCAGGGTTCCCCATATGGCTGCTGCAGGCAGGAGCTGCCCCCATTCCTGGGGACGGAGCCACCTCGTCCCCTCACCCCGCAGCAGGGAGAGGGGAGCGAGCGGTGCCGCAGCGTCCCTCCCGCACGCAGCCCTTCCTCGCAGGCTCCACAGGAGGCCTGGGCTGAGCCCAGCACTGGCTGGGCTGCAGGAACAGGGCCATGGAGCATGCTTTCGGTGTGGTGCAGCCCAGGCCGCTGCAGCCCTTCCCAGTGTAGAAATCCCTGAATTCTCCCACTCAGCAGGGAAGCGCTCAGCCCCCGGGAAGACACGCTGCCTGCCCGGCTCATCACGCTGACAGCCAGGCACCCACTGTGCTCCTAACAGCTCCGTCGCAGCAAGTGGGCGTCCAACCTTTGAGCCCTGTATGGAGGAGCTCTGTAGCATCCCTGGTTCTCTCTGTGGGGAAACTGAGGCACGGGGCAGTCACGGTGGCAGAATCAGCTTCCTCAGATCCTTCTGGGGCTCGGTGTGCAGGGCCCTGCTGCCTTGCACTCCCTGGAAGGGTTTCCTCTCTCCTCCGAGCTGTTGCTCTGAGACGACAGCGGGATTCCCACCCTCCTGCTCCACGCAGGTCTGAAAGCTCTTCTCTCTCTCTCATCCCCAGCGAGTGCTCTTGACCCCACACCCCAACTAGCACAGCGAAGGGCAGGCAGGAACCCTCCTGATTGTCTTCTCTCCCTGTGTTGCCAGGTGTGTGTGGATATCAGCAGCGGCGCCATCCGGGTGGCGGTGCTGGAGGGGAGCAGCCAGCGCGTCCTCATGGAGGGGAAGCTCACCCACAAGATCAACACGGAGAGTTCCCTCTGGAGCCTGGAGCCGGGGACCTGCATTTCGGTAAGGGTGCCCCACGCCGGCCGCCCCCCTGCGCCTCGCTCGCCGCTCGGCGGGGCTGCACCTGGAGCAGCGGGAAGGCTCTGTCTGGCTGTGCCCACCCACGGGCCAGCTCGCGCTGCCTGGCCTGTGTGCCGGGCCGGGCCATGCTGTGCCAGGCCATGCCGTGCCGTGCCAGGCTGTGCTGTGCCATGACACACTGAGCTGTGCTGTGCCAGGCCATGCCAGGCTGTGCTGTGCCATGGCATACTGAGCCGTGCTGTGCCTTGCTGAGCCATGCCATGCCAGGCCATGCCATGCCATGCCAGGCTGTGCTG
>VZTU01010123.1:212-17485 GCA_013400835.1 Zapornia atra
ATTAAAGTCTTTGGTTCATTCCCAGCCCATGCACGCACATTTCTTCTTCACACTACAAGCTGTTAGCTTCTGTATACTGTCCCAGTGTACACCCTTAATGCTTAGGCATGAAAAGCATCATTCCGTGCCATCTTCCCAGAATAAGGATTCTTGTACCTTATCCTTAAGACTTACAGGATTTTGTCCATAGCTGTTACAAGATAGAACATTCGAGAATGCAGACAGCCTCTGTATTTGCAAGACAACTCCCTGTATTTTCTCTTCAGTAATCCAGATGCTGAATAGTTTCTACTGTGGGTCTGCACTCTACGTTCACTCACACAGACCAGCTATCCCTGCCTGAAATAGAGTAGGGATTGCACCTGTACTCATTTGATTGAAGGAGTTTGTATGCAGTTGAATTGGTTGTGGATGCATTTTTTACTGTGTGGAAAGAACCAAAGACTTTAATCATGTACGTTTCTGTGCACTTTTCAGCGGGATCAGAAATAATGCTGTGCTAATGCATAAACTCTCGTGAATCCCCAGAGACTGTGCTGAAGTTGTGAACAACCAGTGACAAGTCACAGCAGTACAGAGAGCAAGTTATGAATCACTACAGTCCTGCTGTTCAGTATTTCATGTATTTCTTTCTTCATCCTTAAAAAATACAGGCATGGGTTTGCATCTACTGAGCCTATCTAATCTGTGCAGTACCAGAGTATAAGAATGCTGTTCCACAGGCATTGCTGTTTGAGTTGACAGCCAAAACAATCTTCTGCTACAACATTCAATAAAAGTAAACAGAATACCAAGAGGAAGAGGAAATATTCTGGCAGATTCTTAGCTACCAAAAGGCAGATAACACCAATAAAGCCAATGCTGCACCATTTTATATTTGTTCTGAGTCTGAGTTAAAGTTTTAAGGAATAAAGCTTTCTGTTGTCATTTCAAAAAAACCTTTTGGTATATTTCATGTCACATGTATGTACATGCAACAAACCATCTTAATCTGGAAAAAATAAGAAAGGGAAGCCAGGCCAAGATAGATATCAGTAGATGTGAAGATACCAGTGCATAAAAGTAATATGATCTCTTCAAATAATATGCCCTCTGTGATTCTAATTGAAAACCAAAAGTGGGGATATAGACCTTTAAAATATAGCCCCTTTTTAGGTGGACATCTAGCTACAGTTTGAAGTCATAAACCCAAGTTTTAGAGCATTAAAATTAAAACTACCATACTATAAGAAAACAAAGAGAGAGTAAAGCAGAAACAGGGAGTAGAAAAAGATCATGCTAAAATGGATGTCTAGCTGTTCAGTATTCAGGGAATTTACATGTTCTGTTTTTTGAGGTTAAGTCTTTTACCCAATTATTTTACTTTCTTTTTAATTGTCATAATTTCATTAGATATCGAGCCTATTAGATCTAAACCCACCACCAGTACTTAATTTTTCCCAAGAAATAACTTCTCTGAAGAAACAGTCTTCTTTTGGTCTGCTTATATTATCTAATTGATTACTCTTCATACATTTAAAACTTTAAAATTACATTTTCTTTCCTCACTCCTTATTAATTCATGCATATATATTACTGATCCATGACAGTATTCTTTCATAACACCTTTGTAGCTACATGGTTTAAGCGATGAATATATCCGTGTTCTAGCCTAACATACGCTTCCATTCATTGTCTTTTAAGTTGTTTCAGGCTCCAAAATTATCACAAGTCTCTTTATCAACAATGGTCCTTGAAATGAAGGTAAATTGTAAATGCAGGCACTTTTAGACAAAGGGGAAGGAGTTCTGAATAGGATTGTACTCTCATAGTCTTTCAATAAAAAAAATAAAAATCTTTTAATTTCACTGTCAAATTCCACTGAATTAAACTGACGTATTAAAACTTCGAGATGTGATATTTGGAAAAAAAAAATTATTTTTCTGTGTACATATTCCAATATTATTTTATCCCACAGCTGAAGCATTAATTGAATTGGCATCTACTTGCTCATCTGTGAAATACGTTCATCTCTCAATAACACTGTAACAATTGCTGTTTGTGTGTTGATAGAAAAGTAAGACTAAGTTGTATTTGCCATATTTTTTATGGTAGGTCAGCTCAGCAGCTCATTGTTACCTAAAACAATATAGCCCAAAGAATGTTGCCATATTCAGAGAACTGATAAAAATATTATTTTGTAAAAAATTTCATTATTCCAGAAAAAATTGGAAACTGTATGTGAAATTCCTATAAAATTCCTATGAAATCATTGTTTTTTCATTATGTAGGACTTCTTATAGTTTAACTTATACAAATTCCACATCATTAATATTATCTGTGTTATACAATATGTGACAGTCTACATGCCATTCTTGATTATTTAATTGAAAAGGTTCTAGCAATAACATTTCTAAGCAAAAGCAATAATGAAGTTCCTCTAACAGGGCAGTTTTCTTGGTTATAGTAAGATCCAACGTCTAATTTCATATTTGCAAGTTCCTTTTCTACTTAAGATGAGTCTGTCTTTCCTGCTTTTTATCAACTGATCTAAAGTTTTCTTGGTATCCTTTTTCTTTTTTTCTTCATTTTTCACTCTTTATTCCTAAATTCAGACTGTAGAAACCATATCATGCTTTAAACCCCCTTCAATTATCTATCCATGGAACACACAGATCTCAAGCTATGACTTAACATACTTCTGCTGAATAGTGGTAAGTTTACCCCACAAACTCATAGGTCTCGCTACATTCAAATTTGAACAGGCCTAACAAGTTAACTACCCTGTCCAAACAAAAATAATTTGGCAAACCAGAATACCCACAAGCTTCCCTTCCATTTACGTAGACTTTGATAAATATTACTCTTAACATCCATTTACTTTAACTGCTCTATTATCTCCATCTTCATTTCCATTCCACAATTTATCTATGTAACATTTTAAAAGTTCAAGCTTATAATTATATATATATTTGAGATCTAAGTAAAAAGCATAGGAAGATTTTAAGTACTTTGGAGAAGCAAATATGAAGAGCTGTGATTATTTATCTGTGACATCTTAATTCTTGAAAAGTAGGAGTATCAAATTACCTGTTGAAAATAAATGCATTGAAACAACTTGTAATTACATGCCTATTTTTCCTGCATTTGGATAAAACATTAGTTTCTCCTATTTTTCCTCCAAGACTGATAAATTCAAATCAAATGACATCCTGACCAAACAGCATTCAAATGTCCATAAAAGTAAAAGAAACAAAATACGGCACAGTTTGGCTGTGTGGATTTTACCATTTGTTTCAAGTTGTTTACTTACAATTATCATAATAATTGAAAGGTTACCAGAAAGAATGTGAAAGACAAGGGCAACTGCAAAAGTGATCCATGTCAGAGCAATGTGAATACTAATGCACCTCCACTGTAGGTGATCAGGATAGAAATAAGATCAGTTTCCCAGGAATACTGCAGTGATTTGTAAGCTACACACTTTATTTAAAAGGAAAAACATAAATTAAACAACAGCTCATGATGGTCCTTGTTCCCTTATCTTACATCTCCTTTATAGTTAAAAGCACATCTATTGTTTTTAATAATCTACAGATAACCTTGTTGTTATAATTTGAGATTATTCATAATGTAGCTCATCATTTCTATGTGTGGTCTATATTGGCCAGTATTGTTTCTCATTTGGATAAAAGTGGCATTCCTTTAACTTTCCCCCACAAAAGCTTCCAGTGAAGCTGGTAAAGGGAATTTTCCTGTATTTTGTAGCTTGTGCTTCTGTTTGGGTTCAAAAAGCTTTAAGTTCACATTCAAATCTGTCTTTAATGGTCTGGTAGAGATGGACACCCGCAACATTTACAACCACTCAAGTACTCAATATTATCAGACTATTGAATTTTAATTATGGAATAAGAAAATTCAAAACTAGTGTTACAGGGAGGCAACAGGTAAAATTATCTAGGACCACAGACCACAAGGTCTCCACGAGTGAGAGACAACTGATGCCATGAGTCACCTCGTGAGGAAACAGGCTCTCACTTTTTCCTCTGCCTGTACCCTTTTCAGATGGTAGTGCAGCTCTGAAAGGAAATTAGATGCCAAATCTTGGGGGGCGAGGGGTGGGGGGGGGCACACAATTTCAGGTATTTTTTATTAAAGAACCTAAAAAATAATTTGGAATAGCAGGCACTACCAGCATATACCAAAGATGCCTCAATGTATGGTATTGAAGGGAACCAAGAAGGGGAAAGAGGAAATAAACTGGTGACCTACTTGAGTAGGATGTTCAGGATGGGAACAGTCTCCTTCAATTCCTATTTCCATATGATGGAGGGAAAGAGTATCAAGAGAAAAATCAGGTTCACAGTCTGCACATGTAAGCTCTTGCACAGAGAAGGGTAGCTAATTTCCACTGAGATGTTAGCAGGGGTTTTTAGGAGGATGTTCCACAAACCTCTGTCTTATAACACAAGGATAAAGCTTCTCAGTAACTACTTTGCATTAAGGTTTTCCCAGTAACTTCTCCTTACAACACATCTGGAGTATTGTCTGTTATGGTTAGGTTTTATAATCCTAGGGGGAGCAGTGCACATTATCAGTAAAATGTTTATGTTTAAGAACAAGAATTAAATCCTTTCCTGGCCAATACTCTGAAGTGTATACTCAGACTTCCAGTTACTTTTAATCACTTTCCTTTTAAAACTTTAGCAAGTGGCATCCCCTGTCCCAGCCCCTTTATTAATGGCCAGTTGTAAATGACTTTAGCAAATGGAGCACCATTTGTCACACTGTAACAAGTGACGCACTGTACTGTATTTCTAGCCCTACCACTTAATTTAAGCATTGAGATTTATAGCTTGTCATCATCCTCTCTATCTTTCTGTTCCTTCTTTGTGCCTTCCCAAGTGCTAAAACAGGTTGCTGGGAAAAGGGTTTATAAGTAAAAGCAAAGACATTTCTACCTTGGCTCAGAGCAACTGAAAAACACTCATTCGACTCTTTCACCTGTATAGTGAAAACTCCCGGTGGTTTTTCTTCTTCTATTTAATTGCTTCTCCACATTTAACTGATATTTGATGAAAAGATCCCCCTATTTTACAATTTCTCTCAAAATAATCCCACTGTAATTCCATTGCAGTCACCTGTGTATACACTATGTTTGTTTATTACTTTGAAAGACACATATGGTACAAACAGCCGCCAACTTGTATTGCAAATTAAAAACTTTTATTTGAACTTGAAATTAGTTCCTTCTTCAGCGTGCTACTATGCTCCATACCATCAGCAAATTTCCCTGGGCCACAAATTTGTAGCCCATTCCTCTGTCTAGGCTATATAGATTTTTATATAGATTACAGACTCTGTGTGTGATTTATATACTGCCACATGGAAAGTGGCAGACATCCAAGAAGTGACCCCACCGGTTTAAAGCTCCTATGAATCAAACATCTGTTCTGTGTTTGTGTGCCTTTGTTTGTTTGTTTACTCAGGAGCACTGAGCATTGGCCTTACACGTGCTTACCCCATCTCTTCTAACAGAGCAGATAGGTCATTGAGGTTTAGTTATAGTAGGTGGCAGACTTCTTTTCTTGTCATCCTTGTACTGTTAGCAACCAACTGCTCTTTTCCCGCCAAACTGGCGGGACCACTGGTCTCTCATTCAACACTATGAAGGCCCAGCCAGACATGAGGGTCCTTAAGAAACATTATGTCTGCAGCAGTGTATAGATTTAACACTCCCAGACTGCAAACATTTGGCCTCTTTCCCTGCTGCCTGAGGTCTCATGAAGTAATTTCACCGATGGAAAGCAAGTTCAAAGCACACAATCAGTGATATGCAGAAATTCTAAGTACACTAGCGCTGATGTTTTGCACTGTTTATGCACAGCTGTAGCTTAGCAGAAAAGACATGGGCTAGCAAAGGATCAGGAGCAGTAACATGTTATGCATGCTGTCTGACTGGTCAAAGACAGTGAAGTTGACAGCCCACATCTCAGTCTTTCTCTAAGAGTTGTGTGACCCAGCATGACTAGCACTTTTTTCTGCATTGAAAGAGCTCTGAAACCATTCCAGTGCCTCTTTCCTGAATCGTTGTAGCTACAACCCCCAACAGGGGCTTGTCATGTGAAAGTGGTATAAGTAGGTTTCAGAAATTCCATATAAATAATGTCATAAGACTGTAACTTTTCAGAACAAAAGAGCAAAAGATCAAGCAAATTGTTTTAGCTTGAATCCTAGTCACACATTTCTACCTCTCAGCAGCCAGAAGGGTGGGCAGGATCTGCCTATATGCCTGCTGAGGCTGATGGGCTCTCCATGTTTACTAGCAAAGTTATGCAAGTCTGGGAGTTGAGACAGCTAACAGTTGGGCCTGAAACATTTCAGTTTCCCATGGGTGCTTAAAAAATGTATCCCATAAATTGGGAAAGGAGCTGAGAATAGGAGAACTGGAAAACGATTCACTGGCCTGCTGCTCTCCAGTGTGCTCTTTAAAACTTCAGCATAAATTCCAAGGAGTCTACCAAATTTATGGGTATTATGAAGTCACAGGGTTACTGAACAAGATGAATAGATTTCAAATCTAGAAAAAAGATGTAAACTTTTATTAAATTTTATGAAGCCGCACCCATTCACATAGCTTTGAATTTTAACCCAGTAAATCACCTTGTATACACCTACATGGATCTCTAATTTTCTACAGCATATTCTCAAGTGCTTTGTCTCCTCTGATGCAATTCTGCTGCTTCACTGTGAATGCGATCTCTTTGTATATGCTGGCCGAAATCACATTTGTTTGTTTTCACAGTGCTGTATCATATTGCAAACCCTTATTTAATTTGCTGTTCACTACTATCCCTAAGTCTTTTTTTTTCTTTTTTAGTGCTTTCCAAACATTATCTTCCTTCCATAGTATATTTGTGTTTCAGATTATTTCCCTACAGTATTTGACTTTTTAGTTTTCATTACTGAATGTTGTTTTGTCTTGGTTTTCAGATTTCCTCCTCAGCTCTTTTAAGCTCTCTAGGTCTCCCTGTACTAGTTCTTTACCATCATTTAAATAACGCTTCATAGGGAAATTATGTACAATTAGGTTGCATTCCACTCCTCCCCCTTTTTAAATTTATTCATAAGTAAGAAAGAGGAAAATGCATAAAGGTTACAATGGAGAAAAGGAGGAAAGGTTACAAATGGAATTAACATCAAAGCCCACAGTATTTCGCTGGGTACCTCTAATTCCCTGTATAAATATTGGTGTTAAAAGTTGGTGTGATACTTTCATATAACCTCTGACATATCCTAAATACTGAAATACCTGTTTTCTCTTATTCCACAATAATATGGAATTTATTCTCTCCTTTGAACCTCCACGCTCGTTCTTTTTACGTACATGAGCACATTCAAAAATACTGCACAAAGCAGTATCATTCCCATTGCACAAAACAAAAATGCCATCATTTTACCTCTTCTCAGGGTAGAGCTGTGTATTTTAGCTAGTGACTGCATTAACTGCACCAGGCTAGAATGAACCTTCAATGCCATCATGATGTTTCTTTAAGCAGTGTTTTTCCAATTTCAGACACAATTCTAAGAGCATAATCTAAGACATTCCCTCTGGAGCTGCCTCCATACACAAACACACTTTAATAAGTGAGACCTCTGCCGGGGTCATCAAGACCAAAATGAACAAAAAAAAAAAAAATTCTTCAGCACTGCTCTTATTTAGTTAGTGACCCAACCTTACCCTTTAAATATAGTAGGATCAACATACTAGGCCATGACCTCAAAGAGCTGTCATGTCACTTTTACTCTGCTTTTCTTTTAAAATGTTATGTAAGTTGGGGAACTCAGCTGCAATGTGTGCTGTATCATATATCTAGATTTATTTCTCTGGATTATGGGAAATATCAGTGGAGTGGGTGTGTTTAATTATTTGCAGATTTATATTGGTATTTTAGGATTGAAATGGCAAAACTGAAAGATAAAAATGTCACCAGTAAATTTTTAGCAACTGAAAGTGGTCACCTTATTAGTATTCAGTAGTTCTGTCCAAATCCCCAGCCATTCTTTATTACTGCTCTCAATCCAACCCAGTTTGGTTCAGGCTTGGAGAAGTCTTTGACTAAAAAAGAATTATTGTAACAGGATTGCCAAAGCCTTTTCCCCATGTAAAATCACATGTCTTCAACACCTCCACCTCCACTCTCCTTTTTTTTAATTATTTTGAGGCTCAATCGGATGCAATATTAATAATAGGAAAGTAAGTAGAATTTTGTGCCAGAGGTTTGAGTGTCACTGAGAATTTTTTCACACCAGTCTAAAATTGGAACACAGAAGCAAAATGCTCCTTTTCAGGTATTTAATCCCCTGAAAATCCTGTATCTTTCTTCATCTAGCAAATAAACTTATCATATCCAGACATAAATATGGCATGAATAGAATATTCTGTGATTGTTTGATGTAGTTATAGTTCATGATGAAAATAATTTCTCCTTTACTAAATCTGGAAAGGTAAAATCTGAGCTAATAACTCATGATCATTCTTTCTTATCATAGAATCACAGAATGGTTTGGGTTGAAGGGACCTTAAAGATTATCCAGTTCCAACCCCATTCCACGTGCAGGGATACCCTTGCTTCAGAATGACTAAATATTAATTTCACTGATATACAGTTCTTATTGTAAGAATAGGCAGGAACAGAATTTGGAAGTGTGAGATAGTATTTCAGTTGTTGTTTTAATGTCACTCCAAGGATAAAAGCAGAATTCCAGATGTGGAATAATACATTTCAATTTATTACCTTTTTTTTTTTAAATGACACTTCTGTGTAGACTTTATTCTTTTATTTTCTTAACGCATGGGGTTTAAAACATTGCTTTTTAATCAAAGCCAAGCACCTGTAGGGAAACAGAAAGTGTGAAATATGAACTTTTCCTAGTGTGCTTAATGTTTTTTAATAATAATAAGAAGAAAAGTTCCAAGACCACATTAAAGCTGCTATTCTGATATTATGGCCCCTGTCATAGGCCTGGTACACATTAGGAAAGCATAGTGTAACTATCCAAAGGGATGGAAGAGGATGATCTAAACACAGAACAGGAGTGCAGCAGCACCTGCATTTCCTTTCCCACGAAAGGCAGAGGGATCTAGCATCAGAGTTATTTCACAATTTCCCGCAGTCTCTTTCTCAAACAAAGCCCAACTACAAGGTAAAAAAAGGCAGCAATTAACTCCATTATACTGCACGGAGTCTTAAGGAAACGTCACTTTCTGTGCTAAAGAAGGCAGGCCAACAGACAGAAAAAAAAGCCAGAGTATGCTTTGGGAAGATACGGAGCTATGCACGGGAGTGGTGACTTGCTGTTTTCCACAGTGGATGTGAAAGGCCAGTGATACCAAATCAGGCACAAGTATAGTTTTGAAAGTTCTTGGTTTGGTTTTATAAGAATATTATGGTATTTCATCAGTTTTTGCATAGGAGGTCTTTTATTTTTAAAGTACAGGTCTTCATCTCAAAGCCTGTGGTTCAAAGTTTAGATTGTATATAGTTTCTCTCATAAATGTTTTCACATAAGGTTTGGAGTAATTTCTATTTTGAAATTTGTCCACTTTGCTTTTTGAAGGGGTTTTTTTTTTGTTTATAGTAAGAATAAATCACCTTCAAATTTAGAAGCAAGCAATGCAGGTTTCGTTCATCCTGCCTTTGGCAGAGAGATGAACTAGTTCTGTTTTTCTCAAACTTGTAGTTGAAGGATTGTCCAACCCTGTTAAAGAAAGTCCATAGTCTGCAACTCCAACTCTTATTCAAGAGCTGAGGAAAAGGAGTAATAAATAAAATACTCAACATTTAAATTAAACTGTGCTTTCTGATGTAAAAAAAGAAAATCTTAATTTCATTGCAATAATTATAAATATAGATTCCCAACTGTGTGTGCCTGCAGGTACTGACTGCAGTGGGAAGCCAGCTCCCGATTATGCCAGCCTGCGGGTATTGACATCAGTCAGGAGCCAGGTTTTGCCTCTGCCTGCCAGGAGGCATTTGATAACAACTGGGAGGCAGCAAGGCCTGCTAGCTGGCACAAGCAGCAGTCCTTCTGCATCTCACCAGTGGTCTACAGGCTATTGAGTTATACTGGATCAGATTAACCTCCAGAGGTCCCTTCCAGTAGAGTTTTCTACAACAGTATGATGACTTGCAATAAATTTAAGGGATGTCAACAGGATTTTAGGAGAGGCTTTGTTTTAGAAGATGCTAATGAGTTCTGCTGATAGGTTATCCCACTAGAGAGGAGAGAACGAATTTATTATGTCAGCTGAAGACTTTCTAGGAAAGTTGTATAAATTTAAGAGCTCTGTGAATTATCTTCTACTAGTACCCTAAGAAAGGATCATTAACTTACTAAGTTGTGTAGGATCCTCTCATGACAACTACAGAAAAGACTGTCTGTCCATCTCCATCATCAAAAACCAATGCTACACCAGATCACTGGTGATGTGATGGCTCACAAAGGCCTATTCTGTAATTCAATGGCTGGAGTTAACTTCACAAAGTCAGTTAGAGCTGAAGTGTGTGTGTGTGTGTGTGAGGGGGGGGGGGGGGGGGGGGGGGGGCTANTGGGGGTGTGGTGGGAGGGTGTATTACAGGTGCTCTGGCTCTGCTCCTTCTTCTGTCTGACAGCAGTTTTGTCATAGAGCCCTTAACCCAAGGGCAGGCAGGAGAACAGTTGAATTGAGTAAATGCTAATGAATTTCCTACCTTGGTGGAGCTGATAAACAGCATGTTTGCACTCAGTGTCCTGGAGCAAATACATACAAATCCAGACAGCTTTTAATTCCTCTTACTGTACATTGGGCAGATGTTCTTGATGGATGGTACAGTGTTGGAGATTGCTTCTTTTCTGAATGATAATCAGGAACAATTTTCCCTCAATTAAATGTGATCAGCCTCCACTTTTCCAGATGCAAATGTCTGCAAAAGCTGACACAGTTGAGATAACTGGACAAAATGCTGTGCTCTGGTCCATAGTTTCAAGACAGCTAATATGCCTGAAACTTCAAACCATGGTCAGAGGATGATAAGCAAGTTTGCACCCTGCTCTTTAAGTTTGTCAGTGGTATCTGTCTTAAACGTCACCAAAGGCTCGGGATTTATTCCATGTAATATGTGGATCTCAGCAGTTGAATATCAGTGTATCAGGTGCACCTTCAGATATGAGCCTGAAATCTAGCTGGAAACAGCAAATCGGTAAAACAGCTTCCAGTGAAGGCATTAGTTGGCAATAGCTCATGATATTTCTCTCTAGGCCAAACAGGCAGTGTCTTTTATTGCAAGGTGAAAGCTGTAAATGGCAGAAAGATTTCCGTTTTGTAATAATTCTGTACCCCAATCAAAACCAAAAATTTAAAACAGAGGCCCTCATACTGCAATAACGTTTTAGTTTTCTGTCAGTTTGGACTAAACAATTCTGTTACATAGTATAAAATTATATTTACCCCTGTCATAAAAGTAGTCAACTATTAATAGACTCCTGTATTAATATGGTTTTTCAAAATAAAATTATTGTATGCAAAGTTTTGTCCTTTTAATAAAGAGCTGCTCAGCTGTGCTGCCTGTGAGCAGGTTGCAGGTCTTAGATGAATGCAGGTTATAGACTGAATAACCCTTTTTTCTTCTGGGGTTAATATACATGTATGGTTATTCCCAGAGCTATGATTTCTGCAAAACTGTCAGTTTTGAGCAGGCTTTAAAGAATGTGGTAGCAGGAATAAAACTACAAATCTGCCAAGTTTTAGTCTTTAGAAGTGAGATTCATTTTATTGTTTAGAAAAAGTCCAGTCTTAAGTTGTCTTACTCCTTCAAAAAGACATTCCCAAAGTGCTTCAATCAAGTATTAAAATTTCATTCTTTCCTTCCTTACAAGTTTCCTTTTAGCAGCAGTTGTCTACATAGTCTGAAAACACATCACATAAAATTAAACTAATACACCCCTACTGGGTGTAATTGTCTCGGGAGACTTATGATGCTTAATAATAATGACATGTATTACAAAAGATTTGTAGTAACTGAGTTAAAAGTCTGTTATTCAAAAGCTGTTGAGAACTTTCCAGAAGAATTCAGTGTCTTTCCTTTTTATCCATTGTGGTTAAGTTCAAGACAATCCTTGAGGGCATTTACTTTCACATGTATAAAATAATCATTAAGTATTTTGAAAGCAATAGAAATCAAAGGCAGTTAAGTTCCACAAATATAACAAGTATTTATCTCACTGAGTTCAGAAAAAGAAGCAGATGGAATGTATTTCCAGTATTATTAAGCATTACAACTTGTTTAAAGGCTCCCGAATTTGCAGTGCAGTTTACCTGAATCACAGATTGTATATTATTCCCCAGTCTCATTAGAGCTTTCAAGGAGAAAGCCATCCTTGCTTCTGTAAGCTACTAGTGTGTCTGCCAATGCAATTTATGGTGCGAGAGTGACCATTAACTCCTACTCCTTTAAAACATATTTTCTTTTAGAGACCTTGACAAGTTAGACATAGGACAAAAGTGTAGTTTATTGACCTCTGATTGAAAAAGATGGAAAAGTTGTCTACCAAAACCCAACCCAACCAACCAACCAAAAAAAAAAAAAAAGAGTAACAAAAATAAAGCTTGAATTATGTATACAGTAAGGTAATAAACAAGATGTCCTAACTCCTAAATCCTCCCATGAGCATATATTATTTATTGCTTGTATTACACTGGAGAAGTTAGAAGGAGTAGGGTCCTGTTGTGCTCAGTGCTGTATGGACACAACAAAAGTGTATTTGTCTGAGAGAATTTACCAAACACATTCATTAAACCATATATCCATACTCCCGACTCTATCATATATTTAAAATATTAGTCACAGTAGTCATCTATTGCTACCTATCAAAATGAGTATGTACCTCTCCTCTCAATGCATTCCATTCCCACCCACAGGCCCTAGACAAGATCAGGGCAGCAATTTGCTGTTCCTGCACTATACGGGAGCATTAGCGTGTCAGGAGTCAAGAGAAGCAAGAGTGGCTAAGCATCCCAGAGTAGAGCGTGCCAGAGGCAAGTAGAGAAAAGTGCAGCCTTCCTTCCAGATCAGTTCCCTGTTGTCTAGATCCCTGTGACAGCCACAAAGCCTTGCTTGGTCCAACACTCATTTCCTCATGCAGCATTAACTCATGGCAGTGGTCCTACTCATGCCAGTTTGATAGACTCCTGCCAGCACACCATCCAGTTATAAATATTTGCAGTATTGGGCTTTACCCATGACTAAAGATTAGTTATGAAGAAAACGCAATTGATACTTAAAAAACCACTAATTTTCAGAGCACATTTTCTGTCACGAGTACTTCTAGTGCTGTCAGGGGGAGTAAGATTAGATCTTGTTTCAGCTCCAGCCCAGAGAACATGACTTCATTGCTGAGTTACAGGCACTAACATGTGGCTGTGGGGATATTTACAGCATGTAGTGTTATTTCTAAAAACAAATACAGAAAAAAAATAGTGAAAGGAAAAAAAATAATAATATAGGGCGCACAGTTTGATAAAGGTGTGGAGCCTCAAACAGCTATCAGATCTACTTTCACTGGAAAGGGCTTAATTGTGCTTTCAGTCACATTGTACGGCCTCCCTGTGTTTCTCTGTTCCCTAGCATAAGCCTATTCAGACTTTTTCATAGAGAAGTCCAAAAAATTCATTGTCTTGCAGGCAGTCTGATATTGATACTGGATAAGATGGTGAATACAGCCAGCCTAATACTTGTATTATGACTTTGCTGTCTCTTCAAATTCATTACATCATGAATTTCTAGTGAAATGTAGTTGTAGATTCCTATGAAATGTTGTTCAAAAACCTGGGATCTACAGATAGGAAATGACATCTTACCCTCTTTTCTCATTTAAAACAGTCAGAGATTTGGCAACCTTGGTAAAAATGTCAACTAAAAAATTGAAACTATTTCAAATGAAAGGTTTAATCAAAGCTTTGAAATTAACCAATGAGAAAGTCAGAACCTTTATACACTACTACAGTTATGTTGCATCTCAAAAGCACAAATTAAATGTCAGAAAAGAATTGATTTTCCCATCTTGGGACCGACAGCTACTTAATTTCTTTGATATTAAATATAGTATTAAAGTCATAGGAAACCCACAAAAGCTCCTTATGTTTCACAGAGATTTCTTTTTGTATTTGTTTTGCTTTCCTCCATTCTTTCTAAGCAGTAAATGGGAAACCACAAATCCCACAAATCATGAAAGATCTATACAGATCTTGAATATTGAAGGTCTTGTTTTTGTGTCCCGATTCAAGGGCATGTAGGAGAAACAATCCTAGCTTTACTTGCAGAATGGCTAAGTAATTTCTGCTTAGAAAAGAGATCTTGGAGTCGTAAAAGTTACCTCCCTGGAAAAAAACCCAACAGACAATCCACAAACCACACCAAAACCACAGCTCACTGCTCAGTAGTGACCAAAAACCATTATGAGAGGAAGAGGAGCCATCATTACATCATGTATGAGTCCATGGTGCCATCCCAATCTGAAAACCCATTAGAACTTCCTCCCTCCCCTTGTTTGTTGGGTTTTGGGGTTTGTTTTTTTGTTTGGGATTGTTTTGGGTTTTTTAAAGTCATATCAGAATGTGAAAAGTTACAGAGAGGCAGGTGGGATGATCAGAGGTGTGGAACAGTTTCTGTACAAGGAATAACTAGGTACTTTTCAGTCTGGGACAGATGACTGATGAGGGATATGATAAAACTCCATAAAATCAGAGTAGCATGGAAAAGGTGATTAGAGAACAATTATTCATTGTCTTTCATAATACTTGAAAACGGGGCATCAGATTGTATTGTCAGATAGCAAGTTAAAATCAAACAGCACATAATAATACATAATAGTACCTAAGTATTTCTGAGGGGGATGTAGATAATAGAATTTACATGGATTCAAAAAGCAATTAGACAAACTCATGAAATCCACCAAGAAATGACTCAGAATATATCTGACTGCAGATGACTGTGAGGTGGAATATATTTATAATAGAGAAGCATCACTAGCTGCCTCTCCTGTTATACTCTTTTCTAACCACCTGCTACTGGGTGCTAGACTATCATGACTTTGGTCTGAATAAATAATACTATTCTTACACATAAGATGGTGCTTCCAGAAAGTTCAGCCTTGCTGGAATCCTCCTCCTAGGATTTCCCTTTCTTTTCTCTTTATGTCTGAGACATAGAATGGTCATGACTTCATGGCGATGATGATACTCAGTGTGTCTAAAGGCCAGTCCCCAAGGTGTCTTTTAAAGGGATTCTATACACAGCTGCACCAAAACATGGTCACTCCATCTGTGCTAGACAGTTATACTATGCTTATCAATTAATTTACAACAGCAAATAAGATATGGATTAACCAAGGTGTGGAAGAAAGATGTACAAAGAATCCAAAGAGAACAGACTTTTTCCTGCCCCTGTTAGTTACAGGGCGCAGGGTTTTGACATCCTGTGATGTTGCATTGCATCCTTCTCCAACACATAACTGATGTCAGAATAGTATCAGAGATATCCAGATGAGTTTTTTTCAAGTGGTATGGATTCTGTTTCAGTACTTTTTACCAGTGCTTTTCTGCTTGGTTGATCCAGGATGTCCAAAATCTTGAAATTAAAAGGAAAAGCGTAAATGATTCTTGAAGCCGTTGAACTAACTCTTTGGATTTGTAAGTTTGGTTGGTGACTTCCTCCTTCCCTCTCTCCCCCTCTCCAGTCAGTGCCTCACTAAAATACTGTGTTATCCCAACGGCTGGTATTCTTGTGTTACTGCTTTAATACTCATCCCTCATATTGGCTTTGCCCATAATATACTACATCATGTATGTGTGCCGACAGCACTCTTGTAACAGGAGCCAAAGGCCATTTAGTGAGTGAACAGTGCAGAACAAGTTATATTTTATTTCTATCACTGTAAGTGTACAGAGTTGGAGCAAAACCTTGCTTCCAACATTTTGTTTCTTCTTGCTGTAATCTGGCCTCATTTCTTACTCCTTCCACCTGCCCTCCATTTTGGCTTGTATTTTTAAGATATGTTTTGATATCTGAGTGCATAATTTAAGTTAAGGAATGTGCCATGCCATTCTTTCATTAAAACTACAGAAAAAACTCTTAGCTGTGTGGAGTATAAAATCATAAGAGTCCTAAATCCTATCATCCAATCCTCACCTTTTGTTCCACTAGTGCAATAAAGCAGATGTCCTGCATTTATAAAATAGAGTTGAAAATGTCTGTATCAAAAAGAAAAACAAAACCAGTACAGCAGTACAAGGTTCTTTTCCCATTTCCACATTTTGCTTCATGTTTTTATAATACTCCATCTGTATTTCTTCAAATAGTTCTGATGATACAATATAATAAGGTTCCCCTGTTCTTCCATTTCTTTTTACAATGCTTCCCTGAATAGTAATGGAAATTTACTTACTGGTTTGAGAAACAGTTCCAAAAGCTATATGCAATATTTCAGTGTCTGAAATGATATACAAAATGCTGAAGATTAAGTTTCTTTGAATTACAGAAAAATATAGCAGTTATTCCTTCTCTTGCTTATAAAATATTCCATACCTGCCTTTGGAGACCAGAAAAGGCTGAAGTTTGTAAGCCTTTTGCCTCATTGGTAAATAGAAATAAATAAACTAAATAAAGCACACCATGAGAGCCCACTCCATCATTCTTAAAACCACCTTCTCTACAAATAGGCAGGTGTTTGCTCTGTATACTCTGTCAGGCTAAACATACTGCACTCTAAAAAAGTCCAAGGTACTGTTCATACTCTAAATATACTGTAATGCCTGAAACACAAACTGAGAGGAAAAACACAATCCAAATTTTGCTGACTGTTGTGGGTAGATATATATTCTGTGATATGCACAGAGGCACAATTTCACCAATCTTTTCAATATAACTATGAGAAAGATTCAGGGCAACAAGCCCCATTCAATTTGATGTTATGGTGGTGGCCTCATGGTCCCTTTAAAGCATCCTTCCTCCTGACATGTAGCAAAGGAATCAAAGCTTCTGTATGTCTTACCAATTGCCAGCTGCTGGTTCAATTGCTTGTTGCCTTCATGAGCTATTACTTACTCGAAGTTCCGTGCCCAACACAGAACAATTCAGTACCAAAGAAAAAGCAATTTTTTCTTGTGTTGCCCCTCACACTATGTGGAGTGCCACTTAGATGTTGTTGATTATTTGGATTCATACCTTTCTATCTTTTTAACTCGCTGCCTCGTG
>VZTU01010127.1:10098-28376 GCA_013400835.1 Zapornia atra
TGTGCAGCACTCTACACTTGGCCTTGTTAAACCTCATCCCATTGGTCTCAGCCCATCGGTCCAGTCTGTTCAGATCCCTCTGAAGAGCATCCCTACTCTCAAGCAGATCAACGCTTCCTCCCAGCTTAGTGTCATCTGCAAACTTACTCAGGGAACGTTCAATCCCTTAATTGATAAAGATGTTGAACAGAGCTGGACCCAGAGCTGAGCCCTGGGGGACACCACTTGTGACCAGCCTCCAGCTGGATTTTGTTCCATTTTACCAACACCCTTTGGGCCCAGCCATCCAGACAGTTTTTAACCTAGCTGAGAGTCCACCTGTCCAGGCCAGTGGCAGCCAGTTTCTCAGTCAGAATGCTGTGGGAAACCGTGTCAAAGGCTTTACTGAAGTCCAGGTAGACCACATCCACAGCCTTCCACTCATACATTAAGAGGGGTGCAAGAAAACGCCTGCTGTGGTGCCACAGCTCATACTCACCTGGGACTGGGTGCAGGCAGGGTCCACCAGGTTCTGGCAGGCCATCTGGATGGCCTGGTTAGCTCTGGCAAACTGAGTGGGGTCTACCAAGCCCTGCTGTCCAGCCTGGCTGTTGGGGTCTGAGACCCCCACGAGGTAGGCAGCCTAGGAGCAGGAGAGAGAGAGTGAGCTTGTGTATAGGGCAGAGGCTCAGAACAGACAGGGGCTGCGGAGGCGGCTGCCAGCCACACACCACGGGGCCAGACTCAGAAGGACAGGGGAGAGGTACCCCTGCAGCAGGGATGCACGAGGGGTAATGCTTAGGGCTGGGGCAGAGCTTGTCTCACCTGGGCAGCTGCCTCTGTCAGCCCACAGAGAGCTTTGGAGGCGGCACTGATGGAGTCGCCGAACTCGGGCAGTTTGCTGTTCTTGGCGTTCTGGGAGATGCCAGCCATGGACTCACCCAGCACCTGGAGCACACACGCACTGGTTAAGTCCACCTCCCACTCCTGCACCACACTCCCAGGCTCAGAGCTCACTGTGCTCCATCAGCAGGAGAGGAACCACCTTTCCCTTTGTCCCTCACATCCTCCTGAAACCCCACTTCCTTCCCCAAACCTCCACCTGCAGCTCAGGGCTCACCTTGGAGTTCTCCATGACACTGTCAAGGCAATTGAAGTAGGACATGTCGTTGACAGTCTGGGTAGGGTTCTCCAACAACTCCTTCACGGTCTGTAGGGACATGTGTGTCACATCTGAAGGAAGGGTCCACGCCTTCCACTTGCACCTCCTCTTTGCTCCCTCTCAGCAGGGTATAAGGTCCCCGCCCCCCACCATCTCAGCACCCATCTGCCCCAACCCCTCCACTGCCTTGGCAAGATGTGGCTCCTAACCTCCAGCTCCCTCAGGGCGTTGTCACATTCCTTCTGGCCTGGTGCCTGCTGGGTGCACATGGTGATCAGCTGGTTAATGCTGTCAGTCACGGCCCTGACAGGGACAGGGGAGAAAGACCCAGGAATCAACACCAGCTCTGCCATCCAGACCCAGTGCTGCAGCAAACAGCTCACAGGGAGTGGTTCTCCTACCGTGCTGCTGCTGCCAGTTGATTCTTGAGGTTGGGGGCTGTAGGGTCAGCAGAGAGTGCCTTTGCAGCCAGAAGCAACTTGCTGGAGGACATGGAGATGCTCTTCAAGTTTGACACCACTTGTGCCTGATCTTCCTTATTCTGTAAGAAGCCAAGAAGTTACCTGCAAAGCTCCAAGCCCACCCTGGGTCTTCTCTGGCGGTTTTCAAGCCCAGCTAGTTCCCTTTATCTAACTCAACCACCAAACACCAAGGATACGATCACAATGCTCGCTGAACAAACCTTTGCTGAACACTTTGCCACTGCTGCTGTGGGTTTGCACAGCCCCAGACCCCATCTAAGCAGTTGTGCTGGTGACCACCACGCTAACCACCCCTGCCCAGACACCCTGCCTACAGTGAGCCACCTTCCCACACACCTCAAACCTCTCACCGTACCCACAAACCCCCCCAGTGGGTGTTCATTCTCACCGGAGACTGGCTTGCCATCTCCACTCCTGCCTGCAGGAACTCATTGAAGTCCTGCCCAAATTTGCCAGAGGACTTGGCCAGGTCTTGAGGGGTGCCACGTGACGCCTGCACCAGCTCGTTGGCGGACTGGTTGAGCCCAGCAGCTGCCCGGTTCAGCTGGCTCTGGGCCTCCTGGAAGCTCTTGGTGCTGGGAGGGAACTGGAGGCAGAGAGAGGGATCAGGAGAAGCAGAGAGGATAGAGACTGCAAATCAGGGCCTGGCACGTGAATGGGAATACATTACAGAGGAGCCTCATGTGGATGAACTGAATCCCACCCCTACAAGGCTTCTCCCCTCCTGTCCCCCGGCTCAGCTCACCGAATCTGCAAGCAGCCTCTTGCTGGCCTCTCCCACCATGCGAATGGCAGCATCCACATCCCGCTGCCCTGGCAGGCAGTTAACACAGCGGCTCAGGGCCTGCGACACTGCCTTGGCCACCTGCAGAGAAGCAAGGAGTGGTCACTGTCTCCCAGCCAGCCCCACGTCTTTCCTGTGGGCTGGCAGGGGGGCATGGGGGGGGCCATGCTGCCCCTACCTGGGCCAGTCGCTGCTGGCTTTCCGGGTCACCGGGCTTGGCCACCGCTTTCCGCGCCTCCTCGATGAGGTTGTTGGCTTTATCCATGACGTCGCTGGCGCACTCCAGCATGGCGCTCTGCGCCTGCGGGTCCGGGGTGCTGGCTGCCACCCCACGGGCGGCCTGGCTGAGCGAGCGCAGGGCCTGGGCCACCTCCCGAGCAGCGATCCCTGGGGAAACCGAGAGTCAGTCACAGCTGGCACGGACCCCGCCCCGCTCCCAGACCCAGCACGGAGGCTGGTACCTGTGTAGTTCTCGTTGCCCTGGGCCACCTCTCCCAGGAGGTGAGCAATAGCAGAGCTGACAGCTTTCGTGCTGTTCCCCAGGTCCTGGGCACACTTCTCCATCTGCAGGGGAAGAAATGGGAATGTTCTGCTGGCCTGCACCTCCAGTATTCCACCCCTGTAGTTTCCCCACCCCTGTGCCTGCACCATATCACCCCATGCTGCCTTTCTCCATGCCCTCACCGTCTCCCCTGGCAGAGGCTTGAGCTTGCCATCACGGGCAGCTGCCTTGGCTTCTTGCAAGTCCCTCTCCAGGCTCTGCACCAGGCTCAGTGCAGAGTCTATTTCCAGGGGTCCGCACGCCTCCTGAGCCTGTGATGGGGGAGAAGAGAGGGTAAGCACGATGGCCACCAAGCCCACCCTGCTGCAGCAGAGACCATGATGTATCTGTCACCAGCCTGTTCCTGCCATCCCCCTCCTCCTTCCTGCTCTGCATAGCCAGGGTCCCACCCTGGGTCAGAGCCGATCCTCTCACCTTCTGGGCAGCTGTGCGGAGCTCCGCCAGAGCTGCAGCCAGGTTCTTGGCACACTGGCTGAGTTGCATCGCAGAGGCTTGGTCTGTGATGGTGGGGACAGTGGCCTTGGCTGCAGCTACCATCTTCCCACCAGGCTGCCAGACAAAAGGAAGAGCTTAGTGAAGGGGACAAACACACAGCGTCTCTCTGTGGCACACAGAGTTTGCACCCGGTTTCCCAGAAATCTTAAGAGGGTCAAGCACAGTGGGAAAGCTGTAATGCCAGAGCTTTGGCATTAGGGAGGCTCCAAGTAGCACAGGTACCTGCAGGAAGTTCTGGCTGGCAGCAATGAGAGCCAGCTGTGCACTGGGGCTGTCTGGCTGGGACTGGCTTCCTCGGACACCCTGCACCAGCATCGGGATCTGCTCTGCCACCACCTGCCAGAGAGGAGTGTCACTGGAGAGGACCACTCAGGAGATGGATCTAATCCAGGACCAGTGACCAAAAACTCAGCCCCCAGGGGAGCTGTGCCTCCAAGTCCCGCCTGCCTGCCGCAGCTGAACGTGGAACCCCAGCAGGAATGACAGGAGAAGGGATGGGAAGAGGCAGCACCAGAGGTGCCAAGGTCAGGCCCAGGACACTTACCTTGCAGCTCTGCACCAGCTGCTGCTGTGCAGCGGGGTTCTTGTTGGAAGAGGCAGCATGCTGCGCAGCAGCGATGGTCTGGGTGGCAGAGGCAGCAGCTTGTTTGGCTGCGTGCTGGTGGGGAGAGGCATGGGTTAGCACCAGTGGCAGGGAATCCTGTACCGAGCCCCCACTTCCTGCCACACACCAGGACCCAGCTCCCCTAAACTTCTCCTCCCATGCCTCCACCTGTGACACAGGAACACCCCAGAACCCTCTGGTGCCCAGCTTCCCCAAGCAACAGAGGGAAAGGGGAAGTCCCTGCAGGATGCAGCACAGACACTACGTGGACTTTATCCCTCTGCAGAGATGTGGGAGCTCCTGGCCAAGTCTCACTTGCTGACCACGCCTGCTTGTCCTCTGCGCCCCCCTTGCCTCACCTCCAGCTTGTGCACAAGCTTCTTCTTGATGGCATTCTGGGCGGCAGCGTTGGTCGCCATGCGGAGCCCTTCAGCTGCCTCGCGCAGTCGCTGCTGCTGCTCCTCACTATCTGGGTGGGCTGCAGCTCCCTGGAGAGAGAGGAAACCAATCACACCATGCAGGGTCCACAGGCTGCCTTGTGCTCCTAATGCAGCAGCTGTGCTTTGGCCTGACACTGGGGAGCACCCCCAGGCAGCCTGAGCTGAACAGTTCTTGGTGACCTCGAGGATGGTGTTGGTGGCCTGGCTGTAGAGCCTGACAGCCTGCCCACCCAAAGCGTGCTGCTTGTCTGCCTGGGGTGCTGGGGAGATGCCCAAAGCCTCCCTGGGAGAGCTCAGTGGCAGAGTTAACAACTGCCACCCACAGTTCCAGAAGGAGTCCCACTCCATCACACAGGTCCACAGCTCCCCCACCCAAGGGCTGATAATCCCATCTGCACAACTGAGTTGATGGGACTGGGGACCAAAGCCAGCATCCATCCATCCTCCCCCATACCACTGACCTTTGCAGCCTCCACCATCTTGGCAGTAGCATCAGCCAGGATCTTGGCTGCGCTCAGCAGCTTGCGTGAGTTCTCCAGGTCTGTTTCTCCCTCAGCATCGGCTTTGATGGCATTGACGAGGTCAGAGGTGGCCTGAGCCAGAATACGAGCCTGCCGCACCATTTCCCCTGGGACAGAAAGGAAGAGGGGCCTGTTAGCAAGTTCCATAGGCTCCCTAACACCTCCCCATCCACCGTGCTCCTCCCAGGGTGGCATCAGCTGCTCTTACCAGCATCACCCATAGAGCTGAATATGTTCTCGGTGACGTTGAGGATGGTGTCGGTGGCCTGGTCGTAGCGCCCGATGGGCTGCCCACCCAAAGCGTGCTGCTTGATGTGCTGCAGCAGGTCGTTGAGGGCCTGGGTGACAGCTGTGGCTGCCACCCCCACCTGCTTCAGGAGCTGGTCATCGTTGGTGGCCGCCTTGGAGGCCTCCACGCAGCCCTCTGCCGATTTGGCCACCAACTTGCCAGCCTCGATCAGCTGCTCCTGGCACACAGGGGAGCTGATTGTGGGAGCCACTACCTGGAAGGGAAGAGGGAGGCTGGGTAGCAAGCACGGTGGGCTCCTCACAGAACTCACACAGGGGCAGCTGTCCCCAACTTCCGATCCTCCAAAGAGGATATTCAACATATGGGCACAGTGCCAGGGACCCCAGCCTGAGGCAGCTCCTGGCACCAGACCCCTAATGTCCTGCCCAAGGACATGCTGTCCTGGAACATCGACAACCCCACCATGGAGCTGCCAACAGCCACACTGAGGCGAAGGTGAACCGAGCTGCTTACCTTGGTGCAGGCCACCAGCTGGGAGGTGGAGAGGGCACACTGGGTGGCAGCAGCGATCACCTGGTTCTGCAGCGCCGTGTCTTCCGTTTTCTGAGCCACGTTCTTGGCCTTGAGCACCAGCGCCGCAGCAGCACTCGCCACCGCCTTGGCCAGCTGCATAAGCATGTCCTGGGGAGGGACTGAGAGGGTCAGCGCCGCGGCAGCGGCACCGGGAGCGCCAGCGGCCGCCCGCGGGGCTCTGGTGAAATATTCAGCAGGGAAACATGAGATCTCAGGGGCCTTCCATCCACTCTGGCCCAGCACCGGCGGCACGCTACGCCTGGAGCGGCTGGCAACACCTTGACCCATCTCTACTGCGCACTACAGTCATCAGTGAGGCTGTAACCCGGCCCTGAGCCACAGCCTGCACTGTGGCACTGCCACCAACGCAGCCCAGAGCTCAGATAATGCTTAGCATCACACCCCAGCACCCACAACCTCACTGCCCACTCCCCAGGTAGCAACCACGTCCCTGATTGTAACAGCAACACCCTGACGCAAGGCACCACTGACACCAAACAGCAAAACCCAAGACAAACGCCTCTGGAAATGGCAGGCACAGCCACACCGTGGGCAGCAGCCTGCCCACAAGTTCTCCCCACCAGCAAGAGGCTGAGCAGGGCTGCCCACACTGGTCACCCATACTGCAGGCATACGAGCTGCTTTCCAGCTTAACAATGGGCTACATCCCTGCTGTCACTCCTGGAGCTAAAGGAGAGGCATGAGACAGTAACCAGCCTCTTCTCCCACCTTCTTTCCTTCCCAGGGAAGGCACAGGGCTGCCCTGCCAGCACACAACAGGCAGCATCAGGGCACGGCATCAGTGGGGCATCGCTGTGGTGCATCAGCATGCCACAGCCTTCAGGAGTTAGCTCTCACAGCACGCTGCCAGTGAAAACCAGCAGCACCAGCAACAGGCAAGAAATGCTCGGGACAAGGACCATGGCACGCAGGGCAACACTCCCTTCTGCTGTGCCTGCAATGCTCCTACCACGTGTGCGCTCACAGCAAGCAGCCCCGCACCCTCTGACACCAAGCCAGAAGTGTCCCAGCTCCCATCGCCTCCTGCAAGCCAAAAGACTACTGCCACCACAATCCGCCACCTTTCCAGGCAGGAGGAGAGACTGGAGAGCGCATGCACCCAGCTCCAGAGCCCCCAGACCGCAGCATCTGAGCCCAAGAAAGGAAGTAAATACACTCGAGTCTGGCAGCTGTGGGGCAGAGCCTCCCAATGCACAAGTGCAAATTTGTCTTCCGGGTCTTCAATCTGCCCCTTGGGACTGCTGCCTGGCCATGCACGGTTCCCTGCCGCAGTGCTAGCTCGTCTGCTCCCCTTGGCTGCCTGTCCAGGCCTTTTTGTTTGTGTTGAGGCTGCGTGGCCACCATGAACAGAAACCCCTTCTTTCTGGAGTCTGCTTTGGTCTATACTACAGCTAGATCCTCCTCCCCAGCACAGTGCACTGCCTCCCTTGTGCTGGAAGGGGTAACCACAGGAAACCAAGCTGTCTGGAAGTCAGCTCAGCCAACACAAAGCACCCCACAAGGCTCCAGCAATGCTGGGACTCTGATGGGGGCAGGCAGGCAGCTCTTGCGGGCAGGGAGCGGCAGGCAGGAGCTGAGGCAGCTGCAAGGGAGGACTCCCAGGGCAGCACTCACCCCAGCAGCGACCCGAGTGCATGGACTTCTGAGAGCCAACCACCAGAAAAAGCAGATGTTGGATGAGAGCCCTTCTCCAAAGAGTTCAGTTGATAGTCCCCAGAGGAGCAGCCCTCAAGTTAGAGAGCGCAGGGACCACCAAGCAATGCCTACAGTCCCCTTTTACCGTCTTTGGGTCAGAGGCAGGTAGGCTCCAAGCACACCGGCTTTCCGGGATCTACATGGGAATCCACAAGATAAGAGGCGTTATACCACAGTGACTCTAGGGACAGAGATGGACAAAGGCCTGTCCCCTCCCTCAGCAAAGTCATCACAGGGGATTGGCCAAGCTTTGGCCCAGAACCCTCCTGCCAGTCCTGTGCAAAGAACAGTAGTGTTAGAGGGAAGGTGTCTCTGGGTGCTGCCGAGCGCACTCACCTGGAACCGAGGGTCGGTGTCGCTCTCCCCAATCTGCTGCAGCAGCTCCCCACTGGTCTGGCCCACCAGGCCAGCAGCCTGCAGAAGATTCTGGCGAGGCTGCAAGGGATGAGGCAAAAGCAACTCGTGAGCAAGCCCCAAAACCTCACCTGATGGCTGTCTCTGGCTTCCACCCTCCTCTCAACCCCACGGCCCACCTCAGCACTGGCAGGCTGTGCCGTCTTCAGCAGGTCCGACACAGCGCTTGCCAGGTTCTTGGCTGCCTGCAGAAGCTGCCGCCCGTTCCCTCCTTCATCCTCCATCAGTGCAGCCAGCAGCTTCACCCCCTTGGACATCTCCGTCAGGTTGGAAGAGATGGTGGTGACAGCACAGCCCACTGCAGTGTAGTCTGTGTCTGCTGGATCCCCTGCACAAGGAGCAAAGTCAAGACGGGACACGCTTCAGCTGACGCTCCAACAGCATCCCCTGTGCCTGTATCCTATGTGGTTCTCCTTCCTGGGAGGAGGGACAGAGACCCTCTGTCTCCTAAGCCTGAAAGGTGATGACATGAGTTGAGTTTGGGCAGGAGAGCCTGGTTAAAGAGAACTGCACTGGGCAATGGCTGCACCTGGAGCAGTGGCAGAGACCAGACAACATGGTCCTGGCTCCAGAGGATGGTAAGACAGCCAAGGACAGGAAGGACTGGGCTGGACACAGGCAGGGATTTAAAGGCAGGGGAAGTTGCAGGGGCACAGCCAGCTCTATAAGCAGGTCATGTGCACTCAGGGCTGAGCTAGCTCTAGCTGGGGCAGGATGGCTCCTCCAGTCTCTGATGGAGGGCAGGAGCAGCAACCTTCAGCCAGACAAGAGACCAGGCCTTCTCCAGAGCTGGGGCATGCCCCTCCCTGACCTTCCACATACCTGCAGTGAGATTGACCACCGAGGCTGTGCCTGCAGTGATAGCATCCACCTGGGAGTGGATCTCATGCTTGGACTCATCCATCTTATTTTTGCGCCAAGCTTTGGATGCCTGGAACAGAAAGAACAGGGTCAGCAGGCAGTGGTGGAGGTGGTGGGCAGCTGTACCCATGCTCAACAGAGAGACACACAGGAAAGAGGAAACAAGAAAGAAGGAAGGAAGAGCTGTGACCACCCAAACTCCCCAGACCACCCTGACCAAGCAACACGACCAAGCACCCCGTCCATCCCTGCCCTCACAGGGCGATACAACCCCACCTCTCTGCAAGCAGCAGATCTTCCCAGGAGCTGCTGGTACCTGGGAATGCAGCCAGCCTTACCCAGCCCAGCCAACAACCTCCAGCCAGGTCTTCCCCCCGCCCCCAGGACCCTGTCTTCACCCAGCACTCACAGCATCCTGTCCAAGGGGTGGCAAGGTCTCAAAGTCATCTAGCGTGGCCTGGGCTGCGTGCACAGCCTGCATGCTGGAGTTGATGGTGCCAGTCAGGGCTTGCTGGGCTGAAGTCTGCAACACACAGACAGATGGAGGTATGCTGGAAACTCAAGATTTAGGCTTCAATATTTAGCTCACACTTCCCCACCCCGCAGCAGGGTGCAATGTGCTATGGAGGACAGTGGTGTAGGTAGGCAGCTGTGCTTAGCAAAAAACAAAAGGAGTCTCCCCTCTGCACCTCCCACTTGGCAAAGGCCCTGTCCCACCATGGGTACAAGCGAGTTTCTCAGCTAACCAGCTCTGTGGTAACGGGGAGCAGGTGCAGTGGGACCCCACAAGGCTTTTAATAGCAAGCCCCACAGCAGGCTGAGGAGGGCCAAAGAAAACAATCTTCTTGTGGCCTTTTCCAAGTGCTTCTCCAGCTGCAGAGTGCATGGGGGGCACCAAAGGCAGGCACGAGGCTCAGTTGCAAACCATGGTACTGGTGGGGCTGGCCAGGCACAGCAGCTCAGAGCAGCTCAACCTTAAGGAGAAGCTGTAACCACCGACCAGGGGAAAATGCCAGGGTGTAGCTTGAATTTGCAGATTGGGTGTGGGAGGACATCAGCTGAACCACACCAGCAAGCACGAGGACAGCAGCACAGAGCCACTGCTCTTCACAGCAAGCCAATGCCTGGCCACAGACCCAAATAGATGTGTCTACACAAGCCCAAGGCGCACCTTCTGGAGTCTGTTCCCTGTGGTGGGCACAGGGAGAGCTTACCAGGGGAGGCATGTGCCCTCGGTGCATCTGGCCACTGGTGATTTGCAGTTGAGGCTGCGGCATCGTGCCCACCTGGAAGTTTTCTGGCCCTCCAGCCCCTGTCCTCATGATGGCTGGCAGGGCCACTGAGCCAAGTTCTGCCTTGCCTACACGGTTAAACTGCTGCTGCAGGACGGTTGACCTGGAACGGGGAGAAAGACCAGGTCAGAGGATGGCCACAGCCCTGGCACCAGGCTCTGCAGAGTGCTGCTGCTGAAGGACTGGCAGCTCTTCCTCCAGACGTGCTGTGCTGCAAGCTTGGCTAAAGCCTGCTCTCCAGCTTCGGCTTGGCAGCTATCTGGCTTCTGGAGGACTTACTTCTTTGGAGACACAGAGTCTTCCAGCATCGTGGACTCCTCATCCCCTTCCAGTCCAAAGTGATCTTTGCTCTTTTTCTGCAGACAAAAAGAGAAAACGTGTCAGCCATCACATACCTCCCAGGATTCCCCTCCTCCTGCAGCCCAGCCACTGCACAGGGCCACAGAAGTCCCCTGGCCCATCCTCCCCAGCAGTACTTCGTGCTAACAGCTGTCTGGAGGCAGCCTGCACCCCTGCCTGGAGAGGAGATTGTTACCACTGCACTTCCCACCACAGCCTCACCTTTTTGAGGATGATGTCAATGTAGCCAGCAATCAGCTGGGCAATCTGCTCCCCCTCTGTCGTCTGCACTGAGTAGTAACCATCCTGGTAATCCCCAAAATCCTGCAACGGCAGGGCACAGGGTAGCACTGGAGTAGGGCACTGGCAGCCATCCTGAGCCCATCTGGTATGCGCTCAGCACCCAGTGCCAGCCTCCAAACCAGCAGCCAGAAGAGGCACCAGAGGAGGGCAAGGCTGTCCCACCACAAGGCAAAACCCAAGAGGGTGGTTGGCGTGCGAGCAGCACCCCTGTGGGGGCACTGCTGCAGAGAGGGGGTGGTCCCTACCAGGGTGAAACTCTTGGGTGAGGCTGCCCATCGCTTGATGTTGGTCAGGCTCCACTCCTGGATCACTTCTTTGGTCTTCTCGTCCACCCTCATGACACACTCCTTGGTGATCCCCAGCAGCCGCGGCACCAGCTTGTTCTTCCCCTTCATCTTCTCCTGCAGGCCGCCAACAGAAGAGCTGTGGGCTGCCCCCAGGATGGACCCACCCAGGCTCAGACCTCCAAAGCCTCCCTTGGCTACCAAACAGCCCCCAGGTCACGCTTTCAGATGGTGACAGCTTTGGCATGGGGTTTGAAACCAACTGGGGAAAAGCAAGAAGCAGGAAGGCAGCAGACAGGGAAAGGCAAGAAGGACAGGGGATCCTAGAGCAACGTGGGTTGAGGGGTAGCAGCTGGATAGAGACAACAGATAGAGAGATGCTGGAAAAGGGGAATTTTGGCCAATGAGTAGTGCTGCTTTACCTTGACCAGGAAGAAGGACACCCCGTAGGTCTTGAGGGAACGGGCAAGCTTCACGTAGCGAACTTTGGCCTCAATCTCACTCATGTTCCCGCAGTTCTTGTGGGCCTGAGCAAAGACAGAACATCCCACTAGCACCATGGTCCCCTGGCTGTGCCCTGACACAGCTCTTCCACATTGCCTGCCACACTGGCATCCAGTCCTCACTACGGCATCCCTCTGACCTCTGGGACCTCAGGAGCTCCTTGCCTACTCAAATACAGCTTCCTGCTACTGTTTCTCACCCACCAATACTTGGTGGTACACCAATACAGCTAATACTTGGCCTCCAGAGACAAGACCAGCCCCAAGCAAGGAGGAGGAAGCAGACCAGGTCTCAACACCCGCCCTGCACGTACCATGAAGATCTTGCGCTCCCCCTTCTGCTTGATGTATTCCTTGGGCAGGAAATCCTTGAGTCTGCCAAGAGACAGACAAGCCAGCCATTAGCAGCAGAACATGAAGCCAGCATTTGTCTTCAGTCACAGAGAGGCCCAACCCAGAGTCTCGGACAAACCCCTGCCAGGGCACAGGCTAGGAAACTTTGGGAGCAGAAAGGGTAGGAGAGAGGTTGTTGCAGTAATGAAAGTGGACCCAGCTGAGAGTGGCATGGAGGTGCTGGGGATGCAACCCCTTCGCACATCATCAGCGGAGACCATATGGTAGGATGGTGTTCCCCCAACAGAGTTAGCTGCATGTTATGGGGTGTGCCAGAGGGAGTAGAATGGAGGGCTGGCACCCCATGTAGCCTGCACGGACACCCCAATACAGGCACTGTGCTGCAGTTAAGGAAAGGGGTCGCAGCAGAGACACCTGTGTCCCAAAGCCCCACATGCCAGCGCAGTGCTGGGGACTACAGAGCCGTTCCAGCCACCTGTGGCTCCCCAGGACACTCACTCCAGAAAGCCCGGCTTGTGCTTCTGCTCATTGTGTGGCCCAAACTGGATCTGGCACTGGTAGCCAGCGAACTCACAAGCTTTGTCAAAGGAGACGGGGTGAGAACCGTTCAGAATGTCATCACGAGCCTGCATGGGAAGAGAAGACACTGCGGTGGGCTGGGCAGCCATGCAGCCCTGCCACCGCTCCCCTCCACACCCAGCAGGACCTGTCTTCCAGACAGAAAAGAAGTGGCCATGAAAAAGAGGAGGATCATGTAGCAGGCTGTTCCCTACAGGGACCATCACCATGCCTGGGAGGGGAACAGCAGCAGGACTTCAGGGTGGCTCCTACCAGGCAGAGGAGACACAGGATCTCCTGGGGGAGTTCTGGAGTAGGCAGGGCAGAGGGCTGGGATTGCCAGCGTTGGCTCTTACCCAGGAGGTAACTGGGCATCCTGAAATGCGCCCCCCCTGTGGTGGCTCCTGGCCAAAACCTCAGTCACCAGCCCTGGGAGGTGGCTGGTATGATGCAGCAGAGCCAGGAGCTCTGGGGAGCTGTACCTGCACGTAGAGCAGGTTGAGCTGCACAGGATCTCTTGAGTCCACGTTCTGGTCAGAGTAGAAGAACTTGCGCCGCAGCAGCAGCGTTTCGTTGTCATCGATGCCCTGTTCGCGCAGGGTCCGGCCGTGGTCCAGCCAATTCACTGCAGGCAATGCCAGGGCATGAGCAGGGATGGGCACCCAGGACCCAGGGCTGATCCCAGTCCCAGGGCTGCCCACGCAGAGTGAGAAGTGGATGTCCACCTGGTGCATCCCAGCTCTCACCCCTCTGCTCTGGGCCTCCAGGCAGAAGGAGAGATTCCAGCGTGGACACATATGACCTTGTTCAGTGCTTTCCACTGTCACCCATGCTCCCCTGTGTCAGCTCTTCCCCTTGCAAGGAGCCCTGCTCCCCTCCCTGTGGCCCTCAGCACAGGCTGAGCCCATCCCCAGCACATGCAGGCACGTACACTCATCATCCGTGTGCAACTTCTGCTTGAGCTTCTCCATCTTCTTCTCATCTCGCAGCAGGGTCTTGTCCTTCTTGAGGGTGCCAGTAACCTCCTCCTTCTTCTCTTCCATAATCTCCCGAACCAGCGAGTACTCATCGTAGTTGGTGATGCCTGCAGCAGAGCCAAGGACCAAGCTCAGTACGACACCGGTGCCAAATACAGAGCCAGGAGTGACAGAGGGGTGCAGAGCAGAGTCCCCTCCGCAGCATCATGCAACCCTTGAGACATCCCTGCTCCTAGGCCACTCAGCAGGGATGCAGAACTGCTGCTGTCCCCGCCAGTACCCCCACCAGACACTGCCACCTCTGCCCACGTCCCTCCCCACGGTTGCTGCCCCCTCCTCTCACCGATCCGGGCGCAGATTGTCATGAGCATGTCTGTGACAGTTTTGGAGTCATCCACCATCACTGTTTTTACTGTCCCATCCAACATGCGGATCTTCAGGGGCCGCTGCTTCTTCTTGTACTCCATGGTATCCTGTGGGCACAGCAGGGCACAGCTACCCACAGTGGCACTGGTGCAGAGTGCCCGCATCCCACCATCACACCAATGGCTGCCTCTCCCCAGTGCACTTGTTTGGGGGACATGGGGTGCTCTGGGGCCCAATGCAAGGCAGCAGGGCAGGCACCCACTCCACCTCCACGCTGCAGGCACATCCGACCTCAGAGCCAAGGCGGGTGCCCACTGAAGGGACGTGGGATGGATGCTTACCCCATTGCGAAGCATGTAGTAGTCCAGAGCCTTCCCAGCTTCCAGCCAGATCCCCTTCTTTGGGTCTTCATCCGAGAGAAACAGCCCAAAATCATTGGCTGAAAAACAGGTAAAAGTCTCTGCCAGGGTAATCCTAAGCAGGACGGGGCCACAAAGATGTCAGCCTGCACCCAGGGACGTTCATCAGCGGAGCCCAACTTGTGAAGCACAGTAGCACTGCGAGCGCTGCAGTCTAAACCTAGTGAGTGGGCAAAAAGCTGGCAAGCAAGCTTTGAGGTACATGTTTTACCACAGTTATCTACGGAAAGAAATCATCTGAAGCATGCCTACGCAACGCTGAACTTGGAACTGACAGTCACAACAGAAGGAAGAGGTTGGAGTTGTGGTTGACAGCTCTCCAGAATCTTTGGTGTAACGCGCAGCGGCTGCCAAAACAAGGTAGTAAAAACACTGGGCATCACCAGGAAGTGTGCTGGTAGCTGGTCTGTAAGACCTAGGCACTTCCACACTTTGAGTACCCTGTGCTGGCACAGCCTACACCTCCCCAGAGGACGTGGCAGAGTTTGAAAAGATAAAGAGAGGAGAAACTTCAATGATGGAGCCTTGGTATGAGGGACTAAAGGAGCTGGGACTCCTGCGTTCAAGGAGTAGGAGGCCGAAGAAGGATGGCATAAAGGTTTATGAGGTCTCAAAGGTATTAAGTGCTGCTCACCAAATCCTGCACCCCTGGGGCTGGGGTACCCCGTGGCGCTGCTGAACACCAGGCAGTGGCACCCCAGTTTGGACCCACAGGGATAGCCCTGTTTTCCTGATGCAAGAGGCCAGGACCACACCTGGCTTGCCCTGGGAAAGATCCTTCTCCACTGTTTCAACAACTCTGCGCCGCAGGCTGTCTTGGCTGGCTGCTGAGTTTATAAGGAGTCATCTTGTTGGCAGCTCTCCGTGGGGAGGGACAAATTCCTGAGTCACCCGCTCCTGCCTGGCTAACACTGCTACTAGGATCCTACTAAACAGGGAGAAGAAAAATCCCAGAGACTCACCATTTTCTTTTCAAATTTAAAAAAAAAAAAAACCCAAACAAAAAAACCCAACCCATAAACAACAACAACAAACCCCAACTATTTTCAATGCAGATTCCAAGAGGATAACTCTCAAGCGCTGAAAACTGAGCAGCTTGCCCTAGATCCATAACTTGGGCAGGGAGAGGTGCTTCCCAAGACAGAGCAGGAGAGCAGAGCTAGAAACTACACCAAAGCTCCCAGCCCAAAGGTGACAAAATGCAGGGCAGCTCAAAAAGGGATCTCTGAGTGCCACTGGGTAAGAAGAGCAAATAGAAACAAAAGCTGCAGGGAACTGATAGGAAAAGAAGAGCTATGAGTAACTGAAAAGGAACTCAGGAATAAGCAGTTCCCTTCAAGGCTTTCCCCTTCCCTTTTTTTTTTTTTTATAAGCAGGCTGGCTCACGCCCAGCAGCAGGAAACACAACGCTCCCTCCAACAAGGCTACAGCCCTGAGTCCACTAGAACAGCCAGCCCCTCTCCGAAACTGAAAGCCGGCCTGCCAGACCGCTGGCCAGCGGGGCACAACATGAGAAGGCATTTCCTCTCATCCCTGAGGAATCTGCAGCTCCCAGATGTCGCCGTGCTCCCCCGCCTCTGTGCTCCCCCTCCTCTTCCCACGACTCCTGACCTCCTGCTTGCTGCCTCTCCCCTGTGGCACAGCTGCTTTTGGAGGCGGCAGGGACCCAGGAGAGCCCACCAGACGATGTTCTAGTGCTCCAGCCCCCTCATCCATGCTGGGGACAAGCCACATCCGCGTGGGTGTGAGTCACATCATGAACTCTTGAGCTGTAAGCGTAACTTTGAGTCTGGCAGCAGCACAGAGATGTAAGAGCTGAGAAAGTTTAGCAAGGTAATGGAGCACCAGCAGAGAGCTGCTGGGGCAAGAAAAGACGTGAAAGAGGATTATGTATCCCCCAAGAAATTGAAAATCAACTTACATCATCTATTAACACTTGCTGCAACCCTTGCAACTGTTTAAACCCACCTAGTCCAGGCCAGTGGTGATGGGTGCAAGTAGGAGAGGAGCAGAGACAGAAAAGGCAGTAGGCTCAAAGAGCTCAATGAGTTATTTTACTTCCAAATGTGTTTGCCTAGCTCCCAAACCCTCAGATTTCTTCTGGGGTGTTGAAAAGGGAGCCCAAGGAGCTCAGCCCTCCACCTCAATTGGGCAGGACTCGGACCTTGCTCCCCTCATGCCTCCCCTGCCCAGATAGGCACAGAGACTAGAAAGGAAAGGAAGGCCAGTGAAATGCCAGGAGGTAAGCCAGGGCGGCCCCACATGGCAGCCAACCCCACCCCAGACTTACGCTGCCCCATCTGGGCCTCGGGTACCCGCTCCCGGATCATCCGGCACGCGTCGTACACCATGGTGGAAGGCTCGAACTGCATCGTCTTCACCACATTGCCGATGCTGATCTTCAGCGAGAGGGCAACCATGGCGGCGGCTGGGCTGTCCCCACTCCTGCGTCACCTGCCGGAGAGGACAGACGGCTGAGCTCCAGCCAGTGCAGGGCACCCTTCCTCCTCCCGGCCAGCGGCGCCCCTGCTCCCCAGAAAAAGGGACACAGCTTCAAGCAGCAAGCAAGGGTGGCACCCAGCGCTGGCTAGCCTGCGAGGGGGGGTCTCACTTTCCAGACCCAGGGTCTCACTTTCCAGACCCAGGGTCTCTGTCCAGCTTTGGGATCGCTGCCCCCTTGTCCCAGGGTCCCGAAGCAGACTCGGCTTGCCTGCAGGAGTGACAGCAGCTGGTACCCGGCAGAGGTGCTGCCAGTGAGGAGGAAGCAAGTGCATGGGAGTACGAGAGATAAGCTGGGAGAGCACAACGGAAGGGGTTATAATTAAACCTCCTGTGACACAGAAGCCGCAAGAGGAAAACCAAACTCCAGCCCAGTGCTGGTCACCAGCTATCAGCACCCCCCCTCTGCCCGCCCAGTCACCAGCGGATAGTGCTGAGCTGGCAGCTTGAGCACAGAGGGACCCGAAGGGATGAAGAAGCCCAGAGCCACTCAGGGAGGCAAAGTAAAGGCACCATGTCCAAAACCTGCCTGTTAAAAATAATTACCTGGGGAAAGCACCACCCATGCAAAGTACTGCACCTACAACAGAGGGCAGGGGAACCCACGTGAGGGGCGATGTGCCAGAGGGCCAGGCGCCCAGCCACTGCAGCTCCTGCTGCAGGGACATGCAAGAGCAACACCACATCACCTGAAACAGGCCCCAAGCTGGGTCCAGCTGGAAGGGTCAGCTTCCCCAGCCCCCAGACAGCCCTAACCCAGCACTCCCCAGCAGCGACATCCTTTTTGCTCTTCCCAAGAGCCTACTCATGGGGAAAGAGCCCCTTGCTTGACCCAGGCTCCCTTGTCCTTAAACTCCAGCTGGTAGGAACATGCAAGAGCACAAGTGGGATGCACCACATCTGCTTATTCTCTTTTACATTGATTTTCTCCTACCAGGCCTCCTATTATGGCTGCCAGGGAAAGGTTACTGGCCATGTGCATCCTCAGCCTGGCCTGGGAAGGTTCCTGGGCAAGGCTTACTGGCGGTCTGCCCTGCACCACAGTGGCACACAGCAGGCCTGTGCATCCCTGCCTGGCACTGCCAGCTCTGGTTCCCCATGGAAGGGGGCCCATCAGTGTGGGCTGCTCCCAACCATGGACCTGAGCTGGCAAGGAGCAGGATCTGTGAAGGATAAAAAGCTCCTACATCCATTTTTGGCCAGGAGCAAGTCAGAGGGCGGGGGTCCTTCTCTCACAGAGCCATAAAGCTATACTGATGGTGCAGGGAGAGAGGCAGGGATGGAGGAGCGTGCTGCCTCCGCCAGCACATGGAGCAGCTCCAGCTCTGCATTCCTGAGCCGTTCGGCAATGTTTCTGTGGAGGCCCACAGCCCCCACTGGCTCCACTGACAAGGAATGAGATGCATTTCAGGTCCGGAGCGAGGGAGCCCGGCGGCAGCGGGAAGGAGGTGGCGGAGCTGCCTGCCTGTGCCATTGCTGCCCATGCGGAAGCACCAGCAGAACCACGGAGCCAAGGGGATGAGAAACACCCTGCTACAGAA
>VZTU01010130.1:0-15062 GCA_013400835.1 Zapornia atra
TGCCAGCATGAATAGCTATGCTATAAAAAGTTTTAGTCTTTCAAGATTCTCTTGTCATAAAAGAATCAGTATTCACAGTTATCTTGTTCTAGATCCAGAAATAAGGATAGCAGATGGCCTACTAGCAAAGAAATAAATGAAAGAAAAAAAAAAGGAGTTTTTGAGAATCTTTAGAGCAACCCAGTTACACTCAGATTCTTGGAAAATCCATGTCTGAAATTCCAGACAGACACCTATATATATAATTTAAAATTGCTCAAGATGTTGTAGACTCTTCTAATAATCCACGGAATCAGCTGCATGAGAGCTTCATTTTCTTGTGTAATAAAGGTGCTGAGGCATCTTCAGTGAAGATTGTCCTCAATTCCTTTTGGTTTTTTTGTCAAATGAGTCATTGCTCACAACTCTTAAAGAAGGGAGGGGTTTAATAATATGATTACATATGTCGTATCTTAAACCAGAGATTATCAGAGGACAAAGATGTGCTGAAGGATTCTGTTGAGACTAGCTGCCCACGTATCTGACTGGGAGAAAAGTGATTATTAACTACTTCTGATCCCCAGCATTATTTTTGGGAAGGCAAAGCAATTTTCTTTCCAAAGAAAATCAGGACTTTTTCTTTGAGACATTGAATTTGCAAGAGATGGACATTTCTTTCAGCACTGTATATTATTATCACATAATAACTAAAGAGGATTGCAAGTTTGGTACTAAAAATTTTCTTTACTTTGGATAACCATTGTGTTTACTTCTTTGTAATGTTTTTCTGCATCTAGACAAGATCTTTATTTTAGCAAATATCAATTATGCTGTACTTAACTTTATAGATAGGTGTGGTAAAGAGTTTCTCCAGGTAGAAAAAGGAAGCAGAATTCAAAACTATGAAATTCGTGAGCAAAACTTTTTTGTTGTTTTCTTTATGGAAATGTATAAAGGATTTTTATACTTTTTATGTTTGCCTTCAGTTCTGTTAAAAAAATTATCTGCCTGCCTTAATAATTTATAGGGTCCTTTGAACATTGCTATCTAATTACCCTGAACTATATCTGGTATTATCTATTTGGTTTAGCTATTTTCCCAAGCTTCTGAATCTCTTCTGATTATCCTCCTGCCCTTGTAATGCATCTGGCAAGAGGAGAATTGGCTATGAGTGCAAAAGGGCAGGCAAACAGGTTGCTGAGGTGTCTCCGAGTGAGTAGCTTCAGAACAGAAAGAGCAAAGGGCTCGAAATCCTTGCAGTTCCTCACAAATCCTATTGACTTTTTAGCAAAAGGCAGCTGGAATTACTGAATTACTGGCTCCACAAAAGTCAATGGCAACATTTCCAGCTGTGGCCAGGCCAAGAGTTTTCTCCTTTTCACTTGTCTGATGCATGCCTCTACATTCAGTAATGGAAGTAGTGAATTTATGGAGGCAGTTGTGCTGATCCTGTTCTTATTCAAAGTCCTTATTACTGCCATTCCACTTCTTTTAAGATTACATCAACTAAATGGAAGCTTCCAAGCAGTAATCCGAATATTTTTCCACTAGAAACTTTTGACTGTGAGAAATTTTATTGGCTTAGTAGAGCATATGAATATGGTTTTGTAAGCTAAAGGGTTCACCTTTAATTAGCTCCTTTTGCCTTACATGTTCATTGGCTTCATGAATGACACATTAGAAAGTTTGGTTTATGCCATATAAGTGTCCTTCTCTAGTTTAGTCGCAGTGCTGTGTACATCCAAAGCAATACAACTACTGCTAATGCAGTGCTGCTTTTGGTCCATTGAACAGTCAATCTAGCCAACACTGAGCCCTTGTTCATTTCCAGTGCTCAGGTTATTACTATAGTTAAGTCTTTGTGCCTCTTCCGAATAATTAATGAAAAAAACCCCAACCTCTTGAAATTAACACTGTAAAGTGAAAAAGCAAAGCTTTTTAGCCAGTTTCAACACTTACAGGTATATAATACTACGTGTCGACTGAATTTCTGTATCTCATTAAAAGTGTTGGAGTTAAAGCTAGTGCTAACATTAAGGCACCTAAATCCTGTTTGGATGTTCTAGATGGTTTTTAATTTGATGGCATATTTTCTTATTTCTACATACTTTCTTGAGAAACTGTATGGTTGCTTTTAGCAGCTTACAGCACTGCCTCCCGAAATCTGATCTTTGAGGATTCATATTATTATAAAAAAAATTTTAAGCTTCTATATTAAGCAGATAATAGGATAAGGATATGAGGAGTGCTTCTCTATAATGTAAATGACTGTTTTTTCTAGCTAGATTTGTCACTATAGGAAGCTTTTTAATTGTTCAAATATTTTAACCACCAGTTGAAGTAGGAAAATAATCACAGGATAGGTTGTCTTTTCAGAGTCATATTTTCCTAATCTGAAGCTCATATATTGCTATTTACCTCTCACTCTGTAGTCTTTGTGTTTTTTCTCCCACTCTGTTATGTTTTGGCAGTTAAATACGACCCTTCCCAAAACACCTTTTTCACAGACCTGTACTGGACTGAACAATTCCAGAGTCCACAGTTTGTCCAAGCAGATCATATTGGTTCAATCGAGAGCCGTCTTCAGCCACAACCACTGACCTTGCTGGTTCCCGTGTCCATTCATACACAACCTCTGCTCTGGTATAAGCATCTAATTTAAAAGAAATACATTGCATTTCAGCTTTGCACCTTCTATTGCTATATGGCTTTGTAAGAACAATGTGTTAAGCAGTAGTTTGAATAGTAAATTATCTTTATCTGTAGAAACCCACAACTAGCTTACTGCAAATTTTTATCTGTGATAAATATAAACTGATTTTACAGGTCTATCCATATGATGATTAGCTAAATGTCTGCTGTAGGGCTAGATTAAGGTTGGTCATGAATGGTATGAAACTCTTTCTCTCCCTTACATCATTCCTACCTATGTAAAAACTGGGTAACCAGACGCAGGAGTGGAATTTCTTGGGATGTGAGAACTTCAACTCTTTTTCTAACTTTAACTAATTTCAAGAAAGATGAGCCCCAGTCTTTTCAGTTTGTCATAGCGTTGTGTTGTCTGGGCCACTAAAAAACCAGGTCCTCCTCAGAGCGGCTTCAGTGATCTTCTCATCATTAGCCTGGCTAGAGATTTCCTTCTGGTTATCCCCCCTACCCCATGTGGATGATGTCCTTGCTGTAAACAGGCACAGCAGGCATTTCTGAGGTTGCCTAGGCTTGAGTGAATTTAAGTCACTAATAATCTGGGGGTTTATTGCTTTGTTTATTTTGGGGAAATGCTCACACTGAAGTTTGCATTTTGAACAAAGCAAAACATACTATTGTTTCTGCAAACCTGAGTAATCTAGCATGTTAAATAATTCAGCAGCATACTACGTATGCTAGCCAGGTGTTTTGTGCTTTTATTAATATGTTACCCATGTAATTTTAGCAATGAAATTATAGAGAAATATAGTATTGTAAAATTCTTCTGTCATTTTGCATAGTCTGGAGTCTGACAGCTCTTGCTCTGAGCAGTTAGGGTGGGAGTTGTCTACATAGAGGCATCTAGTGTCATTCTTCACACCTAAGAGTATCCAAGACATGTATGGGACTGAATGTGTGATCAGAACCTACGTAAAGCTTGCACCCACCAAAGGCAGCTGGAAGCCACATGGGACATGTTAGGGCATCTAAAATGACATTAGACTCATACCTAAAGGATGAGATTTTTCCCTTTTTTTCAGGACTGGCAAGCAGGAAAGGAAAAGGAGGAATCTTATTCACTTGACCTCATTTGTGAGTTAGTGATTTTTGTTTTATCAGTGTAAGAGATAGCAGTAATTGAAGAGGTGGTGTTGGATGGAGTCTGCTGGTAAATCAATTGCATGGCATTTGATCCTGCATTATTGAAATGGAATGGTCCTTTTACCCTCAGACTTCATATTCCCCAAACATTGGAATATATACGTAGTTTTTTGGAGTCAACAGTAAATGCAAATCTTCATCTTAATAATTCTGACCTTAAAAATAATGGCCACCGTGAGTATAAGAATTGGTTTGCTAACCCAGACACATAAAGAAAGTGTGGAAATAATAATATTAATCTTCAAGCATCTTACTTCTGGAGTGTGAGAGTAGTTTGGAAGAGGGAGGACTGATTTCCTAAGCTGCTGAGAAACACTGGGTTCGATTAGAGGGAAGGAAGGACACCCATCAGTGTTGGAAACGGGCTTTCCCTACCCTGTAACTGCCAGATTCGGTGTTCTGGTTAGTTTTCATCTTCAGCTTCTAATTAGGTATTGTATAAGCAACAGACCAGCCTTTTGCTTCTGTCACTGCTGCTTTCCAGTGTGGCCTTAGTTTTAAACTGACAGTCAGATTTTTATAGTAAGAGTTGAGGAGAGCATCTGCCTTCTCATTTTTGTTTTCCCAACATATGGCTTTTTGTTGTTGCAGAATCTCTTTAGCATTTGTCACATTGAATTTACATTGGAATAACCTCTAGTTTAAGCTGCTGTTTTTGGCAAATCACTTCAGCTTTGGAGCTGGGTCAAACATTTATCGGCCTCTACAGTATGGGCAGAGTCTGTAGGAGATGCACAACTCCTTCAATATCCAGACCCAACAAGTGATGAATAACAGTGGAGGACATGGAAAAACTCTTACCCAATTTAATTCAAAACACAGTTGGGTAAACACTACCTCGGGGAGCTACTAAATGTAATATTGTAGTCTGGACTTAAATCATAACTTTCATGACAATTAAATGTCTTTTTCTGTAAATATTTCAGTTCATTAACATGATTTTAATGAATTGCCTTAGTTGCTTGACAGAGATGTCCCAAATGTGTTTAAATATGATTCCCACTGACAAAATGGCAGTTAAATATAGGAAGCATTCTTTTTTTGTTTAATGGTGAATTGTTTTTTCATATTGTTTGGGTTCAGCCATTTGTCCTGTGGGAGATATTTCTATTTATATCAATAACCAAAGATTGAGACAAATATTCCGTAATCTGAAAATTATGACACATAATCTAATGCAAGGAGGGGAGAGCCACAGCTTTAAGACCCTGTTCTGGAAAGTGAATTCCCATGCTATGTTTGTAATAAAACCATGTTGAAGAAGGAACTCCTCCCCATGAGGATTACAGACCTGAATTTAGTAGGGGAATGCAAACCTTCCCTGAAAATTCCTTGATTTTTTTCCCCATGGGAATTCCCACCATTTGGAGTTACTTCTTTTGCTAGGTCCTGTTTAAGACAGCTGGTATGATAGTCAGTTAGTGGTCAAACAAAAAAATAATCAAAGTAGTCTGTAAAATATGACAGACCATGCCTGCACTCTGAGCTTGGAATGCCAGTTATTACCTCTGACTTTAGCAAAAGAAATAGTCTTTCGATCAGAAATGTCACTGGTTTGGTTTTGGTTTTTTTCATTTAAGAAAATTCTGTATATTATAATTTTTTCTTGGTAGGTTACAAAGGAAAACAACATAGACACAAAGATATGCAGATACACTTGCATGTCTTTGCTATCATGTTTTTACCTTATGGTGTGGTTCTGGAGTTGTATTCAAACCATACTATCTATCCTCTTTCAGAGTTTTGCATTTCTTAATTGCTTAATCGAGGCAAGATCCTTAGTAATCTGGAAAACTGTGTACTTCATGAGCCAATACACTAGTCTGGGATGCAGTGGCCAGAAAGAACTTAATGTAGGAAAAAATGTGCACTGTTGTTCAGGCTAGGAGAATCTGGTGTTTAGGCTGTGGCTCAGTGATGAACAGATGTGGCGACAGGTGTCTTATCAAGTTTATAAAAATTCAATCCAGTAGTTCACAGTTGTTCAAAAACTGTTGATGGTTTAACTTTGCATTAGTAGGTTTCATACACAACTTTCCCTCCACCCAGACTCAGCATGCAGTCCCTGTAAACTCTTGAATGTGCATTTCAAAAGAAATTCAGTCCTACAACCACTCCTGCTCTAACTGGGATCACAGGTGCACAGATCTCCTGTTATGAATCCCTAGTATTTGCCCTAGTATTAGTAGGAGTAAAGCTTCCTACTCCCCCCAGCTCCCACCCCACCCTTCACAGATTTGGAAAGATTTATTGAAAGTGCTGCAGGAAAACTTAACATTCAAGAAGCAAACTATTCTTTTCAGTTATACTCCAAGTTTGTATGAGCTTTTTGTTCTCTAAATCTTATCTAGGAGGCTAGTAGTGCTTTAAAGACAAAATATCAGTTATCCTCCTGGTTAACATAGACCTATTCAGCCCAAAGTAAATTATCACACTGTCTAGCAACATGTGAAGAATGATTTGGGGGGTCTGTTTGTTGACTTCTAAAATAGATCAAACCACTAAGTACCCATTATCAGTGAAATGACCCATTTCTACTAGAAAAAAATAGCCACTGAGGAAACAATTTGTACGCTATTACATCTTCCACACATCTTGTCTTCCATGTTAGTGTTGAACCAACCAGAGTAAAACAAATCTTCAATTTTAAATTATTATATTTACTTAGAGTTTATCTAAGTATTTATCTTTTTAAAAATAAATTATGTGTAGCTAAGTTTGAAAGTATCAGGGTCAGGTCGGCTGTTATTCAAATTAAAATTTTAGGATAAATCTCAATTGACAGAAAGCTTTGTCTGTTACTACATTCATTTCAATTACATTGCATTTTGTCTGGTATGCTTTCTAATCTAAGGTTACAAATGCTACCAGTGTTTGAGATTTGTGAGATTTTTCACTTCCAGAAATGTTGCATGATTGTAATATGAATATTTTGTCATCTTAGGAAAAAAATTACTCTAATTATGACAAGACTCTGGTAGGAACATTGTTTTCACCTAAACCAGTTATTCAGGGTCTAAATTACTTTCCTCTAACATGGATTTTGGGTCTTAAAATAAAGTAACTATAATAGTAACAACACTTTCTATGACAAACTACTTGTTCTAGATGGTTAGAGCACTGTCACTTTTCTTTTTTGTGAATGTCCAGGCATGATACTGAGGGTATATAAGCTTTGTTATATTAAATATCAACATATATAATAATAAATATACAAACATGAAAAAAAAAAAAAGTTAATGATGCATAAGAATAAAACCTTGAGGTTTTCTCAGTTGCAAAATATTTTTGTAAAGTGGCCTAAAAAGGGAGAAACCTCAATTTAAAATAAACTTACAGCTTCCAAATTTCAAGGGGCAAGCATGTGCATCCATAGGAAAGTCTTCTAAATGCATTGGACATTCTGCTCTCACAGTCAATCTATAATGGATTAACGAGCAAAAGGACACATTTATTCTAGTTTCATAGAAATAGTAAATAGACTTCTACTAAGACACATAGCATAAGTATACCATAATATCTTTTATGTGATTAATTAGCAGCTAGATCAGGACCTGACTTGCCTGGCTGAGATGCTGACAGGCATGTGTAGACACAGCAGTGCAACTGGCTCTGCCCCTTCTACCATGTTTCGCTGTACAGCAGAGACATGTTCAGGCTTTGCACTTGGTGTGAGGGTTAAAATCTATTAGAAACTGAAATTGTTTTCTTGCTGTCCTCATTAAATTGGCCCACTCTGGATGCTTAGACATTTACTGAAATCATTTCATTGCTCTCAAGAAAAGGCATTAAATAAACTAGAAATGGTCACGTACCACACACCAGCAAGGAAAGAACAATAATACTTGAATACCAGGCAGAAGACTGCAATAAGACACTTGCTAAGGTGAGCAAATTGAAATGGTTATGGTCAAAAAAAGAGACATGTATGAACAATGTACTGCCAAGATAGTGTTTTTGTGTATTAAATCCATAACAGCCAAGCATTTAGGAAGACAAGAGAAATTGACCTCAACTTGTATAATTACCAGCCAAGCAGATTCTACCCTAGCCTAGGCATTCTTGAAAGATGTTTCAGTATAAATTGAACATATTTGACAGGCTCCCAAAAGCCTGGAGACTTTGTTTTCTCCAAATAACACAAATTTTTAAAAAATCTTTAAAATTTTTAAAAGAAGACTCAGTGTTCACCTACATACTAAACTATCCATCTTGACTTTGAGTCAGCAGAATCACTTCATACCCTATTTCACTCCACAGGAGACATAAATGGGGATGTGTAGCTCTGCAGAGAAAACATACCTTTTTTTTTTTTTTTTTTTTTTTTTTTTTTCCCCATTGCTTAATTCTGAGTCTTTTAATCCAGAGTGTTTCCAAGACTGAGTATCATTGTTATTTCAAAAGGATTTATTTAACTCCTCTGCTGACAACTGGATAGCTGAAGTTCAGTTATCCATGTGGAGAATAATGTATTTGCAGTAAGAGTGGTACAAGAACAAAAATATTTTTTCTCCTAACGTTCCTAATCCTTTAGTGAACAATTTTGTTATAAATGGAGTAGGAAATGTCTATTTTTAGACTGGCACACTCTCTATTCCTAAGCATAAGAAATAGGAAGAATGGGCAATGAATTTTTTTGTGTGTCTGCAAGCTCTTAGACTCTGCTTCTCTAGGATCCAGTGATTAAAGACTCTTACACAGGATCTAGCACTCCAGATTATATTAAACTTTCAGGCTTCATTATACTTTGCTGATGGAATCCTTGAAAGCAACTCCAAATTAAGGTCCTCTGCAAACTAATGGATTCCTAATAGTTGTACAGTTACCTTTTTAAAATCAACTATAAAGACACACCCAGGGAGTGTAAAAGTAGCTTGGGGGGTGGGGGTAACACTGAAAATAACAGTTTGTCAATCACTGCATGGCCTATTGTGAAACCGAATCAAATTATTCTCAAAAAGGAACCTGTTTCCTGTTTGGAAACATATGATGCTTTAACAATTTAAATGGTCAAGCTCAATGAAGGATATAACAATTTAGGGCTCACCTCATTGTGTATAGCAACGTCCCATCCTCTGTAATTCTTAATAGTTTATTTGGCATCGTCATGTTATGAGCCACTGACTTCTTTCCATTGTGGAAAAAGGTGTCAGGTGTCCAAATTTTGCTCGCCATTAAATTATTTAGCCGAAGAACAGTCATAGGTCCTTTGAATTTTAATCTCTCATCTTTCCAGCTTTGACGGAAAAATACATCAATAGTGTATTCCTACATCAGTTCAGAGAAAAGGGAAACATTTATGAGGTTATATGTTGCAATGGGAGAACCAGAAAAGTGTATTCTTACCACTCCCTAGAAGAAAGATGACTATTAACAAAAGTAGTAATTAACAGAACATTTATTCTCTATATTACTTACAAAGTACCTAAAGCCATTTATCATACAGTTACAATATCATTACTGTTTTCAACAGAATAAATGTTAAGGAGAGTAGTATATCAAAAGTTAAAAAACAATTTGAGTTATACAGTGGAAACAAAATAATTCATTCTTTTCTCACTTTTACCTTCCATAAAACTGTAATTTGAAGTTATATATATAGTCAATATGCATAGCACAGGAAAAATATGTCTCTTAGAAGAAAACAAGCCTGGTGAGACAGGGTCTTACTAGAGCCTTTAGTTCTAAGTGTCTCATTAGTAAACGTAGTCAATCTGCAAAAAAGTTTACTAAGATTATGTGGTCTGATTTATGAGACATGGAGTGGCTTATTGGGCCAAATGATTAGACTACTAAGGGCACAAGCCACGGAGAGCTTTGGCCCAAGAATTATAGTTCAGTTATGCAATGACTAGTCCAATGAGGAAGGGATGCAGTGGCTGACTCAATGTATATGGGGAGAATCAAAATGGCAACTCTCACTAGGAAATGAGAGAGCTGTTTGTTAGAAAGCAATAGGAACAAAGTTAAGAGGGAGAGGGTGAAATCAGGAAAAAATATATTGAAGTATTACTTATAAAATATAGATGTATATGAGGTGGAAATGTGGAAAAACTCCCATGGATGCAGTATAGTATATTTTCCCAGGGAAATTTCCACTGGCGTGATATGACAGTACAGTATGGGGTTCTCCTGCCCCTTCCATCATTCATGACCCTGATGTTGTGATAAACATCCAAGGTAGCTATTTTGTTAGTCTTTGATTATCTGTTGATAATCTTCTGGCTGAGAAACTGCTTTTGCTGAGAAATTCTGCTAACAGACATTATAAATCCTGAAATAAAGGAAATTCCTCTGTGTTGAGGCACCTACAGCAATGGGGAAAACAGGAACAAGGCACACTCTGGAATGAGCATGCAAACTGTCCCTGTGGCAGATTCACTTAGACTTGGGATTTTTCTTTTTACAAATGGAAAAACTCTGTACAAGATAAGCAATTGTGAGCTGTTTATTCCTTGTGCAATTATCAGCAAGTAAGAATAGTGACTCTTATTGAGGGCATATTTTTCTTTGATTTTAGGGTATGAAATGCCTAACTAAATTTATTGTGGACATGGAACTGTTGTAGCTTCTTGGGGTGGTCTTTGGATTTGGTTTGGTTTGTGATTTGTTTCTGGTTTTTGTTTTGTGTTTATTTATTTACATTCCAAACCTGTGACTCATTTTGACACATACTTAATTGTATTCCTATTTTTTAATCATGTGCTCAGTGAGGTGCTGAAGCCGGGATTTGTTCAGCCGCAGTGACAGCAGTTGTGCATTACAGACAACTTCTTGCTTCAGAATATTGCTAGGTTAGGGCCTTAGATTGAACAGTGCACAAAAGACTTGTCCCAGGTGTGCAGCAATGTAGGAGAGAAGAAGGTTTAAAAAGCAGTTGATGGTATTAAAATACTGGATTTCCTTCATGTTTTACTAGCTCCAAAGAAAATTTCCTCCTACACATATGGGAAAGGTAAAAGACATGCCCAGAAGGTGACATCATTTCAGTGTGCATGTAAGTCATTCCCTTTTTATCTTTTTCAACTGCGAAGAAGGAGGTGAGTGGGAGGTGGTACAGGTTGAAAGAAGGGAGTCTGGTTCTTCACTTTATATGAACACAAGGTTCTTATGTTGGAAAAAGGAGTCTGAGAGTTTTGATAAGGAACCTGACAGCATAAGACAAAACTCAATTAAAAAGTCATGCCATGCCCAGACTTAAGCTGTTGCACCATGCAGGATGAATTCATTCTGGCTGAGATTTCTCAGCCCCTTATCTTTCTCTACCCACTGGTAACGTGTACAATAATTCTTCTCAAATGAACCTTGACAGACAGATGATCTTTAAGATCAAGTCATCAGATACTCTGATTAGGGCTTTCTTCTACAGGAAGGTGCTATACAGAACAAGGGAACAGAATTATTTTCTCCAAACCACGTATTAGAGTGAGATGAAATTCAGAATAAATTCTCCACAGTTGAGACTTCATTACTTAGTGTGCAGGTAAAGAAAGACGATTCCTTTCTGCACCTTGGCAATAAGTTGTATGGTATTGAATATTTATGACACTTTGACTGAAAGGTTTTGTAATTTACTCATCTGATCTCTCTCCCTGGAGACTGTTTATTCACTGGGTAGGCCACACTGAGGTCTAGATCAGATGAGGTGCTGTACAAGAAGGTGGTAAGAAAGAAATTAATTCCTGAAGAGCTTGCAGTACAGAAACAGTGGGAATGAATGTTTACTAGGAAAAAAATAAATAAATCTGTCTTTATGAAAAAAAAAAGTAAATTTAAAAATACTTCTTATTGCAGATAATATGCATCAAAAATTTCTCAAAAATAAGTCATGTGAGAATAGCCAGTTGTGTCAACTAGTTCAGTCCACTGTCTGAGAGAGCATGCCCAAAAACCTGAAAAGTTTTTCCAAGAAAAGATATTTTTATTTCAAAAAGTGCTTTTCTCCTGTTTAACTTTATTCACAAGTTTAAGAACAAACCAAGACATTCTCTTTATAGAATAACAGGTTATGCCTATGCTGCTCTTAAAAGAGTGTATTGAGAGTGGGTAGGAACACCATGTACTCCCTGATATATCAGCCTACTATCTATATAACTGCCTCATTGGATTCCTGCTAACAGATGGTCTATGTATGCTGATGTCTCACTGTGGCTGTAGTTTCATAACATATGGCGTCAGCTGGAATAACTCATTGCCAGTTCCCAGCCGTCAGTCCTGGACTCAGACATCAGCGCACCATTCCCTCAGTGTGTCAATACAGCTGCTTGTGAGGCCTCCCTGTGACCAAATCCTACAATCCAGTCTACAGTTACTGTAGCTCTGCTCACTGGAGCAATTCTGGTGTAGCCCTCAAATGACGGTGTTTACAACCAACCTGTACTATGCATAGAGGACTTTACACTAAATGTACATTGCAATTAGCATAAACTTTATATTCTGTTAAGCTCTTCATTTTGTCTTTCTCTTTCTGTCTCTGATTTCACACGTACTTCCTTAAGTAGAAGAGTTAGCATGAGTAGGCTGCACACACATAACTTTTCAGGGGAGACGAGTAGGAGTTTTGCACTAAATACTTTTCTGTAAGTCCTTAGTTTTCAAAACATATGAACCCCTGCCGCCTGTGTGTTTCCTGGTCACGCACATAATCAAGACTGATGAATTCTTTCTCCTATTTAAGTGAAAATCGGGAGCCAATGTGGTATGGATTTTTAACTGTTTTTAAGATTTTATGTAGGTACTGATTGCTTATGCTGTAGTCACTCAGCTGTACTGAAGTATAGCTGAAATCAATGGTTTTTTCCTATATACCTATTACTCATTATGAAAATAGATTATTTTGGGCCTTCAGTTTTTTATTGTCCCTTAAAACCCAAATCTCAGGTAAATATCAATTTGTCTTAGGACTGTCAAATTAGCTTTACCTTCTACTTAACAATTAAGTCACCTAAACTGCAAAGTATAAGTAGATGCTGAGGTCCAAATATCATGTAGTCCTAAGTAAGTCAGCACGCCTATCAGTTCCTCTAAACTTCCATCTACGTGTAGGAAAGCATCCATGTCCATTTGTTTATAAGGTTGCTATTAACTATTGCAGTTTTCTACTAAATCTCACGACACAGAAATCAATAGCTTAGCTAGCTGACTTACAGAAAACAACTCTAATATCAATATAAAGCATACATTCACTTCCATAAATCTATCACTCCTTTATTATTCAGCTCCCACAAACATCTATGTCCAGCCCAATATTTTAAATTATATTAATTTTCAGGAAAAGAACAAGAGACCTGTTCCAAGAAGCAGGTGTCTACAAAAATGGAGCAACCTTAAATTTAATTCAAAGACTATTTAATTTTTAAAAATATATATAGTCACATGACTGAGTTCAAAGTTTTCAGTTTGTCCAGCAGTGATTGGTTACCTATTTTGAGAAAGAAATGGGAAGGAAAGATAAAATGTTTTGCTGAAGAAATTACCAGACCACAAATAGCAGATGTCAGTGAATTCTACTAATCTTTAATACAAGGAATTTTTCCCTCTCTTAATGTGTAATTTAGAGTAATAAGTAGACAATGTAATTTCACAAGATTATCACAGAATAAAACAGAGCCAGAAGTAATTTAATTATTTGCTAATTTTTTTCTTCACAATATATATCTACACATATATTGTACATATGTGCTGATAAGACCAGTCACCACTCTAGTTATTTCTTTGGATTACCCTTCCGTTGTAGGTCTTCTCAGCACAATGACCGATCAAAAAGTCTGTGCTACTCAAACTATCCTTTCACATTTAAATATCATGATATCAGATGCAAGTATATATTTGACTGCAGTTTTAGAAATGCTATTTACCAAGCAATCAAGGAAATGGTGTCCCTGCATAAAGTTCATTTAGGAAAATGAAATATCTTGTGAAAGTTACTTTCTCTGTTAAGTCCATCCTTTAACATTTTTTGAGTTGTCTCATTTAAGGTATGTCTCAAGTTTTAGTTCAAATTACACAACTGACAACTTTTTGGTAAGAAATTGAACTTGTTTCATTTCATGAGATCAATGTTTCTCTTTTTCGCATCACTGTTTTGGTGAATGTCTCTAGCTAAATGTAGCCAGCTACAAGGTTGAACTGCTTTCTTTTCTTAATTTAAATTAATGAGGATGCTTCCAGTATTCGTACTAACCCAGGATCCAGCATATACTAGTAGCTGCAGACCTACTAGTGAAGGTCTAGCAACCTACTTGTGAAGACCTTATTTATATGCAAAATAAAGGTACCTTATAGACAATTTTGCACAATTTTTAGTATCTTTTAAGACCAGGGCTCACAATATCTCCACTCAGTGTCGTTATCTAACAGGTTGATCTCAATTTTCATTCCATAAGAAAGTGACACTAATTGTCCCATTAATCTTCTTTTTTCTTTCAGCAGCCAAGATCTAGGAAAGTTACTTCCCATTGACCAGTAGCTTTTAATATAAAAATACAGGTTAAATTGTATGGATGTCACACTGTAGGCAAAAGTGTTAATTGCATTTTAAGATGATGATCTTTCTCAGCAAATTGGATCAGTGATGTGCCAGCAAGGACCTGAGCAATCATTCTCAGAGGAATATGGATCCAACCCCTAATGCATTTCATAATATATTATGTAGCAAATATAAGATCTGTTAAAACACATTATTAAAGTCATTTAGGCTGCTAATTTCAGGGCATTTAACTGCAGTCACAGCTAGAAGGAATGGTTGCACGTTAAAGCTGTTGGCAATTTGGAATCAAGGGTTTTTAAAAAGCCCAGCTTTAAAAGGAGTAAATAAGTTATTGCATAGATCTTTCATCTCCCAAATTAAAAAGACAAGAGAAAACGAATGCTGTAGAAATTTAAGCCATCACTTACCATATCATGGTCTGAAACAGGCCCAAAACTGGTGACGAAGATGTCAGTCTTCACTTCGGTTACACGCTCTGATGAAGCAGGAAATTAGGACAGTGAGTGTCTATCAACAGTCTTCATTAGGTCTAACCATGACCAGTTCTCACAATAAATAGAAAAATTATTGGCCTTGATTAGCCATTCTAAAATTGGTCTACAATACGGTCCTGATAATTTATTGCTTCTAGATGTAATTTCACAGTCAATATTGTCAGCAACATTTTTTTTATTACAGGGTTTCCACAGAACTTTTTGAGACATGGCTTGTGATACCACATACAGCAGCCATACTTTCACTGTTG
>VZTU01010131.1:0-18903 GCA_013400835.1 Zapornia atra
CTCTCAGATTAGAATGCATTTTACAGAATATTGGAAACTTATCTTGCACTTTACTACACTGAAGAAATGGCAGCTAATGCTAGTTTTAATAATACTTATCTAGCAGCTACAGTCAGCACCTGTGATCAGTACAATGTCATTACATTTATTTCCTATAAAAGTAGCTAAATACTCATCATCTGAACCATTTCAAATTGCATTGGCAATACAAAATACATTATAGGGAACAATCATACTCTGATGGGGATGGATTACAGAATTTATTGGGTCTATTCCATCTATAATTTCCATGATGGCTTCTTGAGTGACTTATGCTGCACTAATCTGCTACTCCATAGTAGAAATGGATTTAGAGCAAATCTTTCTCCACAGGTGGCATTTCCCAGTAATGAATTCTGCCATTCAATTATATAATCAGAGTAATTTCTTCACGTTAAAAAAAGACCCCATCTTGAGTGGCACATAAATTACCACTGGGTTAAATTAGTGCTACTGCCAGGGTTTTGAGATTTCTCCAGTTGACAGACAGTACTGGTAACGATGATGAGAAAACATGTCATCTCAAAGATTTTTCAACTTTATTTTTCAATCTTTTCACACTGGCTTCTTTCTACTTGCTTCTATGGTAATGTCTGCCTTGGGTATCTTTCAAATTATTACACCCAGAGCCACCACAGGAGATTTTCAGGGCCGTTAACTTCTGGGTAGAAATGTTCACCTTTGTTGAAGAATGACCAGTTGAATCAAAAAGGAAGAAAGAATAAAGGAGGGAAAAAAAAAAAGAATTTGAAACTAATGATATTCTTGGTTTGCAAATGATAATAATCTTTTGGTAAGTATAACTGTCAGTTTGATTTACCCTTCTTCATCAAAGCTAGCACAGCATTAAAGAATTCACAAAATCAGAGCTCTCTGCTGACTACATATACACAGGCAGTGGTGAGAATACTAACAAATATTAATTTGTTAACAGTAGAGTTAATAATGTTAACATTTGTCATGATGAGACCTCAAATAAAACAAACAAGATATGTAGAGCTTGCAGTTACCATTAATGAATTCCTAAGCATTTTGTGCCTGATATGCCACCCTTTTAATGAAATAAATAATCCAGTTTAAAAATCTATGAAAAACAGACTTTTACCTCCTTAATTACAGATTAATTGAGGACACACAAAATAACACAAATAAGGCTAGTTGCAAAGGAGACAAAGGGGCAAATATTAATGGAAACAGAAATCCATCTCACTGTTTTCTAAAGCAACTGTAAAGCTTTCAGATGTCACAGGTTTCCTACCATGGGTATAACCACAGCAAACTGAAAGTATATAGGTCATCTGTATATAGTTAAGAAACGTTGTTCTTCCAGAAAGCAGCCTCAGGTACACTAGTATGCTGGGTAACAGAGTTGGACACTGGTGCTACAGTTCACTATGTATCGTATAGTGCTGAGCACACTTTAGCCTGACTCTCCACAGCAAGGTGCAGCTGTAACTTACATGTCTTATCAGCAGATTACCACCACCACTTTGTGTAGACTGAATTCCTCTCTATTACCTACTCCACAGTATACACCTTTAAGTTTCAATCTNAAAGAATGCAGCCAGGAAGTCTTTCCTTGTCACATTTCCATCATGCCTTTCACTTTTAAATAGTTTTTAGAGAATGGGAAGAAGAGTCTTCTGAACATCTGCTCATTGCACAAAAAATGTTGTAGAGAGTCTGCCCCACTGATCCTCATTACAGCTACTTAAAGCCATTATCTATGTGTTTAATTACCCAGTGGAGAAAACAAACATCTGAAACATTACTCTTCTGTTCTTAGCCCCATAACATTTTACCAAGTTAATTAAGTCAGTATCTGTTCAGACCCCTCTGAAACTTTGGACTAAAACAAAGGACTATTCTTTGAGCCCAAATGTTTCCTGTAAGAACATTTTTCACTTGACAGACTTTTTTAGAATCTCAGTCATGTTCCTTGTCCCTAGAGCCAACTCATCAAGCAAGTTGTTTGAGGCACCTTTGACCCTAATTATGGGACATATTCAATGGGGACCTGCCTAGGGACTGTGACATAATGCTTCACAGATTCTCTGTGATCCAAACTTTTACCTTTCAGCACACAGCCCTACAAGAATTGCAGTGCATTTTTAGAAAAGCAGTCAGTTTTGATTGATGCCTTTTCTTTAATAACACCAGATACTCCAGAGAAAGAAAATTCACAACAGACAGTTAAGAAATACTTTAGTCATACAGAAAATTGCTTCATGGATTTAGGCAGACTGTCTAAGATCATGAAGGAGGATAGTAAATTCATGCTATGGAAAGTTTCTATTCAACACTATCTCTATCAAAAAGTTAGAAGAACATTTTGAAAAAAGGTAATGCACTGAACAGAACTGAGAGAGTATCACCGTTATGTTCAAGTCAGCACTGGAGAAATATCAGGTCACCAAGGGTTAACAAAGTTATGAGAGTAAAAGCAACCAAGAAGGCACAACACAACAATATACTGTGTCAGTTTTTGCAGCCTTAACATTTTTTTTTGCATCATTTTCAAGACACATGTGCTACCTTTTACAGACACAAGGTAAGGGGAAAACTTTGATGTAGAATTTTTTGTTAACGTAGTTAATCAAATTACCTCTTTAAAACCAATTTACTGTTTACTCAAAGCTGCTTAGTAAAATCATCTACGCACCTTTTATACATATTTCAGTTTGACATGTAAAAATTAAAAATTTAGTTAGTCTGTTAGTATTTATTATCTATGTATTATTGAGCATATAAAACATGATACTTTTTATATTCCTTCAGTAGCCGAACTCTGAAAAACATTATTATTTATATATGAATAGCCTTGTTTGTAAAGCTGAGGTTGTACTCAAATATTTAAGGAACAAAATAAATGCTGTAGAAAACCAATGAGCATGGTAGAATCAAAAAGCCATCTAGTAGGATTTACTGTTCATGAACTCTTGCTCCAACGGAGTTTATTAAGGTGTTCTAAATATCAGTGCAGATCCTGACTCTTTCTTTTTTTATGTTGAAAAAATGAGTTGTTTGTGTGTGTAAAATCTTTATTTCTTCCCGAGTTTTTGGTCTTTTATGGCACATTTTTGCCTTTGTTTTTGTTTGGTTTTCTTTATCTATGCCCCTTCATCAGTCAGCAGCAGTCATTTGAGGATGAGCAGACACTCTGCATATTTCTCAAAACATTCTGTAAGATTTTATTATGATACAGTTTGGATGAGGGTTTTCATTAGTATACAAAAAATAATCTGACATATTCACCCAGACTTTTGAAATATGTCCTGCCACTTTTGAAATATGCAGTGGACAACGTTAAAGCAGTGATTCACTTTAATTTTTCTTAACTGATTGCACATATATTACTCTAAATAAGCATCCAAATAACAAAATTATGTGAGCACTTGCCAAATGACCCAATAAAAAATATACAGTGTCAAATGACTACTTATCTCTGCTGACTATCCACTAGCGATATCTTATTCGCTCTATTTATTTTTCTCATCACACTAGTAATTGAAGTTCACATCACATGTGATGTGTCTGGGCCTTTGGACTGTCTGACTAGAAGTAAAATTGTCAATGTGGTGTGGAATTATCTTCATAAAAAAAGGAAGCAAAACATTTGAGGGAGGGTTGTTTTTTGTTGTTGGGTCTTGGGTTTTTTGCTTAGTTCTTGCTCGGGTTTGTTGTTGGTTTGGGTTTTTATGGGGTTTGTTTGGTTTTAATTTTGTGCATTTGACACAATGTGTCAGGGAAGGGAATGCATAACAGCACTATTGGACAGCTTTTCTTATAAAAAAGTGCTTCTAGTAGCTATGAAGTACGCCAGCAGCATTGATTCAGGATCTGCATGACAAATTAATCAAAGAGGCCTTGGTCCCAGTACCTATTGGAAAAGCCTTCTGATACCTGAATAAGATAAAGGCGAAGACTGAATAAACCTGCACAAAAATGAGGATGAAATGTATACAACAGAACTAAACTACTGATAAAATTACCAAGAGGGATTATTTTTCTCTTTTTCCCTCTCAAAAATCATCACAGTGGACTTGGGACTTCCTTCAGCATGAAACAGCAGTTATTTAGTAAGGAAAATAAATATGTAGGTAAAATATAATAAATTATAAGGAAAAAATAAAGAACATTGATGAAAATATGGCATTAGCAGCTGAGGAAATGGCAAGGTAAGCACACAAGAAAGAACACAATTTTTATTATTTTTTTTTAAATACTCCTGAGACAAGTGGTTTATGAAGCTCAATTCTAGCATAACCTTTCCTCTCTACTAATGGAAGTATAATTATAAACCAAGGGCATGGTTTTGTAATATTACTGCATTTGTTTGGAGTTTATACTTTCTTAAATTTTGTCTATAACCAGCAGAAATTTTTTGGGTAGAATTGAGGGCTGCAGAGAGACTTAAGGACAGCTGCTGATTGCATGCTGAGGCTAGGTCCTGCAAAGTGGCTTGTAGCGAGGTTTTCTATTCACAGTAGCCACTTGATAAGGAATAATGCTAAGAATGGGAGGAAACATGTAAAAAGAAATGTGAAGCTGAAATGGAATAAAATTCAACTTCACTTGGAAAAAAACACTAAGTGGTTACTGAGTTATGGATAATGCTTCTGCTTAGAAGATTTCCTTTATCTGGAAGCTCACATTGAACTAGTTTCAGTGACATAGCCATAATGTCCCCTGTCTCTGCCTTGCCCTTAATCCTGACCAATAAACTCAGTCTGCTCCTCATCCACCTATATGCACTTCCACAATTTGAATAAGATCATAGTCCTGCAAGCACATGCATGTCTCTAACTCCTCCTGTTTATTCCCCTTGTTGCATAAGCTTGCATAGAGGCATTTCAGTTGTGCCTGGATTAACCTGACTTACTGGCTGAAGTAGTTGGAAGTCTTTTGAGGTATTTCACAGGTGTTTCCCTGTTGGCTCCTATTAGCTGAGGACTCCCTGGCTCATCTCCGTATGACTTCAGATGTGCATACCCAGCATGTCTCTGAGCCACAGGCAGAGGGCCCTCACTAACACCCTGTCCCTCTATCCTTGGCATGTCATCACACAACTTGTTGAAGGCAAGCCTGATGTTCTGTCTCTCTCCCCCTTCAAGACTAGTTTAAAGTTCTGTCAATGAGTCTCCAAGCTCCTGAGCCAAGACCCTCTTCCCTGCTTTGCTAGAGGTGAATCCCATCTGATGCCAGCAAGCTTAGTGCTTAATGGCCATCCCATTACCAAAAAAAATGAAAATTGTGGTGGTGACATCAGCCACAGAGCCATATATTAATGATGTCTTAGTCCCCTTCATAGGAATGAAATACACTGTTCCTCAGCATTAAACACTATGTCACAGTCATCTTCCTTGAGATTCACTTAGTGCACATGATGTAGCTTTTCTGTTTACACTTGGGAAGTTCTTACTTGTGTTTTCTACAACACTTACTCATGCGGTAGTGCAATAGATGACACTTATCTTAAAAAGATTATCAGTTGTGTGTGCATGTATATTGCATCTTGCTGATACAGTAGACTCAGGAATGGTTTATATTATGTTTTCAGATTTTTACAGCTTTTCAACCACAACTACATATATTTTCCATAAATATTGAAAGTAAGGAAAGTAAGCTATAACCTTGATGTTCGAAAGAAGGGCATAAAACAATGAGCAGATGGAAGATCTTTAGTAGTTTATTTTTTTCCTTCTTGAACTGAAATAGGTGACTTTTCAAATATTCTTGACACAGAATCTAATACCCTTCTCTGATAACTGGCATTACTCTCAGCCTTTCGTTTTGTTCTTTCAATAAAAAATACCATTACACTGGGAATGTTTCTTGCTTTATATTTTCATTGTTCTTTTTGTGATTTTGTGCATCTAAATTACTGACCAAAAGAAAGCTCTGTTCACTTGTGTGTTCCCCACACACCTTCCCTTTCCCCTCCATTCAAAAGTCCAATTTTGCTTCTACTGAAATCAACGACATTATATTCATACTTTTTCAGATAACAGCATCATGATGGCAGTGAGCCATCACATCTGAAGACATTTCTTTTTCTCTATTGTCTATTAAGTTACTGGCCACAAATAACTTCATTAAAATAAATATGAATTACATCTCTAGTATATAGCTAAAATAATAAATGGTCTATGCATATCTTCATTCTATTTATAATTTTTGATCTGAAAAGTCAGTCTTGGGAATTACAGGAACACACTCTCCTATTAACTCATTCTATTAATGATCATCTGTAACTAGGATCCAGGTTACCCCAGACACTGCCTGCAGTAGAGAGGGTAGTGGAAATTATAATTTGGACTTTGGTTGCCTTTTTCCCCTCTTGTTTTTGGTTTTTCTCTTTCTGTAGAAACTAAGGATTGTATAATCAATAAATAAATCTCCCCATATTTATATACAAACCCAGCCATCTTAATTTCATTGCTGTGAAGACAGGAAACCTCATATGAATTTAGCAACACTCAACATAGAAACAGGGGCGGGGGAGGGCAGGGGAAAACTGTCCCAAATTGTAAGTAAAGTTAGAACTGTCCATAGAACAGAAAACCTACCCTGTTCCTTTCAGCATACTGCATGCCAAAGAGTAGCTAATCAACTCACTGATATCACAAAACAAATTAATAATAACAAGTTATTCTCTGAAAGCACATATTCCTGCTTTTCCAAGGTGTTTGCTCTCCATCTTAGCAATGACCTTTATCTCAAGGAGAAAAAAGACCATCCAGTTCTCTGTGAAGAAAAGTTTCTTTCATTTTCTCATTAATTCCACTGCTTGTGAACTCATGTACCGTCATCTCTTAGAGGAACTGCCTCATTCCCCTCTGAATCGTCAGGGGAGGACCTTCAAGCCTTTTTCACAGAAACACATGGAGGATCCTACCCAAAATAGTAAGAAAAGTAAGCATTATGCTTGCAAAAACCACCACAGTCTTTGATTCCATCTCAGGCACAATACGCCTTCTGACAGGTCCATTTAAACAGTTCAACTTGGGTTTTTATAGCCTCTCTCTGCTTCTAGTTATTACACAAGTACATTAAGTCATTCTTCCTTTTGGATTCCAAACAGAATGCTTAAAACCTTACAACAGCAAGTGATTAAAAATAGTCTGAAGTTCTCATTCATCATCAGCTTCCAAACTAATAAAGAGGCAACTCAGTCTGAAGTTCTTGTATCTTTTGATCCAGAGATAGAAGAGCACACTACTATATGCCTCTCTCTAGTGGAAACAGCTGTCCACACCTAACTCCCTAATTATGCCTTTGACTGCACTGGAACAAAGTTTCTATTCCAAGGATGTGTGTAAACAGCTGCACTTGTTTCATTTTTGTGAGACCCTCTGTGGCTTAAATTTTAACTATACATATGGTCCTTCTTTAATGTTTATACTTGTGGTTTGGTTTGAGAGAAAAAGAAAGAGCCTCAGTATAAAGGATGTACCCTAATAACAAGTTAATTTAATGCACTACCAAAAAAATTAAAAATTTTTCACCTCTCTCCAAATCATAGTATTTGAAACCTGTTATTCTGGAAAAGTTGGGGGCTGTTTTGGAGCTTTTTTGACTGAAAAGAGCTACATTTTAAGCATATAAAGGCAGATATTTATAGAGGTAGGTAGATATCCACTTAATTGGATATGTAAATACAGCCAGCTCCCTTGCCTTCAGTGGATCTGTGTTAATCCACATACTAGCAGCTGGCTAAAATCTGCTTGATATATAAACAAGGCTAAGAAATGTATATATTGCAGTCTATATAAATAAGTGGTACAAGAGCTATTTTTACTGATAAATGTAATTTATGTATTACTTTATATGCTCAGACATATTTATAGTGGCATTTCAACATTTTATGAATTAGACTCAAATATGTGTTTCAAAAATAGTAGTGTTCCTAAGGAAAGTGTTATTTAAGAATTAAAGCAAGGACCAGGAAAACTTTTTTTTTTCTTTTTTTTTCCTTTGTAAGGGGCATTGAGGCAATGATACACATAAGCTAAATATGATAAATTTTTGGAATAGCTGTATCATGACTACTCTGTTTCATGTAGAAATGCAAGGCTTCCTCTCCTCAACCAGTAGCCAAATCCCCCATTACCTCAGTGGCATAGTATCAGATCTGTCAAAAACCACAGTCCCCCTGCATTATACAACTGTTCAGAGAATATTTCATGGACCTTAAATCATCCTCAGCATTTGTCTGAGAAACAGCAATGTTAACAAGTCTCTTCTGCTATCTAAACAGCAGGATGCCCCTGAAAACTCTCTCAACAGCCCAGAAGTACATCCACACTGTGGAAGCAGAGAGAGCATCTGAAAGAGAACCTGAGGCATGGATCACTTTAACACAACTGGTAAGGAGGAATCAAAAGTAATAATAATAATAAAAAAGTACATTCTTCCTTAGGACTAACATAGCATTGACATTATTCCATAGCCTCACTGACACACCAGAGCTGTGGATAACTACATTTATAGAGAAGAAATACAGTGCCATACAAATTGAGAATTTGTTTTTTCCCAAGAGGATTTCACTGACTTAGAATGGAAAAGAAATGCTCTACTGCAGTCCAAATGTATTTCAACCTTTGTAAATCTGCAGTTACCTGCAGGACTTCACTTCAGGAATTACTTCAGGTTGTTGTAGGTATGATCAGCAGGCCAGAAAACAAGCTGACAAGTAAAATGAAGTCTACCAAGCGATACATGGCACAAGAACACTGCACATTTTATGGAAGAACTTGGTACTTTTATTTATCACACATTAGATTCATTCAGAAGTTAAAGTGAGTGCTTCTATCAGTAGTATTAGAGGTGAATATTAAGCTTACAAACAAGCCTTGTAAATACACTATGAAAATTATTAAAGCTGGCGTAGTTTTCATTGCTCTGGTGACACCAGGCAGGCAGGGCACCCTCCCCAAGCGTAACCAGGGATGCCAGTAAGCTCAGAGCCAGGCCAAGCCCCGGCCGCCCATACAGGTAGGAGCTCTGCAGGTCCTGAGGAATTCCTGCCACACCATGTCCTCAGCTATTTTATTAAAAATAAAACAAAACAAAATAAAATAAAATAAGATAAAATAAAATAAAATAAAATAAAATAAAATAAAATAAAATAAAATAAAATAGTGTACTGAAGTTATTGTGAACAGCAAGAGCTTTAGGAATAAGCTTATCTTTAGTATTTGCAAAATTATTTAAACAATTATTTGGGTTTTTTTGATGCTGCACAATACAATAGCTAGTGCTATTCATATTTCAATAGAGAATACCTTCCATAACAGACGACAAGCAGTATATGGAGGGAGGTATGTAAATGGAAATTATCCATTAATGAAAAGATGTGATTAAATTAGCCATCTGTATTATTAATTGTATTCAAAATTATCTGTTTCATTATTTTTTCATAACTTCTTTGTAGTACCAAACAGTACACATCACTTACATAGAATAAATATGGTATTATATTTCTTGAGAAAAAAAACCCCTGATTTCAGAAATAATTTTATTTTCCTGAGGTTTCATGATAATCAAAGTATTTACTTGAATGATTTGTTTCACTCTTCACCAGCTAAATGGGCAAAGCTGACAGCCTGGTGACAAGATCATTAGTTTATTGTTTCTTCAGCTATGATAAACTATAAGTGGAGAAATTACACTAATATAAGAACTCAGTTCTTTTTATAATTCCAAAATGATTTGGAAATGACATACGTGGAATTTGATAGTTATTCAGGATTAAAAAAATTATTAACCAGATGAGGCAAAATCATTGTTTATCTATTAGCATTTAAAAAATACCAAAAGGAGGAGTAGTCATTTGGTTTTGTAGCAGGTTGTTCTCTGATTTGTTATTTGTCTCATGTCTTAATGACTTTAAATCTTTTCATTAATTGCTGATAACACAGATAGCTAAAAATGAAACAAAACAATATGATACCATTTATTCATTCTGTGGTGCTCTAAAACAAAGATATCAAATAAAGATTATTTAGTGCTCTCAGTACCAGAAAATGTAAGCTGTTGAGCACCAGGATGAGCAAACTCTTAAGGAAGTTCCTCCTTGCACTGGCTGGGTGAGTATGTTTGCTGGTCCAGCTACTGGATGAAGAGAAGGACTACAGATAGTCAGGATTGAGACAGATCGTTCATAGTAATATTTACCCATCGATCTGCCTAGAATACAGTCAAGTAATCATCAAGAAAAATAACATGCTAGGGGAATCATTTATTGATATTTATTTTGAAAGTCAAAGATAGATCAGTGCTCTGAGTGCATCCTGGCAGCATCCTGCTGCTAGGCTCAGGACCAAGTTCGGTAATGGTGTAAGTGTCCAGCTTTGGAGAGACCTTTTTGAGAAAACTCCACTAGGAAATCTAATTAGGGTCACCCCAAATGGTTTAGTAATTTGCTGTGTCTGTGTACTGGAGAGAGGATGTGCGATATAAATAAGTTTATCAGTTGCTTGTTGAATGTCTGTATCATCCTTTGCCTGCTCATCCTGTGCCGAAGTATCTAGAGTTCAGTTTTAGTGCTGCAAATCAATGTGGCATAGATGTAATTTTAAGGGCACAAAGGTTTTCGTGAACTGTAATAACACCCTTCATATGCTTGATATTCTACAAATGTAGAAGAAACTTATTAAAAGATGGCATTAAAGATTAAATTATTAGATTCAAAGGTAATCTCAGGAATGTTAAATTTAAAATCTGTATGAAGAAAGTTAAACCCTTTGTAATAGTACTCAGTCCACCATGCCAGCTCAGCAACCTTTGAGGAAATTCATCAGCCTTCATAAACACTATGTTCTAGAAACCTGAGGTTCTTGTTTTTGCTGGTAGAAATATGCCCAGCTCATGGAAAATTGCCTGGATAGTCATCTTTTTAAAACAGAAGGATAAAATGTAATAATAACAAGGGCTTCGTGTTCCCTTTTTTATATATTTTAGGGCTTTAAAGATATTTAGAAATAGCAAAAAATCCCCCATATTTAGGCAATGTATGCTTAATTGTACATGTATTTGACTGAAAATATGTAATGTATGGATGTGATTATGGAGTTCTAGAAATGCTAGAAGTAGCAATCTCGTAATAGAAAATGTACTTTTTCTATATCAGTATCACTGAAATGTAGCAAAACATAGATGTAGATTGAAGGCCTAACATTACAGGCCTGATTCAGGGTTCTGCTAAACTGAGCTGCTGGTCTGAAGGAAATGGGGTAGATAAGAAATCAGATAGCTTCCAGCTTTGCATGGGCTTTCATTCTCTTTGGGGATATAAGCAATCCTTTTGTTCATATTCTGTAGTAGAAACCTAAAGGACTGAAGCAATCTCCCTTTGAGGAAGCAGGCAACTCAGATGAATCTAATGAATTGGTTTATAGCAGGGTAGTAGCACTTTTTCTAGAGGGTCTTTCCAAGGACAAACAAAGCAATTCACATTTGGCTCAATAACATTCACTTACATAGCAGGAAAGAATAATTACCCTATTGCAGGAATGAGAGGTGAAATTTAATAGCTGAAGTTATTTTGTAGGTCAGATAAGATGATCATGGTAGTTCTTTTTGACCTTAAAATATATGGATCTGTGTTTTGAGCTATGGAGGCCTTTCTAGATATTTTTATATGTGAACTAAAAGTTGAACACTGTTTAGAAAGATTAGAAACACCTTTTATTTTCCTCCCTAGTAAAGATGTGGTAGGAGGCAGATGCTGATTTTCCCCACCCTTTTTAAAATCTCTGATCCTTGGGGTCCCTTCCAACCCAGACCATTCTATGATTTCATTTCAGACACAGAGTAAACTCTTTATCCCCTCAGGCTAATCAAAATTTTAAAAGGCTTCTACCGTATTTGATTGTTTTTCAGTAGATTTAAAAGTTGCATCTAATATGATACAACTATGTATCATTCATTGATCTTTACAGCACATACTATACGGCAAAAAGTAATGAATATGAGACACTTAACAGTATTTTACAGGTTCACATCAGATTGGTATGATAAAAGTAAATTGCTGAATGATGCAGTTTGGTTGTCTACAAAATCAGGCAAAAGGAATGATTTTCTGGGACAGCACTTTAAGAGCTAATGAGTGGTGAAGAGTAGATTTATATTCTTTCTCTCCTCCTTAAGCTCTGCATGAGCTGGCAATGTGTGCTCAACGACCAGAAAACCGATTGTATCCTGGGTTGCATCAAAAACTGCATGAACAACAGGTCAATGAAAGCGATTTTACCCCTCTACTCTGGTCTTCTGAAGCCCCATCTGGAGTCAGCACCCAGCTCTGTCTGAAAGACATTGAGCTATATGAGCGCACCCAGAGGAGGGCTATAAAGATGATCAGAGGGTTGGAGCACCTCTCCTATGAGGGCAGGCTGAGAGAGTTGGGCTTGTTCAGCCTGGAAAAGAGGAAGCCCTAGGGAGACCTAGGCTTTAATTTAAAACACAACAGCTATAGGTGTTGCCATTTTCACTACAATGAAATAGTTGTGTCATTTTTGCCACATCTTGCCTTCAGGTCAAATCTCTTCCTATTCCATCAACATGAAGACTAATATTACAGACCAAAACTAACAGTATTTAAAAAGCTTCCACAAAATCTCATGTGAGTTATACTGAATCACAAAAAAAACCCCAACCCTGAACTAGGAATAATTACTTCTGTGACAAATTTAAAGGTCTTTACCTAAAGTTTGCACACATCCTCAAATTTCACACATGCTTTAGACTGGTTAAAGTTTTCATTGTATGTTGTCCATATAGTGAAACAAAACTGCTGGCAAGAGGCACTCCAGTGGATTGTTTAAACTAAAACTGTGGTGAATTCCATTAATTTGAAAAAAGGGATAAGACCAATATTAAGTACCTAAATATTGGGGATTACACTCCATTATTGATCTGTTTGGCAATCAATATGCTTATCAGTTCAGTTAGCCAAATATGTCTGATATCTCAAATAAGTAAAATAACTACAGAACTCCAAAATAACTTCAAATTACAGTGAAATTACAGTGAAAAATACATGAAAGCTTGCAGAGTGTTGACACTGGCTGAAAGCCATATGCCCACCAAATCCTCTTTATCAGTCCCCTTCCCTGCTATACAGGGAGGAAAAGATAAAGTATGATTCAATGAAATGTTGCTTAATAGTCACTAAGGCTATTGAGTTTTGATTCCACCTTTTCAAGGCATCAAGCAAAAGGTCATGGGTCAAGATAAGGAAAGGGAGTGATAGTTCAGCAATTATCATCACAGGCAAAACAGACTCAACACAGAATAAAATGCATATAATTTATTGCCAAAACAAAACAGACTATTGCAATGAGAAATAAAATCAAATATTAAAACTCAAGTCCTGCCAGTGAAACGGCTCCACTGTGAGGTCCTCTCTCTACGGGCTGCAAGTCTTGCCAGGAGCCTGCTCAAGCATGGATTTTACATAGGGTCACAGTCTCCTTCAGGTGACTCCATCTACTCTGGCATGGGGTTCTCCATGGGCTGCAGGTGGAATCTCTGGTCCCCATCATCTTCCATGGGCTACAGGAGCACAGCCTGCTTCACCATGGTCTACTCCATGGGCTGCAGGGGAGTCTCTGCTCTGGTGCCTGGAGCATCTCCTCCCACTCCTTCACTGACCTTGGTGTCTGCAAACTCTCTCAGTTTTTCACTTCTCCCTCTGGCTGCAAAAAGCAGTTTCTGGGTCGTTTGTTTCTTTTTTTTCAAATATTTACATCTGTGTATTTATTTACCTCTTCAGATCATGCTATTTTATTGCCCACTAACATAATCTGTAATCATTTGGGAACATCTAGACTGAATAATTTTAGAATTTATGGGCTCCTTAGTATACAACATGGGAAGTAATTTTCTTTCCTAAATGATGACCAAGTGGTTATACCAGGTATTCTGGTCTTTTTTACACTGCGTAAGACCCTGAGATGAACCTGGGTGCCATTTGACTACATGATGTGTTTGAGCATGGAGATCATTTCACTGAAATTAACACCAAAACTGAACCCAGCAGATATTTGAAAATACTGTACTACTCAAGCAGATGAGGAACTGAAGGAAGAAAAGACATGCAATTAAAGCTGTGAAACATATTTAGCCTGATTTTAGTGAGCTAAAGTACTTAGAATTCTTGGACGAGGGTCATGGGATTTTAACATGCATAAGAAGTTTTTATGTTCATCACAGCCTACTAGAACATGAGTTTAGCAGTTAATTCCAGCATAAGATTGCTACTTATCAGAACAATTTCACTTCTATTTTTTCTCAATTCTACAAAACAGAAAACAAGTTTTCTGCAAAACTAGATCTTAAGAAATATATCCCAGTTTTAAATTAAGAAGTTACATTCAAATATAATACAATCAAGAAAGTAATCACCTATTATTAGCACTTGCTAAAGTCATGAATCTTGCTTTTGAATGACATTTCAAACATGAATTATTGATCATAGAAGATGATTTCCATTTCAGAGGTCTTTGTCTTTTTTGTTTTCAGATTTTGCTGGGAAAAAGAAATGTTAGAGGGTGGGAGTTTTGTGAGCTAGCTTTTCCTAGAAAATGTCTTAATAGAGTTTATATTTCTGACCAAACAGCAGAAACAAAGTCTCTTTTGCTTAGGTTGGGTAATAAGTGATAATAAACTTTGTAAAATTAAAAGAAAAAGAAATACAAATTAAATATGAACAGGATGGAATGCATCAAATATGTACTGTGCTGTTCTGAGAACCTGAGTTCAAGCAAAGTTCAGTGGCTTACTGCTTCAGTGAAGAAAAACATGGGCATGGAATCAAGCTTGCATTAGCAGAAACCTATCAGAGGTATCTTCTGGCTTCTAAACTAAAGTTATTTTTTATATATATATATCTATGTACCATACTAAAAACAGGCAGCGATACAAATTCTACATCTTGCTGAGTGCATTCAACTCCTACACAGTAATTTGAGACACCTGAAGATAATGCAGAGAAGAAAGATTTTCAGGACAGAAAGAAGACAAAAAATCTTTTGTGCATAGTATAAATAGAGCCTCAGTTTCATATATGAAAAATCCACATTAGTGCTAAGCTTAACTGCCTATGTCTATATATTAAGTATGTTTTACGAAATTTTTGGAGAAAACTAAAAGTAGTCCAAACTAGTATATTTAAATTTAGTTTTCGGGGTTAAGATCCATTTGTTTGGAGATAACCATTGTCATCTCTAAACAGAGAATAAATACTATTTAACAAGGAATAAATAAGTTCTATGAAGTGATTTTCCCTCCCTTTGGAGAATTAACCATCAATGTCTCCAGTTTCCAACAGATCAAAAATCTATTCTGGGCCTCAGAAAGATCTAGGAACCACCTTCAAGTCTCTCACAGATATTGTGGTAAATGTTGCAATGATAGGTATTGTATTTGGTATTTACAATTCTAATTAGTTATTCTATCCCCTTGTGTCCCAGAAAATAAATTATAAAATGACAATCAGTAGATTTTGAAAGTACCACAAAGCTTGTTCTAATTTACACTTCTGTAACATTTAAAACAGGTTCTGCTTCATTTCATCACCAGTTATGACTGATGAATCCAAATTCCCTGCTGTAGCTTTAGGCGGAGGAATCAAAACCTTATCTGAATTGCCCTTCACTAAAGCAAGCAATCATCTTCTGTGTTAATTAATGAACATTCCTCTCATGCAGGGCTGCCAGAGGGATTTTGTTTAGAGGAAAAAAACCCAAAAACCCACACAATTTATTGCGGTCTCTTCATCCTCCCTTCTGGCTGCCAATTCCACTTCTCAGGCATGCTCAGCAATCCCTGATTCACTTTCTTTTCATTGTTCCATTAATATATTGATGATGGCTTTAAGAGAAGCCTTTGAGATGAAGGTTAGTCACAGTTTCTGTCCCTCTTCAGTGTGTTAGAAAGCCTACTCAGAAGGTGAAGTCAAGCAGATAAGTAGTAGGAAGAAATTAATGGAATCTTTTAGTGAAAAAATGGCAGTAAGTAACGGGGAATGGCAGTTGACTGAGGTGAGAAAGAAATCAGAAACTCAAGGAACCTGGAAGGGAAAACAGATTGTGGTTTGAGACAGTAAAGCAAATGGGAGAACTCTGTTGAACTTTTATCATGACTCTTGGCAAACCTGCCAATGACAAATACACTCCAGACAACGTAAGAAAGGTTCAGATTTCCATGTAATGTAGCCATAGTTATATAGGCATGAAAAATGTTTCAGTGTATTTTTCTTACACCATTTATCTGTTGGTTGCATGATTATACCATATGAATATATGCATGTATTTAACACTTGAGACCTATTGTTACTTTTTTTAGGACAATTTTTCTTAAAGGTGACACTGTGCAGTGGTTTATATGTGTAATATTTAGGTGTTTTAATTGCATAAGGTCAGATTAGATTCTGTCCAAATGACTAGAAAAAGTTAAATGCAGGAAGAAATTTTGACAAAAAAAAAAAAGTAATTTTTTTAACCTGAATGCTTATTTCAAACTTTTGTTTCAAAGTTTTTGTTTTGTTTAAGAATCAAATTTTCAGAAAGATTAAAACAAAAAATAATGTAAAAATTTTTTTGTTTGTGGTTTTTTTTGGTTTGGTTTTTTTTGGTTTTGAAAAATAAAGAGCAAAACATGCCATAAGCAAAAGAATAAATTAAATCCTATTTATAAGAATTTTCTACTCTTAACATATTTCCTTGTTAAAATAATTTTTACAGTGTATTTGACATTTTCTTTGTCTTCAACTATTCTACAATAAATTCCCTGATTCTTTCCACCACAGCTCCATTAACCCTTACAACAACACTCAAAGTTACCCTCTGCATCGTCAAATCTTCATCCTGGAAAGAGGTAGGGCATACTGCTGTTAGCTTTGATGATCCAGTATTCCAACAAGCAGAACTTCTGAACTCCAACTACATTCCTCTTAAATAATAGAGTTTACCTTCTCTACTCATGTAAAAATTTTCATATATATTGAAAAAGAACTGGAACCCTTCCTGTACATTTTGTTAAGGACTGAATAAAAGTTTCAGAATTTATTAAGGCGGGACTGATAAAATGGAAAAACAGACTCTGGAATGAATGAAACCATCTCTTTAAGAAATCATATTATCTCTTCCCCACAAATGGAATATTTTGCTAAAAAATAGGAAACTCTGTGTTTCCTCCAAACTGATTGTATTCCTGAGAAAAGAAAATGTGTGGAACATTTGAAACTACATTTGGAACAAAGCTGTTCATTTGAAGAGGAGATAGATGTTTGTACATTGCTTGATATGAAATTTTTCCATTAAAGGAAAAATAAAGTATAGATGAATATTTATTAATACATCTATGGGAAGACAAAAAAAGAAAATAGTGCATGTAAAAGCACTGACATAGCTCTCATTTTTATTCATATTCTCTTTCCTCAGTGGAGAAAATCACTGAGAGTATATGAAAAAAAATTGTGAGGACCTTCAGTTTAAACTGGCTCATTCTCCATTTTCTGTGGCAGGCTGGGTCGATGTATTTATGCTTGAGAACTGTGTTCTACTGTTTGGGGATAGGTTATTCTTTCTGTGGTAAAACCATCTGGCCATCCATCATTATGTCAGTCCTTGGCTTTACTCAGCTGGTGACTATTTTCTTGCCTTGTTCAGGAGAGTGAGTTGACCCATTCTAATATGGTTTCCAGGGAATCCATTAGATGTTTTCTCTGCTGTAAGGGTGTTTTTACTGAAGAACTGAGTCTTCACCTACTAAATACTTAGTCATTCATTAATTTTGCTGGATACAAGAGTAACTTTTGCTTATTTTCTGTGCTTATTTGTATTTTTGTATTTCCTGATCTTGTTTCTTGTGACACTGACTTAAGAAAATGTGCTCATAATAAAGGATTCTGCTTATAAAGATGATTTTTTTTATTTTCATCTATTGAGATCAGTGTGAGCTTTACTCATGACATCATTTAAAGTAGGCCATCTCTGTGTGTTAATTTCCTCTTTGTACTCACTTTAAGTAAAAACAAAAAGATTTACAGAAGTGATAAATTTGCTAGAATTATGGAATTGCCTTATTAGATGGTACTGCTATGGGGATATGTTAGCAAAAATGCTTTCAGCACATTCTATGTTTTCAAAATTATTATTTGAAGAATACTTGTACCTGCACATACCTTCAGCTGATTCATTATTTACCACATTTATGCTGACTTCCTTCTGTATCTATTTACTCACAGTACACGGTATCAATAAAAAAAAGATTATATCCTTACAATTATAGCTAACCAAAAAGACAGCATTTTCTCTCTGGAGGGATGAATTCTCTTTTGTTTTGATTCATAAGGTATTTCCTATCTTGGCGTTTGGCTTCAAGCTCTCAACTTTAAGCAAATTCAAAACTAGCTTGTGAAATCCATACAAACCATCAAGCTTTGCCTCTATAAAAATAAAAATATTGAGCTTGCTGTTTTTCCTATTATTGTAGCATAAGCTGGTTGTTTTAACTTTGTGGTTGGTGCTGAAATGGAAATTTCTACCTAACTCAAGCAAGGGTAAAAGATACAGGGTAGGAAATTAACTTTTGACAAAATCCTGTGTCTGAATTTCACTAATGCTTTACATAATGCCTCAAACCACATGACTAAATTTAAATAACCCAAACTTGGAAGGAATGTAACTTCAACCCAGGCCAGCATTTTGTAATTCTAACCTATTTTAAAACCAGATTGTGCATCAGGTACTAATGAAAACGGATACTGAGACATATTGCATACTATATGTTTTAGCATTTCTTTTCCAAACACTTCCACACATGTTTACTGGAAGTAAAATCAGTATTTTGCCTATG
>VZTU01010141.1:761-11277 GCA_013400835.1 Zapornia atra
GGTGACAGATCACTGGAAGAGGTTGCTCAGAGATGTAGTGAAGACCCTGTCTCTGGAGATACTCAAGGTCAGGCTTGATGGGCTCTGAGTGACCTGATCTAGTGAAGATACCTCTGCTTACTGCGGGGGGGTGGACTAGATGACCTTTAAAGGTCCCCACCAACCTTACACATGCTATGATTCTGCGATTCTAGATTACCACTGTAAGGGTGGTAAAGCACTGGAACCCATTTCCCAAAGGGGTGGTGGAGGTTCCATCCTTGGACCCTCAGGTCAGAGTTGATGAATCTCTGAACAATCCGATCTAGTTTAAGGTGTCCCTGCTTACTGCAGGAGGGTTGGACTAGATGGCCTTTAAAAGTCCCTTCCAACCTAACACATTATATGATTCTATGATTATAGGACAACTTTGCATTCAATAGTACATTAAACCTGTATTTAGAGTGCTAGTGGATCAAACATACGGGAAACCATTTATCACCATGGGCTAGGGGATGAAGGGAGAACCACGTTTCTTTACCTACGATGAGAATCAGCTAACCATACTGCTTTAAAGGAGTTACATTTCAGGCCAAGTGTAAATGGGGCAGACATACCAGACAGTTGGTACCACCTAAAAATAAAGCTCACACCTCTCATATCTGAAAAATTCTAACCAAGCACCCTGAGTTTTTATGTGCCTGTACTCTTTAGGTTAACTGATGTCCTGTGAATTGACTCTTAGTATGTCTCTGCAGACAAGTTAGCCATGACATCGTCTTCTTTTGTCCAAATACATGGATTCTTTTATGCGGGCACAGGACCTTGAGTATGGATTTGACGAATCAAATATAGACAACAAATTGCATTAGTGAAATGCAGTAATATTGTCCTGCATCAGTGTTTTGCTGGTGGGGGGAAGCCTAAATTCTCTTCTTCTCTCTTTACTGGTGGCATGATTTGTGAAAGGCTTGCAGGTGATTCATCATGATTTTCTGCAGACCGAACTCCTTAGCTCTGACTTCTCAGTGTGTTTGAGACACCAGTGTTAAGGGTTTTGCTTTTATGACTCATGACTTTCTTCAATAAAAACAGGAAACAGAGTCATAATACAACATGTATTTTTAAAAGGTTTATTTTATTTATAAACACTTTCTGGTAGTATTAATATAGGGACAATGTTGGAGAAAGTAAAAAAAACCCAAAAACCAGACTAATACTGAAGTTAACATTTTCTGTGTGATTAGATAAATAATTTTTAGGTTTCTGAGAATGCTGGCTATAATTAAGACATTTCAAGGAAAGCAGGCCAGAACAGTGTTTAGTGGTTCCATGTCTAAGTTGAGGTAATAAAAACCTTTGCTAGTCTTTGGTCTATAAGACCAAATACTGCCTCTGAAGTTAAAGACTGGTAGCTCTTAGCTTTCCTCTGTAATTCCTGTGAATTGTTGTAGCATTTTTCTGGCATTCTTAATTATCCAAAGTTTAAGATGTGACAGAACAAGCTTTGGAAACCAGATATTAAACAATAATTAAAAAAATCTTTTTAAATGTTGTGAAGTCTGAGAATATGTGTAACAGTTTTCCTTAAGATCTTTAAACATAGTTTAAGCTGAAGTACAACTGTATACAGACTGTTCTCAGTGGTAGGATAAACTGTGAGAGTTCTCCAAATTAGGGATTGCTGGGTTAGAGCTTTAAAATAGTTCAGTGGAAACACCAGATCCCTCAATGTCACTGAAATTGTAAGAATCTATCCGGAAGGTATTATATGTTCATGACATAAGTGTTTTTGTTCTTGAGTGTCTCGGTATCAGTAAATTGTGAAAGATAGAAAATGATATATCAGATGTGTCAAAACATGAAGGCAGCAATAGACATTTTTTGCCCTAAAATCAGCCTCTATTAAGGGAAACTTTCAAAGGCTAAAGTGGGATAATATTCCAGTTAGCATGAGAAGCCGAAGAGTTTTGCAAGGCTAATTACCTTGAAAACCTCATTTCACATTTTGGCTTATATCAGCTGAAATTAATGTGTGTGCTTTTCAGGACAGAAGATACAGAATCAGAAAATCACGTTGGCATGGAATAACTTGACCTTTTATGAGAAGCTCTGACTAAAGAAAGGACAGAGCATATTTCTAGTGGAAAGTGTAAGGGAAGAAGTATATCTCAGTTGAAAACTCAAGAGTTTTGTATCCTGCACCTTTCACAGTTATTTTATATTGCAGTATTTCCTTGAGTTTTATACCTAAAAAAATCTTATTTTGAACAGATAATTTTTTTTGCTGTCCTGCTGCATTCTGCCTCTTTACTAAAATTACCCAATTTTGTGCTGCATACCAGTATCCTGTGAAGCTGTATTAATAGAATCTGTCTGAAAACCATATGCTGTTTCTTTTCCTCTTTTTTTTTGGGGGTATGGGGGGAAGGGAGGGCAGAATATAAATTACTAGAGACATTGTAAAATGTGTCTGACAATCAGGAAAAAGAAATTCAGACTTACAGGGGGCATTTTGAAGCTGATCTATTCAAAACTGTATTATTTCAACCACAAACACTAACACTTTATTTACTGTAAATATTAAATGCATTAAAGTGAAATACATGCAGGCAGTGAAATGAGAAACAGAAGTGTCCCTTTTATTTTTTTGAAAAATCACAAAACTCACAAGTGGGAGAGCTGTCAGTGACATGCTTGCATACATGTTTGAAATGTAAGGAAAATACTTTTCCACTGTTGGTTTTTGTTTTGTTTTTGTTTTTTTCCCCCAGGTATGTCAACAGTGCAGATTGCTTAAAATTGTAACTGATCAACTCCTATGTTTAAAAATTTTCATCACTTACTGCACCTGGCAAGCTCTGATTTCTTGAAAGAAGAATAATTTCTTTTTAAGAAGAACAAATTATTGCCATGCTGTTAGAAGGGATTTGTCTATGCCAATATCAAACTGTACTTTCAAATTCCAATAATAGGAATCGGTTTCTCAGACAAAAGACTTTCACACTCGTTCATGTTTTATCAATTGCAGTATCAGCAAGGTATGTTTTAAATACTCAAGCCATTACTAGTGTGACTCATTAATATTTTAATTTCAGAAAATCTACAGAACATTCCGAACCCACAAAATCATACTGTCTTAGAAACAAAAGTCAAGAAACACTTATGAAAACTGAAACATTTATTACCAAAGCATCACGAACAGAATACCAGTGTAGTGATCGGTTGTTGCTATGCAAGGAGTTTCTCCTCGTGAAAACCTTTTGTGGCTGTGCTGCCCTTAGATTACAGTTTTAGGTTGTTGTATATATACAGACAAAGTTCATTTTTTGCTTGTCAGATTACTTGTTCTATAGATGAAGCTCACTGTATGCCTGTGCAAGCTGCAGCATTTCTCAAACCATCTAAACTCTGCCTGTTGTTACAGTATCGCGATGTGCTTAAAGGTCCTGAGCACATGACAGTTGAGGATTGTTGCTTAGTTATGAGGCATTTGAATTGTAAGTCTCAAATGCAGACAAAACATGTTACAAACATTATCTAGTAAAACCATGAAAACTGCTGAGCATTTGAAATGCTTTTTGACTTCATAATACATCTAAATGTCATCTGTTTGGTCAGCAGCACTGTCTGAGGTCTCTTCTCCCCAAAGCAATTCGAAGCCGTAGGAATTCTGCTCTCACAATCACATCTCTTGTACCTGAGGGAGGCTAAAGCTGACTGCCTCTGTAAATCACATCCATTCTCCTGCACTTGGAGTTTACTGTTATTTTTCTTTTTTTTCCTTGACAAATGCTTGATAAATTCAGTTTGGCAGGTGTGCTTGAGGAAGAGTCTTTGTATTTATCACTCCTTTATATAGATGATTTATTTCTCTCAAAATCAACCACTGGCGTCTTTCCCAGTTTCCTCTCTCACTATCAAATTACTCCTGATAATATACATCAGTTGTAACTGAGGTTTTTTTTTAAATTTAATGCTGGTTTCCAATCATAGTGAGCTCTCTGAAGAGGAGCTGTTTGTTCAACAGTATCAAACAGTGCTGTTGAAGCTCAAAGTGGATAGTAGTGCTGCAGTGTTTGTCAGAGTACATCTGGACTTCCTTTGTCTAGTTTAGGGGGCCGAAATATGACAAAGACACTGCCAAGCTGGACAGAGCCCAGAAGGCTTTCCAGGTGCTGCATGGGGTGTGGAAAGGGACTGGAGGAACTGTGCTTCGTAGTCCCACAGAGAAGATGACTAATGGTTGGTGGGGGGTACCTAGTGAGTGTCTTCTGCTATCTAATGGCAGGGCTTGAAGAAAGGGGAGCCAGTCTGCTCTCACACATGCATAACAAAAGGATCAGGGACAACACACATATATCAAGTGTTAGGAAAAGAAATTCTACAGCAAAGATGGTGAAAAAACATGAGGAGGGGCCCAGAAAGCAGGGTACACTAGAGATATTTTAAAAGTCCTTTATTAAAATTGAAAACTTCTAATGGATGTTGTTACCAGCCTCAAACAAGTGGTAGCTTTAAATTAAAACGTAGTTTACTTATAATTTATTATGAGGATCTTTAACAAAGGTACTTGGACTAGTAAACTACTGAATTTTGCAGTATCTATAGTAGTATACTTAAGGATTGTGTTTTGTCATTGATAGGCCCTTTTCATTTTTTCTTGAGGAAATAGCATTGGTGAGGCTTTTTAAATCAGACTGTGGAATTCATATTCCTTCATTTTAAAAAAAAAAAAAAGTTAACTTTTTTATTAAACTGGACTAGGAACTCTGAAGCAAAATTGATTTTTTTCTATGGCTGTTGATTTTCATTTCAGGTTATTAAGATAGTCTTTCAAAAATGTATATCAGGTATCCTGCTGAGTATTTCCTGATAAAGAAAAAATTAGGCCATAGTCTAAAGAAGATAGTCTATCTGAAAGATGTTGTATATTATGACCTAATAGTCATATGGGCAACATGTTAAAAATGTGGATATATTCTGTTGAGAATATATCCATGCAAGAGTTTCTATGCTGTTAAAATAAAATAATAAAGAATTCAATTTCAATATTGAGAGAATGCAATTGTTTTGAGAAATAGCAGTACAAGCACACACTTGAAGAAGATGCTTTAATCATCTTAAAATGTGAGTCTATAGTTACACTCCCAGAGATTTTTCTTTCATATTTTATTTTGGAAATACACACACACACACACGCACGCACACACTGACTTTAGATTCACAGGGCTGTGAGATAATTGATGCCCTCCATATTAATGCTTAATTATCCTTAGCGTCTACATTTCATTTCTGTGCCAAACCACAGAAGACAAGTAAGTGAAATTAAAAGAAGGGACATTAAGTCTTATCACCAGTTGCTGTCTACAGTGTCTCATCATTAAGGTAAATGAAATAGCATTGAAAGTAAGAAAAGCTGGGATTTTTTGCTTGTTTGATTTTTACTTTGTTCATCAGGTAGAAAGCAATATTGGAGTCTAATTTGTGTCATAACAGCATCTAGACCCCTTCCAGGATTTTTCACCCCACTATGGGTTGATTGTTTTGAATTCTGCATAGTGGTCTTGAACTTTTTTTTTTTTTTTTGTGGTAATGAGATGAATGTAGCAACCATTTAAAAAAAGAAGGAAACAAAGTCAGAAATTGAGTTACATCCAATAAATGTATAGTCCAACACTGAAAACTTCCTAGGCAATGTAAGCTGGGAGCGGTGAGTGAAGAAAAGTCCTTCCAGTCCATCAGAACCATTTTTGTCAGTTTTGGTTGATTAAAGAATGATTAGTATATGATTGACTTTAGCTACCAAGTACTTAAGTGCTCCAAGTGCTCCAGAGATGCTTTTCAGATTAACTTAAAATACTTTTTTGAATCCAGAAGGTGTGTTATGTAGTGGAAGGAGGTGGTTTCTTGTTATGGTTTTCTGATAGTGAGTCCATCTTTATTCAAACTTGTATTCCAAATTTTATCCAAATTTGATACATTCTGAATTGATATGTAACAGCTGGCTGGGTAAGGCTATAGGCAGCTCCAGAACCTGCCTCCTACAGCAGCCAGCAGTGAATGTTTAAGAAAGGGACATTAGAAGAAAATTCAGTTAGGTTCATCCATTTTTGCTATGGGAGTAAATATATTTCAGGTATTGTCTCTTTCAACAAAGTGCGCTGAGTGTTTTCCTCTCAATTGTTCAGAGCGGAAGCTACTGCCAGAGTATCATTTTTAATCTGTTCCTGTAGCGGGACCCAGCCATGCCTTAACCTCACCAGCCTTTCTGCTGGTAACTCCGTCTCTTCTCACTATAGTAAAAATCAAAGCTGGGTTTCTCCCCTGCTATCGTTATGGAGCTCTCCTCTTAGTGAGTATCATCAGAGCTGGTTAGGATCATGTGTGAAACAGCACACTGGATCTAGGTCACTTCCATCCTACTGCAATATGTGTAAAGGAAGGTTGTATATATAATGTCATAGGACACCTTGCTTCTAGCAGCATTGCAGCACAGTACCATCATTCAGAACTTACTTTGAAACCCTTGCTTTTACCAACGTTGCTTCTTGAATGTTTACTGTTAAAATTTATTTAGAAGAATAAAACATTTAACAGAATTACTGTTTAATTACAGTCTTCCATCCTTACAGCTGAAACACTTAGAATTTAATTATTTGCCAAATTGCTGTTCAATGAAGCTGCATTTCCTGCCACATTGATGGGAATTCTTTGCAATAACAGTTAAACAAAAACCCCACTGTCTTGTGCAGGGAGCCCAGCACTGGGCCCTAAAGTCCAGAGGTACCTCCCCAGTGCTGAGGAGAGGAGAAGGATCACCTCCCAGGAAGCTGCTGGCTTTCTCTGTTGCAAGGAGATGGTGCTTGGTCATGGTCAGCTTGCTGTCCACCAAGACCCCAGTCTTTTTCTGCAAACTGGCTTTCCAGTTGCTTAGCCATCTGGTGCCACAATTCATGAGCTTCCAGCCCTCTTCCTTATGAGACTTCCATCTGGATAATCTCAGGCTTTGGCTGCTCCTCCTTTGGTATCTCCAGAGGTTCAGGCCTGCAACGCCATCAAACCTAAGAGGAGATTAATTCCATCTTTTCCATCTTGTCACCTTTGATGCTGTCTAGGCTGCTGACTTTCTTTGTGGCACAGATGGTCCAGAAATGCACACCTCCTGCTGACTCTCTGAAGATAAAATTTCTCTGTTGTCTTCTCCTCCTAGGAGGCTGGGGCCAATCTTGTTTTTTCATACTAGTTTGAAAAAAACTGAAAGATGTGTTTAAGTGCCAGCACCTGAAATTTCAAGTGTTCTCCCATCGTACATTTGCTTCTTGACCACAGATTTGACTTTGAGTTTCATCAGAATTAATAATTGTGAATATATCTTTGCAAAAGTTTACTTTTGGTGATTTTTGAAATTTTTCCCTTTATCAGTTTGTGAACTTGGCTAGATACATTGGTTCTTGGTTTTGTCTTTGACTAATATTTCACAGATTTCAGAAAAACCTGCTAAATTTTATTCATATTCTGTGCAACTAGAAGTGCTCTTATCACAAAGTCGTCTGCTGTGCAGGTCAAGGAGGTTTTTGAATTTGAAGACTCCTTTTTCAGAAGAGTAGCTAGGTAGCTAAATAATAGGTTGCTGGATGAGAGAAAATGTCAGTTATTCCACCACAGTGCAGAAACCCAGTGGCTGTGAGCTGAGAGGAGATCTATTATGGCTTGAAAATAAGCTTCCCCATTCAAGTAAAATTAAACATCAGCAAATAGTAAATAACCTGAATTTATATTACAGCCTGTTTTCCTGTAGCATCTGGCTGAAATGAGGTTCTACTCTACTAAATTCATTTGTTAGGGTAGCCTGCAGCTATGAGAAGAAATTAAAGTTCTTTAATGTTACTTGATGAGAAGTTCATGCCTTTAATTCCAGAAACTGGAATAGCAGACCTCTCTGTAGAGGTCAAATAATACATAATGCCAAATAACAAATCATATGAAGGATGATAATTGCTATCAGCCCCCATTTATAAATACATGTGCTCACTAACATCACTAGAAATTTTTAAATTAGAAATGCCTTTTCAGTAAAGAGATTCATGGGGCATTTTATTTCCATGCATGAGAAATTAATTGGGTAATTTTACAATGGCATTGTAATCAAAGATTGTTGATCCTAATGTAAGCTAAGAATTCTTGGCTTTTATGGTGTTGAATATACTCAAAATTCCAACTATTCATTTTTGCACTCCTGTTTATTCTGATAGTCCTTTATGTGGATATCCATATTTCTGAATGCAGAGACAGTTTCTGAAAAGAGACTGCACTACAGAGAGGCTCTTTAGCCTACTTTCTAATCAGTATCATTTCAGAAACTTGAGTTCAAGTACATTCTTTTTAAAAGATTAAAAAAAAAATAAAAATCTTGCCTTCTTACACAATGATACAAGGAAAGCAATGCTTCAGGCAAACTGTGACAGTAGGGAGAGACCAACTCTTTCTTGAGAGGTTTCAGCCATGCGGACATCCATTTATTATCTTACAATCATCATGATAGAAATAAGGAGTAAGATGCTTGTAAACTCAGTCAGTCCATCCAAGTAATGACTTACTGATTCTACTGTTTGAAGTTGTCAGTTCTATTTGCTTGAATACTTGAGTGCTCTTCATATTTTTGAACATGTCACTTTTTTTCCTACTACAGACCATAATGGTCAAAATATCAGGCTCCAAATGTATTAAATGCTTTGTTTCATTTTATCAAGCTTTGCTGTATTTGCTTTCAGGCATAGTTTGGGTATCCATGATACTCATTGTGTATTTCCCAAATCTAAAGGAAAGCACATACTAAAGAAACATCAAAGTGTATTGTTTCAAAGTTTCTTTGTCCATATGAAGGGCAGAGGGACTTCATAGGGTTGGGTTTTTGGAGATTTTTGTTAGCTTGCCTTGTAATCTGAATCAGCTTTAGAGATAATTCCTGTATATTGGGGCCAAGACTCCCTGTTCTTCCTTTCACTCAGAATTTCACAGAAGATAGAATTACTCAATTACGGCATTTAAAATGGAGATTTTTCTTTTCTTTTTTTTTTTCTTAAAATCTAGTTTCCACAATACGTAGTAATTCTGAATAAGTTAGGCAAGAAAAGGAATAATATGCAATTGTAAAAAGAATCTCTAGGCTTTACAGGTGTGAATTCAGGATATAAAGAAATGTCAGTTGAGATCACTAGTTTTCTTTTTTTTCCACTTGCCAAAGGTACGTGGATAAGATTCAGGAGGAACACTTTTCTTCCCCTCTGCTGCGTAAAGGGGAAGTGAAAGAAGTACAGAAATTGTGCTTACAGAACTGCTGTTCTGTGGAGAGGGTAGCTTGCAACTCACCAGGTCTAAGGGGAAGTCTAGGAAATTACTGCTCTTTCAGCAAAAGTGTAGAAGACACCTGGGAGAGAAAATGAAATGTACTCGATGCTTACAGTGCCTTTATCTCTTCATGTCATCAACTCATGTTTCATCAAGTTTTACGAAATAGCGTTTTTCTAGTAGTGTTTCAAAAGTCCCACAAGGGAATCCCAGGCCACATTATGATCTTGTTACTTAGTTCTTGCATCCTCAACCTGTAGAACTCTAGCATTCCAAAATGCCCACAATATAGAGGAGTATGTAGGCTGGAGTTTATGCTCTCTTGATGTTCCTTAGGAACTCATCATTACTACTTGGCTTCACTATTTTAATTTTTCATTTAGATGTATTAGGAAATAGAGCACTGACATCCTTCTGTCACACAATCTAACAAGAAAAAAAGCTATAATAAAATTCTACTCTTCTCTGAAACTGTTCTGTAAGTTCCAGTGTGGCAGGTGTGGTGTTAAAGTCAATGCAGCTCATAAGTTTGTAATGGCAGAAGGTGATGCTGACCTGTCAGCCTTCTCTTGCACAGCTGAAACATGCTCTGTTGCTACTGTTGGCTAAAAGGGAAGCCACATGGCTTTCCACAAGTATCTTATGCAATGTATATGAGAGGATGTATTTTCAGTAGTGCTTCTGGAGCTTCTGTACAGCTTTTGCATGCAAGTTCAAATCCGGAGATATTTACTCAGTGTTATACATAGTGTATTTCAATGTATATTTTTAGATACAGGAAACATGTTATCACAAGGGGTGAACATTCAAAAAAGTGATTTTGAATACGATGCCTTCCCCTGTTCTCCTTTTAAAATCATCCCTGGTATAATATTGCCTTTCAGTGTTTCTAAGCAAGTATTTTGTTTTCCTGATTACAGCTGTAATGCCCTGACATTTGTTTCAAGCATTGCTAAAACTTTTGAGGCCTCTTTCATATTGATTTACATGCATGACCTCTCGAAAACATTGTCATTACTTAGGGAACAGTGCCAGCTTATTGTTTCTTGGGTTCACATCTGCAGGGGAACTAGAATACCGCTTTTGCCCACCCTCATAAAAGGAATGGTTGTTAATGCACTTGCAGTTACTGTTTTGGTTTCTTTATGGAAGAAAAAAAAAGTAATTTTGAAAGAAATGGGTAAAC
>VZTU01010150.1:0-20405 GCA_013400835.1 Zapornia atra
ATGCCATTCTATGATTCTATAAACACTGCAACAGGGAAACTCCTTGGAAGCTTTTGCCTTCTGTCACTGTCGTGGTTTTGCCCTCAACTGGGAGCTGAGTACCACACAGCCGCTCTATCATTCCCCTTTACTGGACAGAGAAGAAATATACTGAGAGGCTTAGGAGTTGAGACAAGGACAGGGAGAGATCGTTCCGCAATTAGCGTCATGGGCAAAACAGACTCAACACAAAATAAAGGAAAGAAAACTATTTAATTTATTACACTACACCACACACACAGTGAAATCAGAGTCAGATAATGAGAAGTGCAACCTGATCTTAAAACACCCCCTCCCTTCTAGCAGACTAACTTAATTCATGATTTCTCTCCCTTCCCCCCCAAGGGTGACATGGGGAGGGCAGGGAATGGGGGAATGGGGGTTTCAGTCAGTTTCTTAAAGAGNTGTGTGATGACTTTGGCTGGAATAATTCAATTTCTTCACATTATCTTGTATGGGGCTGTGCTTTGTATTTGTACTACAGACAGTGTTGATAACACAGGGATGTTTTTGTTACTACAGAGCAATTCTTATTCAGAGCTGCAGGGGCACACCCACTCCACAATGGTCTTCTCCACAGGCTGCAGGGGAATCTCCCTCTCCAGCACCTGAAGCATCTCCTCTCACCCCTTCTTCACTGACCTTGATGTCTGCACAGTTTCTTACATTGTCTCACTGCCTTTTCTGGTGGCAAAAAGCAGCTGCTTGCATTTTTGGGGTTTTTTTGCTCTTAAATGTGATTCACAGAGACACTATGAGCATCACTTAGGGCCTCAGCCTTGGTCAACAAGAAGTCTGGCCTTGAGCTGGCTGGTGTTTATCAGGACTAAGGGAAGCGTTTAGCTGCTTCTTGCAGAAGCCACCCCTGCAGCCCCCCCTTCTTCACCAGAACCTTGCCACGTTCTCTTCCTAAAGATACCATGCGTCTTGGGACTATTGACTTTGTGAGGATTTGGATATTTAGCTCACAAGGTCTTTTTTTTTTTTTCCCCAGATATATTATGCTCCATGTCATTTGTGTTTTGCAGAGGAGAGAAAACCTTAAGAACAGACATTTAAAGGAAAGAGTATTTTGGCACATGGTGCATGTCTCCATCTTGTAGAGTTTTGAGAAAACTATAGGGTTTTCTTAGTGTTTCAAAGTCAATATGTTTTGTAGCAGAGTATTTTCCTTTTGTTTTTAATTTCTAACTCTCCTTATGCTAATTACACATACTTCCATTTCTTTGCATTAAAGACGGTATGTTTTCTTCTGCATTTCAAGGGTTTCTATTCTGAAGTGTTACCTCTTTTTATGTTACTGCAGGTTATTTCAACACAGGATTTAATAGCGCTCTTGAAGTGACTCTCCACATGTCAGATTACACTTCCTTGAATTGTTGAAGCAAAGTTTTGCAAGATGTTTGATATGAGAACCTGTAATAATTTTTAACATCAACTTTATTGTTTCTCTGCATTTGCTGACTGTCCGTAAATTAAGGCATATTATTAACTTAAAATCCCATCATCCACCATTGAAATAACCTCACTTGAGAACCAATATATCATAACTTATTACTACTCAGCTATCCCATACTCTCTCACATAGTCTTATTTAGAAAATTCATTCCAGATTTTTTTGTAGCCTATGGATTATGCAATAACTAAAAAACTCATACATATCCACACCCCAAAAAAGTGGAATAGTTTAATGGTTACGAGAGGATTTGAATCTCCAAACTTACCCCTACTTTCATGTTCGTGTCACTTCACTTGAATCAATCCTGTGATATCCTGCAGAATCAGGATGCAAAGGGTTAGTGCAGAATTCAGCTTTATTTAATCTTCATTAGTGATCTGGAGGTGGAAGAAAACAGCTCATTAACAGAATTTGCAGATGCTAATAAATTGAGAGAATTTATGTACCCGAGGGAAGACTGCAAAATAATAAAAGGGCATCCAACAGGGGTTTAAAATGTGGACAGAAAATAACAATTTAACTCAGGAGAGCTTATATTGATACAACTCAGAAAATAATTAAAAACACGAATAAGAATGCAAATTAATTCCATACCTTAAAGTAGAGAATAAGAAATTGCAGCAGCAGAAGATTATTTTTTTATCTCGGCTATTGGGGAAGGAAACTAGGAATTTTTATTTAGAATTAGAGCTTGTCATCAATAACAGGCAAAATATGCAGGTAGAGGTATGATACAGGATGCTGCTGCTTTAGGGTCTTCAGTACGCTGAAGATGCCTCTAACTCACTATAAATGCTCAATGAATTCCAGCAGTGGATTTTCCAACAATATGATTGTCTAAAGATTCTCATTCCCTGATTCTCATGGCAGGAGGGTGACTGGATTCAACCTTGATCAAAATTTATATGATAATATGCAGTCAGGAACCTGCAGATATACAGATTTTGTACACCTTTTGATCTTTATTAATTTTTATGTGTTAGTAAAGATTAAGATTCTATTAAAATAAATAAATACAGGAATTGCTGTTAATAAAGAGCAAGTATTGCATCTCTTTGGCCTATCAGGAAGTCCTCACAAAGCTATTTCAGTCATTTAGTACTATTATTTACAGACATAAATAAAACTGCTGTAATGTTTTAAACTAAATGATTGGATAAAATAATTTCAATTTCTGTCCTTAGACCTCATCATCTGAAGACATTTACGTGTCCCAAAAAATCAGTAAAAACAATGATTATAAGAAAATCATGGCTGTTTATACAGAATTTTTATTCCTACATTAGGTTCTGTTTTTCCGCACTGTAGGGAATAATATCTCAGACACACAGAGAAATAAAAATTGTACTGCTTGCTTTAGCTAGCTGTAAAGACAAAGTCATGAGCTCATCAGGACATAATGCCATTCAGATGTGAGCCTGAGGTTTGCTAAACATTGCCAAAGATTTTGAAAGCTAATCCCTAATTTTTTTATATTTAGAAAGTTAAAAGTATAATTAAAAACTTCAGTTTGCTTAGTTCATTCTCCAAACATAATACAGGACACTGTATACCTAGCATGTTTTGCAGGAGCATCTTCCTTCCAGTAATTTACAACACAGGGCTAAAAAATAATCTTTTCTCCTTGTTTATTTGTACAACTTTCATACCAAACCAGAAAATGTTCCCTTTCTATTCCTAATACAACCATTCTTCTTTCTTTTCTACCCTCCTTTTGCTAGAAGGGTGTTTACTACAGTAGCTCTTCCTCTGCTTTTCCCTTCCTTCCCTAATTCATGGAGAACTATTTGGATGATTACCTCCTTCTCTAAAGACTCTTTAAGATCAGATTAGTCAATTGTCTCATAATTTTTTCAGTCCCTTAGTTGGAGATGGCCTAGAGCTTCTCATTTTAAGCTTGACTTAATATGATGTTCTCCTGTCATTGCCACTCAAGCATATGCATCACAGCTGTGAAGCTATAGAACATGTACATTTTGGCAGTTATCAAGCTTGCTTTGCATTTGAGGATGATGAGAGAAAAACTAGCTGTAGCACCCTGAGACATGAATGATCACATATGGGGGAGAAGGAAAGAAAATAAAGATTGTGCAGGCTTTGACCTCAAGTGCACATTTTTATGTGTCTGGTTGCTTAACGATACACATCTGTGAAATCAGCATTGTGTGCCCTCTAAAAAAGGGCAGTTCAATTTGTTGATGTTATTGTGGAATGACAGAGCATGATTTGATCAGCATTTGTACAGTACAATCGAACTCAAGAAAAATGAGGAATACTGAAAATAAGTAGGCTTTGCAGACAGGCAGAGGAGGATGAGCAATGGAATGGAATTTCAGCTAATGTGTGTGGTATGTCCGGAATCTTTATCTGAGATATAGTATTAAAATTGAATTTCTCAGAAGAAATATAGGACTGTCAAAGAAACACTACTGGCAGCATGAGAAAAAAATAGTCATTGCTTTCATTCTGTTATTTATCTGCTTTACAAGCATAAATCAGTCATTATGCTTTAACACAAAATAGTTAATGTCACTTTCCCCTATGCAATTCCACAGGTATCAAGTGAAACAATCTTCTTGGCTGTCAAATACACGTACCTTGGAACTGCACCCCCACGCATTTAGGGCTGGGTTCACTGTCTTTCGCCAACTGGAGTCCTCTAATTCATCACACTAGGTCAGGTCACCGAAGTAGTGCTGGTGGGCTTGCTTGGCTGGCTTCCCTGCATGGCAGCTGCAGTGCTGACTGTGATTAATTGTGTTGCATTTGCAGTGCTATATTAATTGTTTTGCTTTGCAGATGAAAAAAAATAAGTTCAAAACTGTTAGTTCTCTAACAAGACAGAAGTTGCCGATTTAGTTTCTTTGTATCAGGAGTCAAAATGTGTTAAGCAGTAACACTGCATATAGCTCATAGCTGTCGTGATACTCTAAATTGGTCAAAAATTTGTATTTGCAGTCTAATATTGGTGTGAAATATTAGGACTGAAAAATGGTATTACTCTTATTTTTTCCTATGATTATGGCTCAGGGTAATGACGATTATGAAGTATCTTCCAGTCAAATAATCTAACGGTGTTTTGAAGATTATAAACTAAATGGTTAGTAAATATCAAGATCCTTATTTAATTTAAGGTTTTGATTTTTTTCTAAATAATGTTTCTTTTAAGTGCTTGTGGTCAATACTTTTTGCAGTTTTTACAAAACCTGAAAGGTGAAGACAAATTGCCTTTTTACTATTGCATAAAAATTGGCACTCTCTTTTGACTGTAACTGAAAAAAAAAATTCTTAGTACATTTTAAAATAAAAATGAAGTCTAGGATTTTAACAGGAGCCTACAGGTTTTAATTCCTTTCTGTCCCAAACACTGACACTTTCCTCAGTCCACTTCTGCAACACCATAATTTAATTGTCTTCAATAAAGATATTCATTATTTTATAAGCAGAATTGACAGAAGAACTGGATTTGGCGGTAATTTTTCTGGACCATGCTGAACTAAAAATAGAAGTCTTGGTTGGATCACACCCCTTTGGATCTAGCTGAGGATAGAGTGACACAGTACTGAAGAACAACTCGGCTCCCTTTTCCTTTCTTTTTGGAAGCTTCTAGGTGAAACAAGTTGCTTATAGTCCAGGAAAGCTATTCTCTACTCAGAGTTTCTATTCAAAAGAAAACAATTCAATGTGTATGCTTGCCTTCATATCTTCTGTGAAAGTTTACCTGTTCCGGAGGAACAAATTGCATCCCAATAAGAGAAGGTAAAGGCTCCAGTAGATTAGTTGCATTGGTTTACTATATTACTACCTTTGGCTATGTGCCTTGCCTCTGCTCATTCTGAATATACTAGAACAGATGCACGCCCACTCCACAGCAGCTTTTCTTCATAGGCTTGTTTTTTAACCATAAATCCACTGCCTTTCACTATTTAAATTAGTATGTTGTGCTGTGAACTTGAGTGAATCGGGTAACAAAGCATGTTTCCTTCTACCTCTCCTGCTCTAGGCCAGTAAAGTCTGGTGCAACAGATAAGAAACGAATATTATGTTTTATCATGTAGCTATTAAATCCATTAATGAACATCTGTCAGAGCCCTAAGGAAAAGGGCAAGAAGGCATACTCTCAGCATAGCTTGGAGGAAAGTGGGAATTCTGAGGCCAAATCTTAGCCATCATTCTCCATCTCATTCCTCTCAAAGTTCACTAAAACTAATATTTTTTTCGTATAAAAAGGCAATGTATTGGAATAAATCAGTCTATTATTAATTTATCTACATAAGGTCATGAACCCTAGCTTTTAGGTCAAAGAAAGGTGCCAAAAATTTGTTCCCACATAAGGTACAATGAGACTGACAGGCACACTGACAAAGGATTTCTTTTTTATTCAGTCCATCTAACTGTATGTGATTATATCTATTTCAGTGCATTATATAAAAACAAGCAGAAGGAAATTTTTGTAGTATGACAATCAATCTAACTCTGTATCTTTTGTCATGCACAATTCACATTCTTTGTGCGGTATGACTAATACATGTGAAGATTTGGAATTTTTTAACACATTCCTTTAGAGACTGGGATAAAAATAAAAGCTATGCAGTCAGATAAAAGTGAGGAATGGAATACACCAAATTTTCCAATATGTTGACTTCGTTCTGAACTATCAGTGCCATCTGGTTTAAAGGCCAACTAATTCAGGAGAGGAAGAAATATCTATGAGTGATCTAAGAGTAAGAACGATCTCCTGGTGGAATAGAAGTTCTTAATATATTTGGTGTCTCTACTGCTGACAGGGGAAATAGAGTGAAGATGAAAAACGGTGTATAGCTGAAACAGAAGCACTTTGATCTTAGGCTGTGCTTTTAAACAGTTCTGCATCCTTCAGAGCCTGGCATACGCTAAATCAGCTCTTAGGTTTCTTCCTCTGAGTGTAGGGAGAATTGCTGCTGCAGAGAAGAACACAGCTAAAAAGGCTTGATGACAAGTTTCAAAACTTACCTACAGAGCATCCTTCAATCCAGTCATGTTCATAACTAGCTATCACTTATATCTAGCCCTTTGCTTCGTTATTGTTCTTAATAAGCAATAGTTTCAAAAACTGTATGCATTTTGAAGCCTCCCTCGCCCCCACAGATAGGTATCCATATGAAAGTAATCAAAGAAATATTTGTGGATAATAGTTTGTGGGAGATATAAAAATTATAAAATTTATTTTAACACTTTCTTTTATGGTACATATATGCAACAGATACTTTAATGGCGTTCATCCCACTGAAAAATCAGAAACTTTTTTAAAAATCTTTGTTATTCTGTCTTTGTAGCAACTCGCAGTGCCAGTAAAATCCAGTGGTGGAAACATGTAAGGAGTTAACAATAATGAAGGCACTGTACAACAAATTTTCTACGTATTTTTTTTCTTCCCTATGCTTGAAGGTAATACAGACTGTTACAGTTTTCTCCTGAGATCTTCACCAGCTAAAAACATTAGAGCTGCCTTGATCCTTCAGTTTAATTTTCTAAATCCTTGAGTTGATGTGCCAACTACTCTGCTTCACCTAGATCACATGGGACTATAACCAAAACAGGTCTGTAATTCTGATTCTGTAGCCAAATTTATTTCAGCTTAGAAAAGCTAAGCAATATTCTCCAGCTGAACTCACTCCTGAACTCTTGTATTGCTGTTAAATTTTAGCATGGCCAAGCACATTTCCCTTCCATTTTTCCATATTCAACTATATTCAAAAGGTTACAAGAGGAGGGTACAGAAGCAGTTATTCCATCTCTGCTGCTGGCACATCCATCCCTGCACAGCTCCCAGGCTGACCCATATCTCTCCCTGCCCCCTGTGCTCAGAATGAAGGCAGAAAGCCTTTCGCTGTAAACAGTTGGTAAAGATCTGGCATGGCTTTTTCTCTTTGGAGTATTCTGCATACTTTCCAATGCTTTTCCATTCTTATTTACTTTCTTGCCACAGAGATTGCCTGCACAAAGTGTGAAGCGATAGCACTTCCTGTTAGGCAGGGATGGAGTTTCATTCAAATGTCTGGTCTGGTTTTGGTTTGTGTGTCTGTTTTAGGATAGGTAAGTTGTGATCATGAAAGGAACTTAATACACATGTGCCTATCTTCTCAATTCACACTGAATTATTTTATGTCATTAGTAGCTCAACATCTAATTACTCTCAATGCTACTGAAAAAACAGAGTTTTACAACTTTGGGCATTCCATATAATAATATTATTGTAGATTGGTTTAGTTACAGAAGATACTCTTGAACATGTTGTACCTTCTCCCTGTTTGCTTAGATATTAGTCGGGTCAGCAGTTTTGAAATAACCACAGCCTTGTTCATTAACTTTTTTTGTCATTCTGGCTACACTAAACATGGCATCAAATTACTCATCAACATGCTGAAAAGCTTGCTCTGGTGGTAGGAGGATAATCAAATTGTCAGCAAAGATCAGTAAATTAATGTTAACATTTCCTGTTTGAATTCTCTAGTTCTTCAAAACCTGCTCATAAAGCAATGAGAGAGGCTTAATGGAACATGTGCTGGAAGCCTGATTAGAATTTAAATATATGGAAAGTGCTCTTCTTTGTAACAGGGTTAGAAAACTGGTTGCAAAAATTAATCACTAATTTTTTTTTTTCTTTCCTGTACCTATTAACTAAGATGTTACCCGGGACTCAGTCATTCTCCAGAAAAAAATCTATCTCACCAGCATGACATTTATGTCTGCTTTTCTTTGCCTGTGTTTTTTTCTCCTATCCTTCCTTTCTCTCTTTCTTTCTCTCTCTCTCTCTTTCTTTCTTTCTTTCTTTCTTTCTTTCTTTCTTTCTTTCTTTCTTTCTTTCTTTCTTTCTTTCATTTTATCTTTTTAATTTTATTCTTTTGTATATGCTTAGGGCTTTTCAATGCTTATGCTTTTGAGCACTGTCTCCAGATGAGATTTTCTTTCTTTCTCCATTGTTTTATATATTTGCAGAAATGACAAAAATAGAAGTATTCATTATTTTTGTGAAAATATTGCAGTTAGAGATGTATAAAAAAATCCTAATATTTCTGATATAAAAAATAAACTTGGCTGTAAAATTTGCTTCCCTTAGTATGTCCACTTACTGGATAGTCTCTAAGTATATTCTTACTGTATGCACTGGTTTTGCAACATTATGCCTAAAACAAGACCAAAGACTAGCTCTGCAGTTGTCTCAAAGATATAGCTGTAATACAAGGTAACTGATTCTTCACAAGACAAATGTCTCAGACACGTATACTGAAAATATTAGCATACATCCATCTTTTCCCTGTCTTTCTTTGACCTCTATTGAAAAATTGCCTCTCTTCAAAGGATACATTATCTCTCCATGAAGTTGCACCTGGAACTGAACACGGACTGGAAGGGACAGTAACTATGTACAAGACAGCCAATGCCCTCTTGAACATAAGTGTTTCTTAGAAGCTGCACAGATATAGTTATACAGATCTCTATCTATACCCTAAGTCAAATGGGTACTGGTGATATAAAAACCTTAAACAAAAGTCTAATGCATCTCTACTTATGGAAGGAAATTAAAATATTTATTCTAAATAAATGAACAAATGTGATTGTGGAGATGTTTTTCATGACCATGGTTAATAATTTCCATTGGGTTTGTTGTTTTGTTTTTTTTTTTTTTAGAGGAACATGCATTTTTCTACAGTATGCTGCACTTTTTTGGGATGGCGGGCACAGCGGTGTTTAAATGCTTTCAGCAGAGACAAGGCTGATAGTGGTACTTCACTTCTTGCAGACCCAAGAATAGAGTCTGCAGGCTGCTGTAGGATCTCTGCAGGACCTCAAGCTCTGTTTGAGAACTGTTGCCTGCAAAACAAAGCTTGACTTGTCACTGAAGAGGCAGAAGGCAGTGGAGAGGCAACATAAGTATTTGCAGTTAATCGCAATATGTAAGGACTGATGAACCCATAATGCTGTGTGCACAGGGTCTATATAGATACCTCCCAGCATATCAGATACTTGACATATTCACTGTTTCTGGAGAAGTCTCACTATAGGAAGGATGGAGTGGATGGGCAGGCTGTCAAGGAGTCTTCTTACCAAGTATTTTTCTGCCTGTTGAGGATATATTTCTAATAATGGTTTACAGTAGTCCTTAATTTAAAAGAAATTCTGTCAACTAGATTTGGACTCTCAAGCTCTTATCTCTATTTTTTACTGCTATAGGGATGATATTTCCCAAAAGCCACCACAATGGCATAGAGATGTGGAGATCTTTATGTACAAAGTAATTGTGTGCCTTGGATTCATTTGTGCTGAATGGGAACAAACAAAACTCAGTCCTGTGGCTGGAACTGTTGTCTTTTCTGCTTCCTTCATTCAGAAAGAAGTCTGAAGATGCTCTGAAAAATGATATTCTAGAGGTAAGGGTGATTATGAAAGGATGGAAGAAAGAAGTAAGGGGCAATTGGAGGCAATATGGAAGTCAACATCTTGTTAGAGCTCTGCCTCATGCAGCATCATCTACAGGAAAACTGATGTTCAACAGAATCCCAGCAGCTTGCTAAAGAGCATTATTCCTTGCAACATGTGGAAGAATATAATAGATTTTCTATTTAGAAAGCAAAGATCTTGCCATGGGTTATCTGTCAAATAATTCTATTTAGTCTGAACTGTTGTGACCTTGAATTCACATTGTATTATGCACACTGTATCACAGTATTATGCACACTGGCTGCATAATACGTTTTTCAGTTAGCAAGAGTGTTAATGCTAAACTTGATCAATAAGATGATCAGTTCTGCTTCAGATAGATACTATTTTTTTCAGTGTTCAGTGTGTAATATGTTACGAAAACCGGAGGAAACCTGGTTCTTGGTGATCATCAAAAAACTTTGAATTACTTCCACAATTTAACCCCAGTCAGCAACTAAGCACCACAGAGCTGCTCACTCACCCACCCCCAGTGGGCTAGGGACAAACAATCAGAAGAATGAAAGTGAGCAAACACATGGGTTGAGATAAAGACAGTTTAGCAGATTTTGTCATGTTTGGTTCTTTTGGATGTATACTAATAATACCAAGTCAATACTAGTACTAAGTATGAGTTGAAAAATGCCTGATGTTTCCAGTAAGCAAAAGAATACTTTGTCCATTTCAATTTAGAAAAAATTGAGCTTGATTTTTTTAATCTGAAAAGGATGAGATTAATATTGCAAAGGGTGCTTGTTTGTTTCTTTAATACTCTCCAGTATTTACAAAGAATACACTCTCTTAGATCCATATGATACCTATGTTTAATAGATCTATAGGTCATTGTGGAATGCTTTCTTGTACATTTAAGTTAATGGCCTTTTTGACTGATAAAGTTCTGTGTGATAGATGTGTGCATAAACTAAGGCCAAGAAGCTAAATAGGTAATTTTCTTACTTTCTTATCTGTGAAGCCATGTTAATTTTTAGGTTTGCAGAAATTAGGCATACAATAGGTAATGATGAAACCAGTTCTAGATCCTTGTTTGAATAACTTAAATAATATATGTGAAAGTATTGTTTGTTCTTACTATATGTCCCTTTGAGTCAACAGCTGAGCTATGGTTTACATTATAAATACGCTCAGAGGGCTGGAGCACCTCTCCTATGAAGGCAGGATGAGAAAGTTGAGGTTGTTCAGCATGGAGAAGAGAAGGCTCCAGGGAGACCTTATAGCATCTTTGCTAAAGGAGTTCTACAAGGAAGCTGAAGAGGGACATTTTACAAGGGCAGGGAGTGATAGGACAAGGAGTCATGGTTTTAAGTTGCAGGGTAGCTTTAGATTAGATACTAGGAAGAAGTTCTTCCCTGTGAGGACAGTGAGGCACTGGCACAGGTTTCCCAGAGAAGCTGTAGCTGCCCACTCCCTGGCAGTGTTCAAGGCCAGATGGGATCATGCTTTGGGCAACCTGGGCTAGTGAAGGGTGTCCCTGCCCATGGCAGGCGGGGTGGGACTAGATGATCTTTAAGGTCCCCTCCAACCCAAGCCATTCTATGATTAGTAAATACATTTAATCAAAATAAATCTGAATCTTCAACTAAATATTATTCAAAACCCAAAATGTGACGGGAAGGACTTGCTGTCATTTTACGAAGAAACTGAGACTCAGACCAACCCCAAGGTTGAGCCTGACATTGCAAGCAGTTACTAGTCTGCTCTTATTGTCAAATGAAGGCAAAAAAATGGGTCTTTTATTCTAATAATAGTTATTTTAATGATGTAAATAAATGAACACAATGAATGTTACATCATGTATACACATATAAATATACATTTATATAGTATACAGATACCTGCAATTTTCCCTTATTGCCAAACCCGAATAGTTTTCAACCTATCCAGAAAGACTTATAATGAGCAATGTGGGTCATGGCAATACACTAGCTTAAGAACAACAGATTTTAAAATATATCACTTGGCTTTATTTATGTCAATTAGCAATGTGATAATGTTCTGAAGTTCAGCTGCTGTCTTCCAAGATGCCTGGGACAAAATCTTGAACTCACCGAGATCAACAGCATTTTTTCCTTAACTTCAGTAGCCTAAGTTTATATGTGTTTATGTGTCAGAACAGTGATTGGAAACATAAAATCTCAGTTTCACTTGGGAGTCATCTCCAGTAGTACAAACCTAAGAAATAACTAAATACAGGAAAAAAAAGCCTTTTACCACAATATATGTAAGCCACAAGACCCAGCAATCAAAACAGTAATGATTTTGCTTAGATTTTTCCAGTCCCTATGTCATGTTCAAGTAGCAGAAATTCAAGTAAATTATTTCTAAATAGATCCAGTGAGAATATTTGCCTCTTATGGCTATGATACCAGTAGATGATGATTTTCTGCACTGATACTATGTTAATATTTTCTTCCCAGCATTGAAACTGCATTATAATAATATGAACCAAGTCTCAACTTTTAACAACACTGTTTGTAAGAAACAGCAGACAGGTCCCTGAAGGCACAGCTTGAGTTTACATATGGATTGAAGGTTATGAATGGTATTTATGTTATCTGAACACCCCCAGTAGAACCATCTCCTGAACACTGGAAATAAATACTTGGTTATGACTGTATAGATTTAAAGATTCAACACATAGGTTGTTGTGTTTAAAGATTAGTCTTCATGTTCCATAAATGGAAAATAGTGTTTAAAAGCTGAAAATAAAAACAAAAAAATCAGCTCCATGTGAAACACATGCAACAGACATACCATAAGTAATGGATTTATGTCCGATGCCTTGCACTATGAAGCAATTCTTGACAGAGATAAATCAGCCTGAGAAAGCTGCAAAAAACATGAATCAAAACAGAGAAGAAAAGAGAAAAGGTATTAAGACGAGATAAGTATAAAAATAACTAAGTTAACAGAATAAACATTATGAAAACAAAATATAGCCAAGGGAATAGTAAGGAAGTAGCATAAATACTTCAAAGCAAGTCTTACTTTCATGAAAAACAATATTATGATTAGTCTCAGTTTTCTAGCCTAAAGGTATTTTTCTAAAATTCTTTTGTACATTATTCATATTCTTAGTATAAAGAACCATGTTGGCTCTGTTAAGATTGCTAGTAGGGTAGCAACAGAAAGAGCCATTTTGCTTTCTGCTTTGCATTCTTTCATTAAAGTGCGCTCGAATGGTAAAGTGGCAATGGAATTTGGCACTCAAGTGTCTACCTTCGGTCTCACAGCTAGAATTTGATTCCCAGCATTCAGAGTATCTTTTGAAAATGATGAGTCAGACAGATGCTGGCAGACTTCCAGATCTTAGTTACATGTGTGAAAGGACACTGCTTTACTAGAAAAAAAGGAGAAGAAAAAGATAAAAAAAAAAAAAAGAAAGAAAAAGAGAAAGAAAAAGGCATTCCAGATGAGCAGTCATAGTTATGTGCCCAGAGAGAAGATGCACTGAATTTGTGTTAGAAACCCCTGCATCCAATTAGAGAGTAGAGAAATACACAGTAGTCATAAGACCTTTTTGCATTTCCAATTCTTAACAGAAGGAGAGGAAACAGAGTTTATTTGGAAGATTTTTTTTTATTTTAAAGAAAAGCTTAGTAAGGTTGAAAACAATCTAATAAAAGAAATCTATATCTTGAATTATATAAATTCACTTTGCACCTTTCACCAACTAGCAATTAACATGTATTGACCTCAGAGATGTTTTGCCTTGCTGATCATTATGGGTCCCTTCCAACTCAGTACACTCTATGATTCGAAATCTTGTTGCAGGAAGAAATAAGTGATACAATATTATAAATAATAAATAAATGCTTATAATAAATAAGGCAATGATAGGAACTGAAATATACCTGTACCACCAGTAGAAACCCTTTGCCCAATGAACAAATGATTGAGATGTGGAACCTGGATCCAATCTGGATTCCAAAACTTCCCAAAATTCAGGAAAGGTTGGATGTGATATTTTTTATGTAAACCAAAGCCACTGATTTCAGGTGAACTAGACAAAGGGTTAAAGGGTTCATATTCTTTCTATGCCACACACAAGGGTGACCTCTTCTGGCCAAGGACAACATTGTTAAATTATCCCCACTGAAAGGAAGTACCTAAAACTCCATTTCTTAACACTGTGACTTCACTCATCAGAAAGAGGAAAAGTCCAAATATGGATGTTATATATTCTATCAATCCGGAGGGGTCCATGATTTATTGGGATTTACAGTACATGTTAAGTTATCCCAGAAACACATTATCTGCATCTATGATTGCCACTTTTAAGACTGAAGAAGTTCAGAGTGAAAATCTGCAAGCAAAAAGGAGTGTTGAATTGTCACCTCTATTCGCAGGTGCAACTGTATACATAAATGTATGTTCCCTACTGTATTTCTAAAGGAGGTGGTTTTATCAGTAACTGTTGCTGAATGTGGCTGGAAAGAACTTCAGTACCATTCTCAAAGGACATCATAGGGCAAATACTGCTGGACACAAGTCCAAAAGACTGTAACACCAAAAGTGAAATCCTGACCGGCAGAGATATAATGAGTTGCAAAACATTTAATCCCTAAGTCTTTCAACAATTTACTCATATTTGAAATTATTGTAAAAAGTACAGTATCACATAAGATGGGGAATCCTTTCATGTAAAATATTAAAGCAATATTCATAATTTTTATAGTAGCAATTTACTCTGATTTTCTCAGCAGAAGTTGTTTCAAAGTTTCTGCAAAGCAGAGACATAGATAAACCTATAAATGATCAGTTTAAAATAATTTTGAATACTTACTGTCTTCTTTTGCTATTCAGATGAGAATACAGATGTAAAGTCTTAGTTATGGTTGGTGGTTACCATAAGACAAATATGAAATGTATAAAGAGCTCCGTAAATATTTTCAGTGCAATGGCTGAGGCTTCTTAAATATCGTAGCTGTTACAACAGATGAAGTTCCATCTGTGGTTGGTAGTAATGCAAGTTTAATTCATGATCATGTTAAAGTCATTCTCTGGTTGATGGAGTTTCAATCTATCAGGCCCTAAAAGGGGCTCTCTTCCAAAGCAAGGTTAGAAATTTTTTCCTGGAATGACAAAACCTGTGAATACCACTGCTGATAGACCTTTTAATAGCTGATAATTTATGTCATCCATTCTCAAATCCAGAATTCCTGACACACAGAAGCAGTTCATGGCTAAATCAGTCCTTTATTCTCCATCGCTTTTTGAAATATTCTTTACAAAAGACACTTGTCTTTATGTCTGAAAAGCTAATCCAGCTTCATCCTACTTCCTGGGTAAACATCATGATTATTTTTAGAATTTTATTTAATACCTCAGTACTTTAAGCTTAACATTTAACTTCATAGAGTAATAAATAATTTGGAAATATCTGTGCTGTGGTGTTAACTGAGGACCTCAAATTGCACTTTACGCAAAACAGTCTATCTTCCCCTAGGTTGAAGACTGATGTGAGAAACCACCAAGGGAAAAACATATCTGAATTTCCAACAGGTACAAAGGGGACAGGATTGAGTTTAAATCCCATCAGGGAAAAGGTTTGAGCTTAACAGACTTTGACTATTCAGTGCTGTCAACTCCAGCCCAGCTTGGACACAGATAACAGAGTTGTCTAACTGTAATTTTATTGGTTTAATTCATCTAGGATTTCGCTCTGTGGTTGAAAAGGAGCTTTGAATATATGGAGAAGATTTGGTCACTGGAAGGCAAAATGCTTTACTTTATTGAGGAAACATCTGGAAAACTTAGATACTTTCATATACGATGTTGGCAACATCAAAGCAGCAGTCCAATCATATTCTGATATAATTGGGAAGTCATTGAAAATCTTTCCATTATAACTTCTAAAGTTCCCCAGCTGCTAAGAAAAACATTGCCACACCACCACTGGCAGCCACACACAGACCTGTTGGAGGGCTCTGCCTCATACAATTCAAGTGGCTGGGAATCTCACCACTACCGCAGGAAACGGGCAATTTCCAGGATACCTCTATTCAGAAGGAGAGCCTTTGTTAAACACTTGGCTTTTTGATTGAAAATATGAAGCATGGTGGGATTAAAGAAAATCAATTCAGTCCCCAAAATGAACTGTTGCAAATTTGAAGCTCATTGTCTGATTCCCCTTGTTTCTCTAGGGGAAAGAGAGATGGGGGAGCGTCACCGCTCTTGACAGCTTTTGGTTTAAATTTCTCACATGAATTAATTCATCACATCTAACACTGAGAAATAACTAATGGATGAGATGAGTGTACATGTGTGGCTTTCAAAAGGAAATACTGGCTTTGAAATACTGCTTTCTTTTTTTGATCCTCCACTGCAGAAATCCCAGAAACTGTTTGAGAAATGCCACTCCACACTGAAGGGCTAAATTCTTGGTATGTGCTACCAAAAGTATTTATCAGTGCTACCATACAGTATGTAGTCTGGTTGTGATGTGTAAGTGTAGATTTATTTCTTATGAAAGTTTCTATTCAGAGTAGAAATTTCAATTTTACACTCAACAATAGGAAAAAGAAAAGAATAGATAAATTTTATGGAGGAAATACGATACAAAATCTGAAACATTACAGAACTCACTAAGCTTTTGGGAATGTTACTTTACTTCAGATGTAATTATTCTGCATCTGAATTTGCGTTGTATTTTGTAGTGAAAGAAAAAAATCCCATTTAACAAAATATTTTCATTTTAAAAGACCAAATACACATATGAAATGGGGCGGCATGCAATAACATTTTAAAAGCTTAGTGCTTGCTTCACAGAATGTATATCTTAACAGTGACAATTTGTAAGTTTAGAAGAACTTTAACTGAGAATTTTACCATAAAGTTACTTTAGGTGAAAAGGAGTCAGGCAATTCAGGGTTTTTTTTTCATCAATATGGGGTAAAAAGGATGTTTTTTACTCAATCCCTGACAATGTCAGTAAATTTTTCCTTTACTAGATTTTGTTTCTGCAATTTATGTGTTAATTGACCTCACCTTCTGCTACTATAATGCAAAATTGCTTTGTTAGTCATTCTATAGGAAGCAAAAGACAACACTCTTTGAATGAGGCAGCATTGCCCTGCAGTCTCTTTAGATGAGATTAAGCCTTCACTTTTCAAGGAACTGCCTTTTGAGAAATATGTATCTAGTCTTTTTCTTCCTTCTTTTAGGCCAGGCTGTGCTAAAGCTAATGCTGAGAGCTCTTTCAGTATGCAGAGTCCATAATTTATGTTACTCTTATAGACCATTCCTGTTCGTAACTTCTAGGATAGAAGATTTGATAGAAGCCACACAAGGGGGGGGTGCAATAATTAAAAACTGAGAATAATTTAGGAAAGATTTTATCTCTTACTCAGTGGAAGGAATAAGTCACTATATCTATGGGATTTAATTTTCCTTAATTTTCTTTCCCTCTACAACAAACTCCAAGTGTTATATTAAAATCTCCAGTAAAACACTTAACTGTTTACCTGTGAGACTCACTGCTGTTCAGAACTCTTAATTTTTCCTATCTTCTTTGAATACTCCATTTTTAAGTTGGCAATCATCAGTATATGCATGCCTACAGCACAATTTACTCTCATGTATTATTCTTGAAATTATTCTATGATTGGAGTAGAACATACAGACAATACCAAAATAGAAAGTATCAAAAGTGAAGCAGTTCATAAGAGGAAGAAGACAAGTCAGTTCTGAGAACTTTACCTATTTAAAATAAGGATATTTAGGTAGTACCACCTCAGCCAATAATGTCACACATGAAAACTTAATACCATGTTTGCATTCACGCATCAGCAGTCTGATATTCTGCATACTTTTGTTCAAAGCCTCACTAATATCACTTGTCCATATCATGCAAATCTACCATCCTTTGTTTCCTGTGCTTCTGACTTTTTCATTGAATCACATAACTACAATGGTTCTATACAATAAATACTTACAGGTTTCCATCAAGAGGTATTGAAAGAAACTCATCAAAAACTTTGCCTATGTAGTGTCTTCCCAAAATTCAGAGCATGGTAATCCCCAGACTTACTTAAGACTCCGACAGAGTATTAGATCCCTGAAGATCTGAAGGCAATGGAGATGGTAACACTTGGCTGAAGAACATCCCTTGAACTTGCCTTGGTTTTAAATAAAATCAGCACAATGGGAAAATGGCTCAGTTCATCAGGGTAACATTCTAGTCTGACATCCAAACCTGTCTCATAACCTTAGCCACTTGGCTATTGATTTCCCTATGTAAATGGAAGTAATTTCTCATTCTTTGATGCATGGGCATTTGTTTCCATCCTAGGAATCCTGTGCAGGCTAAAATCCTCTTTGATAAAGAAGCTAATCATGTCTCACTTCAAAGCTATATCTGTCCTCAAAGCTAGGACATACTGATTAACTTTAGACCATAGTTTGTTCTTTGTGGAATCTGTTGAAAGAATTTTAGTTTTCTACAAAGTAAATCAAGTGTCTACAAACCAATAGTTATCTGTAATATCTCCTTAATTGCAAGCAAGGGATGTACTGCCCCATATCCAAGATTCTATAACTAAATTATGATTCCCAGCACAAACCACCAAACAATATTTCTAAGCTGTCAGAAGAGAATCTTACTAGACAATCCTTTAATTGGGTCCGAGACTCTGTTTCTGACAAGATGGGACTGCTGAGCTTTTGAGTTCCTCTATTCACACACTGTTACCTCATAACCTACATATATCAGATGGTCAATCAATATTGCATAGCAAAAAGTGCCTCCTCATAGTGGCTTTGAGAAAACTGCAAGCTCTGCCTAAAGCTTTCAAATAAGCTATATGTTAGCATGAAGAGAACTGTGGGTTTAGGTCATGACCTGACATTCTGGGCAATAGATTTCAGGTCAGAAGCCAGGTCAGCACCCACTCTTCAGATCTGCACTCCTACAGATGGTTAGATCTCACACGTCATAAATCAGGCAAAAGATCCAATTCTAATATATCCAGGAAACCAAGAGGTATATTTAAAAGCCTTGTATCATTCTGTCCAGGATTTCCCTTACCAAAATAAAGGCTTAACCTCTAACTTCAGACCTGGAAGCTAAATCATCAATTTAACACCTTCAACTTTGACAATCTGTTCATACAGCAAGGTTAACCTAGCCTCAGTCATTGAATTTTCCCGCCTATTGTTACAAGGCCAGTCACAGACACAATTTGCTGACAGAGCTACAGAGGGAACATCTTGAATCTCATACTTCAGACTTAAAAATAAAAGACCCACAATAATTGGAAACTACTTCTCAAAGTTCAGATAGTTCTATTCTGTCATGGGAAGGAAGCCTTGCATCCTACTACCATCCCCAGTCTTCTTTATCAGAACTAACCAGTTTCAACCCTCACCCTCCCAGAGGAAGGGAAAAAAACTTAAACCCTTCCTCAGCCATAAACATATATGTAAATTTCTATGACTTTTTGGGGCTGGAAACCCACCAGCCCTGGATGGTTCCCAGCACCTGTGCATTATTTCCTTACAAAATGGGACCAGCTGCTTTTTTAAGGGCCCCAGAACTCTCATGTTCTTTAATACTGGAGTGGGGGAGAAACAAATTTCTTAAATTTTACTTAAGCAAGCACTAGAGTGGAAGATAAATTAGAGCTTATGGACTCATGAACAGGAGGTTAAGCTGAAGGCAGAAACAGAGTAAGGGCAAAGCTGGGAGGGTGTAGTGGGATTTGTGCAAATCAGGAAAGAACAGTTTTTTAAAAGAGAACAATAAGGCTGAAGGAAAGTAAGTGTTCTGGAGAAGATATAAAATGTAGGCTAGGAAGGAAAATTAGACTAATTGGGCATGAATAACAGAAAAGGCATGAGGTACTGTAGAAAAAGGGAGACTAGAATTAATATAAACATGAGCAGAGTGTATATATAAAGATGGCAAGCCATTTCTGTGCATAAACAAGAAAAATAAAGCCCCAACTGTTGAATTAATGTGTTATATTTCCTTTTTTTTTTATCGTGAAAATTGGAAAAATTTTCTTGTAAAAAGGAACCGACTTTAGAAATTATTTCAAAAGTGGGTTTTGGACATGGTAGACCAGAACAGCTGCTCAGAAGTCATTATAGTCCATTGTGCAAATTTTTCTTAGTTTAGTTCTTACTGGCTTAATAGAGTGCTCAGCAGGATTCCATACGGTCCCCTCTATTAATCTTCCTGTCAGCCCTGAACAAATTCCACACTTAAAAAAATATTCCTGGTCTCCCCTACATTTACAGCATGATAAGAATGCAGAGGGAGTCAGACCCACTCTTCCAAAAAGAGAAGGGGGCGGCACAGTGAAGATATTGTGCATTGCAGAGGTAATGGGAAAAGGATGCGTGTTGCTGTGCCTTACTTCCTCTCATTCCTTTTCCCTTCTTCTAAACACTTTGGTTTTTTCTGACTCTGTGTTGCTTTTCACAG
>VZTU01010164.1:25446-52818 GCA_013400835.1 Zapornia atra
TGTGACCCTTGAGGTCCCTTCCAACCCAGACCAGTCTGGGATTCTATGATTCTATGATTGCTCTTTTTATTTCTTACTTTCTTTCCTTCTTCTCTGTTATGTCTAAAGGAATGCTTAATTTGTTGCTGCTACTTGGAGCATGATGAAAATGCCTGTATTTCCCTAAGCTAAGGGATTCCATTGGGGAATAGATTTCTTTTGATAATTGAATTATCTTCCTCAGTAAGTTGTTATTTTATATATATTAGTATTATGCTTTCCTTCCCCTCCTCCCCCCTCCCCTTTCAGTTCCAATGGCCTAAATCCAAAATACTTCCTTCTGCCTGATTCATCTGGGAGGGTTTCTGTGGGGGGGGGGGTCTTTCAAAGCTGTGTGGGGTGCTTGGTGGGTGCCTCTGGGCTGCCCTACGTGCCAGGCTGCTGTGATGGATTGCATGCTGTGTGTACCTGCTTTCCCCTCTGAATCCCAGGGTGTGCACTGCAAAGCACAGTGCCCAGCTTCAATTCCAGGGGGGGCTGGCAATTATGAAGTAGTGAAAAGGAAAATGGGGCAAGCCTGAGGAAAGCTGCTCAGTGCATGGCAAGGCAGTGTTACCCAGGCAAGATCTGCATTCTGCAGCTGATAATAATACTATTAAAACCTGAAGCTGAATAACCTACTCTGTGAGAGGTGTTAAAGTATCTGCTGCGTGGCTTAATTCTGTGGGAGACTGGAAGAGTTTCTGGCACAGCAAAGCACTGGGATGAATTTTACCTGGTGTTTCTTTCTTTGAAACTGGATTTTAATCTCTGTTCCCCCTCCCCTGGATCCAGTGATGATGCAGTATAGTAATTCTTAGATCTCCACAGCAAGTTGTGACTCTGCAGGCAGTGCTCTGGTTTGATGGAGAGGTGTCTGGTGTTTATTGCTGTGTTGGAAATGTCCCATGGGCACACTGCATCGTGTTGAAGGTGAGGATCTGGAGTGAATAGAAATCTGTTTTAAATAGAATTTGCCACAGTATAATTCAAGCATCACTCTTTTTTCTGAAGTCTGTAGTTCATCCTCTGTACTTATTATGGTATATCCTGCTTACTTCACTGGCTCTGAAGTTCTCTTATAGGTTACTTGGCCTTATTTTCTCACAAGGTTACTGGGTCACTTGATGCTTCCAACATTGTCATTTTCCTCATCTTTATTCATTGACCTATTAAACTACCTGCTACTTCCCTCCTCTGCCTAGTGAAACAGCAATGATGTCCTGTAGGTGGCAAAGACCTTCTTCAAGACCCTAAACACTACATCACCGCTTTTGTGAGGTTCAGCTGGAAGTTAGAAAGGGTGGGATGATGAAATGAAAATCCAAGTTGATTGCTGTTACTGTCCTAAGGAACCTGCTTTGGCAGGGGGGTGGACCTGATGATGTCTGGAGGTCCCTTCTAACCCCTGTGATGCTGTGTTGTCAGCTCAGGGGATGCATGGCATTCTTGATATTGGTCATGCTGGTAAATGTTCCTGTACATCCACCATGCTCAAGTCATTGGCCAGTCCCAGAAACATTTCAGATCCTTCGAGCTCAGAGGCTCCAGACACAAACCAGTGGTTTGTAGAGCATCTTTGCAGCACTCAGAAGGATTGTGATACATGTCTGGTATGAAGGAACGGGAAGAATGGGGGTGAAAGAAAGAATCCCTTGCTTTTTCAACCCAGGTATTCAACATCTTGTCTGTTTTAATCAGTTAAATCCCAGAATCACAGGGGTTGGAAGCTCCAGAGCTCACAGAGTCCAACCCCCTGCCAAAGCAGGGTCCCTAGGACAGCTCACACAGGTCGGTGTCATGGGACTCCAAACTCGGAAGCTGGAGGTTGGTAGCACCAGCCCTGGAGCGCTGTGGTGGGGGGGCATTAGTCAAGATTGAACCCCCTGCCCACCTCAGAGGCAGCACAGTTGCACTGTCTCAGAACTAGAGCCCCTTACCTAATGGTACAAAACTCCAGCATTGCTTCAGGTCTGAATTCCAGCTCTCCCCATGGCTGTGACTCGGGAGGAGCTTTTTACCACCCTGAGACTTGAGCGAGGGTTCAGACTTGGGAGTATTTTTATCCTTCCTGGCAGCAGGCTGGCTGACTCTGTAAGGCTTCTTACTTGCCTCCTGTGAAATGCTGAGCTCCTTAAAGGAGGATTTGAGTGAATGGTGTGCTTGCTTAAGGAAAAAGTAACAAAAATCTCTTTTATTTGTGCCTGTCTTCTCTGGAATTTGGCTGGGCCTCTTCAGTAATGCTTTCTGCCTCTCAAAATGCACTCACTGCTGTGTTGCTGTGCTTTTCATTCAGGAGTTACAGTGTCCCTAGTTTTTACTGCTAAACAGGGCAATTTGGCAGGGAAAACACCCTGAAGACGGTGTAGGCGGTTCACTGGGAAAAGGATGTAAGAAATCATCTGGCTGCATGTGATGAAGAGGAGGTTAAGGGCTTTGCTCCAAAGGCATGCAATTAGTTCAGGCCCTGATACTGTAATTTAGCTGTGCATCTAGCTGCCCTGAGGATTTTTGGCCTTTGTTTGGGAACAGGTAGCAGTAATGACTGGCTGGTATCTCCATTGTCAAGCAGATCTCAAGTACAGGGGAGAATTTGGAAAGCTTCTTCAAATATTATGTATTATTTCTAAAGACAAGAAGGTTGAGTGAACAACAGAATGCCCTGAAGTGGCTTTTTTTGTTAAGTATGGGGTAGTATTACCCCCACCCCAAACACAAATCTGAAAAAATATTCCACCTTGTCCTCTGATTGCTCATTCTCTCTGAGTTCCATCTCCATATTCAATTTAGGTTTTGTTCTTTCATTTTCTCAGTGCTCTGGGGAGAAAGCTTAAGTATAACGTGGAGAGTCCTTCAGGTGATCATAAAGCTGCAATTTTCCTTTTTCTTGAAAAAAAAAAAGGGTATTGTTCCATGATTTCTCTTTGTGAGAAGAGAACAGCACAATTTGTGAGAAATTCCAGTACCTAAAGGTGTTCTACAGGAAACATGGAGAGGGGCTCTTTGTCTGGGAGTGCAGTGATGGGACAAGGGGCAATGGCTTCAAGCTGAAAGAAGAGAGGTTTAGATAAGATGTTAGGCAGAAATCCTTCCTGGAGAGGGGGGAGGCCCTGGCACAGGGTGCCCAGAGAGGCTGTGGGAGCCCCTTGGTCCCTGGCAGGGTTCAAGGCTGGGTTGGATGGGGCTTTGGGGACCCTGGGCTGGTGGGGGGTGTCCCTGCCTATGGCAGGGGGTTAGAACTTCAATGTCTCTTCCAACACAAACCATTCTATGATACTTTATCCAACAGCAAGCAGGAACCCAGTTTTTATCTCCTTGATGGCTAGTTACCCTAGTTAGACAGCCTACTGTACGTGCTTCTTTGGATCAGTGGAATCTGATTCTTTTACCTATTTGAGATTGCTAATTTGATTTTTAGGAGCCCATCATTTACTATGCTAGAAAAACACCTTGCTTATTTCCTTCAAATCTCTTGGTTACATGTTGAAAATAAGACAGTGCTAAGTCTTAGTTGGCACAGTGATCATTACTGTTTGAACGCACGAGTCTCTTGCATCCTTAACTATAAATGATGATGTCTAAATGCAGCACTGCAACATAAAGATGAGTTTTCAGTCCAGTACCATTGATCAATATGGTTCACATCAATCTTAGAGGGGTTCTGACAGCGGGTTTCTAAGCTAAATCAAACTGGCAGTGTAGTCATGCTTAGTTACTCACTGCTGGGACTGTAGATATTCCTGAAAGATCATAAAATCCCAGACTGGTCTGGGTTGGAAGGGACCCCAAGGATCACAGAGCTCCAACCCCCCTGCCACAGGCAGGGACACCAACCTCCAGGCCTGGAGCTACACAAGGTTGCCCAGGGCCCCAGCCAACCTGGCCTTGAACACCCCCAGGGACGGGGCACCCACCCCCTCTCTGGGCAGCCTGTTCCAGCCCCTCACCACTCTCTCTGGAAAGAATTTTCCCCCAATATCTAATCTAACCCTTCCTTCCTTCAGCTTTAATCCATCCCCCTTGTCCTGCCAGTCTCTGCCCTTTGAACAAGCTGATTCCCCTCCTGTTCCTCTTGCTCCCTTCAGGGACTGGCAGGCTGCAATGAGGTCCCCCCACAGCCTTCTCTTCTCCAGGCTGAACAAGCCCAGCTCCCTCAGCCTCTCTTTGTAGGGCAGCTGCTCCAGCCCTCTGAGCATCCTCGTGGCTCCTCTGACCCCTCTCCAACAGCCCCACATCTCTCTTGTGTTGGGCCCCAGCTCTGGACACAGGACTCCAGCTGGGGCCTCCCCAGGGCAGAGCAGAGAGGGACAATCCCCTCCCTGTCCCTGCTGCCACCCCTCTGCTGATGGAGCCCAGGATCCCATCGCCCTTCCCAGCTGCCAGAGCCACTGCTGCCTCATGTTCAGTCTCTCCCCCACCACAATCCCCAAGTCCTTCTCAGCAGGGCTGCTCCCCAGGAGCTCTTCTCCCAGGCTGGATCTGTGGCTGGGATTCTTCCAGCCCCAGTGCAGCCCCTGACACTTGGCAGTGTTGAAGTGATGAGTTTGGATTTCCTGTGTCCTGAGCGCCGTGTGCTCTGTCTGTGGTCAGTGAGTAGGCTTCCTTGGCAATCCCTTGTTGTATTTCAGTTGGGGCCCTTAGTTTGTGTAACGACCCTTAATTTTTGGCCAGTTTCTTTTTCCACTGTTCATTCCAATGGTTGGTTTTTAATAGATGTAATTGCTGAGTTTCCTCTTGGTATAGATAATGCTCTTATTGGTGGGCTTGACATTTATTTCTTGTTAAATCTTTCCCATAAAGCTTTGTAATAAAATGAACTTGGTTTAAAATGGATCTCATGTAATGAAAAAATGTTATGGATGCTTTCTTCAAGTGGAAAAGTTGTGTGGGAATTCTCAGCCTGGAGAAGAGGAGGCTGAGGGGAGACCTTCACCCCACCTCCCCTGCCCTGCCAGGAGGGTGCAGAGAGGTGGGTGATGGTCTCTTCAGCCAGGGGACAGGAGATGGGACAAGGGGCAATGGGCTCAAGCTGGGCCAGGGCAGGGGCAGCTCAGATGGGAGGGAAAAGTTCTTCCCTGGCAGAGTTGTGGGGCTGTGGCACAGGCTGCCCAGGGAGGGGCTGAGTCCCCTTCCCTGGGTGTGTTTAACAAAGGGTAGATGAGGTGCTCAGGGATCTGGTTTAGCTCAGGATGGGAATGGTTGGACTTGACCTTAAAGGTCTTTTCCCACCTTGTGATTCTGTGATATGAGAGTATCAGGGTTTTTTTCCCCTCAGAGTTCTGAAAAGCAAACCTCCAAAACTAAACCACCCCAACCCAAACACCTCATCCCAAAACCCCCTCATCCTGACTCTGCATTCACCAAAGCTTGATACTCCCTAATTCACATTTACACATTGTTCCTGTACCACAGGCAGTTTTTAGACACATCTCAAGCAAATCAGCTGCTTGCTGTCACTACCCAAGGTGCCTCCAGTAAACAAGGTATTAAGATACCACCAGAGATGGACAGATCACAGAGATACTCAACTGGGAGGAGGTGACATGCAAGTTGGAGCTTGGAGCTAAGCTGCTGTGCCAGACCCCAGTGAGGCTTTCCATACAGCAGCCACAGAGGGGGCTCTCCACGCTTCCCTCCAGCCAGGCTCACCCAGCTGAAGCCCACCTCTAAATCACAGACTGGTCTGGGTTGGAAGGGACCCCAAGGGTCACAGAGCTCCAACCCCCCTGCCACAGGCAGGGACACCAACCTCCAGGCCTGGAGCTATACAAGGTTGCCCAGGGCCCCATCCAACCTGGCCTTGAACACCCCCAGGGATGGGGCACCCACCCCCTCTCTGGGCAGCCTGTTCCAGCCCCTCACCACTCTCTCTGGAAAGAACTTCCCCCTAATATCTAATCTAACCCTTCCTTCCTTCAGCTTTAATCCATCCCCCTTGTCCTGCCGTTATCAGGACATGGCTTTGTACAAAACAGCTTCTCAAAGCAGCATAATAAGAGCACATCTTGGTTGGTAGGAAAACCCCAATTGCAAATATGAAAATGAAAAAAAAAACCACTCCAACTTGTGGTGAGAAGTGTTTCCTTAGCCAGACAGGTAGATGAGGTGCTCAGGGATCTGGGTCAGCACAGGACAGGAACGGTTGGACTTGATGACCTCAAAGGTCTTTTCCAACCTTGTGATTCTGTGAATCTGTAATTTTTGTATCCTAGGGGAGCACTTATTATAGGAAGTGTAATATGGGTATCTTGGACTATGGGCCAGGCTTCCTTTGGCAATCAGATCTCGTAGTTTTTGTGCTTTCATTACAGCTAGAGCTGCTGCTCTGAACTAGATTAGCTTGGGTTTTGACTTCCCTGGGAAAGTTTTGTGTTGGTAAAAAACTGTTTCAGGCTCTGTAGGGCTGTTGATGAATTTGGAAGAAGATGAAAGTAACTTTAAAGACATTTTTAGAGGGAAAACAACCTTATCCAGTGGGATTGCTGTATAGTTTTTTATTGTTAAGAAATAAAAAAGCAATTGGGTCTTTTCTTGTGTGCAATGAATTATTTTCATCAGGTCTGATTACTGGCACTGAAACGTTTGTAACTCTGAACAGCCAGTTTGTCCTCGCTAGGACTTTTTGTGTAGGAAATGAAGTGGGAAACTTGGTAGACAAAGTTGGGAAGAAATTCCCTGGCTGTATTCTTCATATGGGACAGGTTCTTGGGGGTTGTGATGGATTCAAGGTATATGGAGATCAGTGATGGGCAACGTGCAGTGAATTTTAGGTGAAGCTGTTTATTGGGTGAAACCACACAGATTATCTACATTTGTTACTGCAAATGTGGCAAGCTAAAAAACTGCCACACACTGTTCACACCAAGCTGATTGGTTAGTAATTATAACGGGTTCTGATAAGCATATCTTATAGCTAAGCATTGTTAATTTACCTTTGTCCAAAAGCATCCGCACACCTGCTGTGTCGACCGTTTATTATGGATTGACATGGTCACTTACTCCCAGATACCTTCCCACAACTCCTCCTTGGTTTAGGGCAGGCTGTACCCCTGTCTTCAAGGCTGCTGTGTTTTGACAATGTGATTACCAAAAACCTCTCAGCATGAGGAACTTTCCTGTCTCATGGGAACTCGAGGATATTGTCAGGGCCTGTGTCTGATGTGAGGGGAGGCAGGCCGCTGGCAGGGCCTGGGTCTTCTGTGAGGGGAGTCTGGCCGCTGGCAGGGCCTGTGTCTGCTGTGAGGGGAGTCAGGCCGCTGGCAGGGCCTGTGTCCTCTGTGAGGGGAGTCAGGCTGCTGGCAAGGCCCGTGTCTTCTGTGAGGGGAGTCAGGCTGCTGGCAAGGCCCGTGTCTTCTGTGAGGGGAGTCAGGCTGCTGGCAGGGCCTGTGTCCTCTGTGAGGAGAGTCAGGCTGCTGGCAGGGCCTGTGTCTTCTGTGAGGGGAGTCAGGCTGCCAGCACGCCTGCCACCTTCCCTGACAAAGCTAGAGCTCTGACCTAGGTGAATGTGATGTATGCTATCGGACTGTTGAATAAAACACCATAAAACACGTCATGAAGCCTGAATGAAAAGGAGGTGTGTGATAGGTTGCTGTTCACAATGCACTGGCGTTATGCACCCTTGGTTCTTGCAGTTGTTTAGCAAACTGGGAATTTATTTGTTGTCTGTGTGTTTGTTGGTTGTTTCTGTTGGTGTGAATGCTTCCTTGCTGGTGTGATGACTGCTCCCCTCGCTGCCCCGGTGTCACTGATGCAGCGTGGAAGCAGCGTACGCCATTTTGCTGCAGTGTGGTTTCACAGCAGGCTTTGTACTTCTCCATGGATCTTCATGGTTGACTAGGCATAGAGCCATATGGGGTTCCTACGCTTGTGTTTCAAAGAAAAACAAACAAACAAGGGAAAAAAACCAACCCCCAACCTGCTGTATATCATTAAATTTTCTGGGTATTAAATTAGTATTAATGGATTTGGTTCTTTAGTGAACACTTCTTTCTATTTAGCATGCGTAGCCTAATTAGAAAGGACAAAATATGCTCAATGTTTTCTTTCTGTTTTTAAGGAGCAATTTCATGTGCTTTGCAGTTTCATGCACTTTCCCACTTGTTTTTATTGCTCTGCTACCACGTTTTTCATGTCGTCGTGCCGTGTGATTGCTTTCCTGTTGCTGTGTTAGGTAACTAATGGAACGAAGGAACCTGTGAGGCTCTCCAGGGGAAGCAGCAGAAGGAAATGTGGATAAACAAGCACTGGAAGGATGTTCTCTGTGACGTAAAAAATTATAGCAGCAGTAAAACTGGATTTTTAACGTCAGTATTAGGTGTTTTATAGTTATTTAGGAGCAACCCAGCAGGGCAAATTGTGGCTGTTTGCAGCAGGAGCAGAGGGGGGGTGTGTGTGTGTGTGTGTGTGTGTGTGTGTGTGTGTGTGTGTGTGTGTGTGTGTGTGTGCCCATACATGCACGTGGTGGATTATTTTTTGGCATGGAAGTCCTTTGACTAACTGTAGGGCTGACTCATTAATACTCTTTGTTTTATGGGGTGTTTTTTTAATGGTAAGAAAAAAATAAAAAGACCAGATGCTCATTTGACTTTTTCTTTAATTCTAAGTACAGAGCTAGGCTTGAGGAAAGGATGTCTGAGGTTCTTTTCATTGGATGTTTTACCATGTATGGTGTGTGGTTAGATTGAATTTTAGGATAATTAAAAGTTTCTTATAGGAGTTGATTTGGTTTGGTTTATTTTTCTCTTTCAGGTAGAATTTCCATTAGAAGTTGTCATAATTTTATTTGAAAAGGGCACTTGCAAAAAGGCTTCTTAAACTTGTTGTGTGCAGCTAAACCTTTGGTCTCATAGAGAAGCTTTTAATTTATGTTGGTGAGGTTTGGGAGACTTAAATCAGTTTGTGATAAATGCACAGTATATTATCCTTGCCACCTCAGTTTTAATGAGCAGAGAAACGTGCTTGTTTCTGACAGTGATTGGAGAGAGAAAAGTTCAAGCTGAGGGAGAGTATTACTGGAGATGTCTGTCTTGTGCTATGTATGCCCATAGCATGCAAAAAATTTGCCTGTTTAGTAGCAAAATGAGGGAAGCTTCTGTGTATTGATGTGCTGTTTCCAGGTTCTCAATGGTAAACCAGCCTCTGGGAAATCAAGATTTGTGTTCTGATGCCTTTTAGATGTGTCATTGGATTTAGTTAGGGCTACTGCATCTTCCCTCTTCCTGCAAGGGCAGGTTAGGAGCTGGCCCCAGAGCACCAAAATCATAGAATCACAGAATCGTAGGGGTTGGAAGGGACCTCAAGAGATCATCGGGTCCAACCCCCCTGCCAAAGCAGCTCCCTAGGACATATCACTCAGATAGGTGTCCAGACAGGTCTTGAACATCTCCAGAGAAGGAGACTCCACCACCTCCCTGGGCAGCCTGTTCCAGTGCTCTGTCACCCTCACTGTGAAAAAGTTCTTCCCCAGGTTGGTGTGAAACAACCTGTGCTCCAACTTACAGCCGTTGGCCCTTGTCCTGTCCCCACAGACACTGAAAAGGGGCTGGCCAATTCCCCCTGCATCCCCTGCTTAAGATAATTATAGACTTTAATTAGGTCCCCCCTTAGTCTTCTCTTCTCAAGGCTGAAGAGTCCCAACTTACTCAGCCTGTCCTCACAGGGGAGATGCNTGTCACCCACCAGGACCCCCAGGTCCTTCTCCACAGAGCTCCTCTCCAGCAGCTCATCCCCCAGCCTGTCCTGATCCCAGCAGTTATCCCTCCCCAGGTGCCAGACTCTCCCCTTGCTCTTGTTGAATGTCATGAGGTGTCTCCCTGCCCAGCTCTCCAGCCTGGCCAGGTCTCTCTGGATGGCAGCGCAGTGTCCTGCCTGTCAGCCACCCCTCCCAGCTCTGGATCACTGGCACTTGCTGAGGGTGATGAAAGATCATATTGCACACAGGATTGATCCTGGATATTGTTGCCATGTCCATGACAGCTTTATGATTTTGAGAGTGTTTAAGACAAGCTTTAGACTCTTTATGTGTGTTTTATGATAATAATCTTGGCAGAATTGACATTAGGAGTCACTGGGTAACATCACAGTAACCTCTCTGCTCCGGGTTGCTCTAAGGTAGAGCCTCTCCTCTGCTTTTCATTTTGAGACTCTCTGGCAGTGGAGGAATTAGAGAGACGTTTATCTTTTAAGCCTTTCAGCTTTGATTAGTGTGACAGTTGGAGAGGGAGAAATTTTGCAGGAGTTTCCATCTCCTGAAAGGTCATCCCTTTCTCACAGAATTCCAGCTGTAATTAAAAGCAAGAGTTGTTTAAAAGCAGAGGAAGCTTAATGGATACTACACTTGATTAAAAGGGCAAATCTGCTCTCAGTACAAATTCTGCTTCACAGAATTGCAGGGGTTGGAAGGGACCTCAAGAGATCATCAGGTCCAACCCCCTGCCAAAGCAGGGTCCCTAGGACAGGGCACACAGGGCGGCGTCCAGACGGGGCTGGAATCTCTGCAGAGATGGAGACTCCACACCCCCTGGGCAGCCTGTCCCAGGGCTCCCTCACCCTCACTGGGGAAAAGTTCTGCCCCAGGTTGGTGGGGAACTCCCTGTGCTCCAGTTTACAGCCATTGCCCCTTGTCCTGTCCCCACAGACACTGAGAAGGGGCTGGCCAATTCCCCCTGCATCCCCTGCCTAAGATATTGATAAACACTAATTAGGTCCCCCCTGAGTCTTCTTCTCTCCAGCCTGAACAGCCCCAGCTCACTCAGCCTGTCCTCACAGGGGAGATGCTCCAGGCCCTTCAGCATCTCCGTAGCTCCTCTGGACTCTCTCCAGGAGATCCCTGGCTTTTTTATCCCAGAGGCAGGGCAGGAGGAGAGTTTGACTTCATCTGAGAGCCATTTTGGTAGTAGAAATACAAGTGAAGAAGGTGGCTGGCATTTTGTGCAGCTCATCATCTTCCCTTCTGTGCTCTGCAAACATCTGCTCTTGTCATCGTTTGGATTGTTGCCAGCGGGATACAAAGTCTTAGAACCTGAGAAAGCTTCAAAGAACTGGGTGATGAAGAGAACTGTACAGTTCCTCATGGCTGGATACATTTATTACCCTGAAAATTAGGTAGCTAGTGATGGAAAAAAACCACTGAGACTTCTTTGTACAGTCCCTATAACTTTATGTATTAATTTTTCTCTAAAAAAATTATTGCTGGGCAAGGAATAGAATATGACTTCTCTGACTTGGGTTGGACTAGGAAGGCTGTTCAACACTAACCATGGTTCCTTTAACACTCAGAAAAGTCTTTTCCCCTTATTTCCCTTATCTAATTCCTGTCCTGACATTTCTGCTATGTCTGTTCTTCAAGTCTCCAAATTAGGAATGTTCTTTTCACTGAGGCTCCAGGCTAGACATGCAAATTGTCTGTCCTTAGGAATAGTGGAGAATGCAAATGAGATATTACTGGACCATAAGTGGAGATACCAGTTTCTTTTGCCTAGAAAAATGTTATCAGTGTTAAAAATACTTCACAGTTTTAGTTTTGGGGGGGGAAAAAAGAACAAATGTAAATGACCAATTTTTCCTAGCTTGCAGAAAACCAAGTCTGATGGAATTAAATGTGATAAGAATGTATTGCTGCTTTTTGTTTAGAGTTGCTTAATGTTCCAGCTCAAAACTACCCTGTAGATTTAAAATGCCACATCTGGAAGAGGGAGGGAAGAAAAGTGTCAATGAAGCTCAAGCTGCCAACCTTCCCCCCTGCCCAGTAACCACATGGGGAAAAGTCCAGTTTTTGCTGGGAAAATGTAATTTTGCAAACCACAGACAAGCTTGTTGGTTACACCAGGTTAAAGTGCTGCTGTGTGTGTGTTACTGGTGACAGCCAAGGGTTCCCAGTTTAGCTGGGTAACTCTCGGGAAGCCGAAGTGGAAGGGGAAGCTTCAGCTCCTCTTGCCTAACTGTGATGGTTTAGAAGCTCAGCTCGTTTTCTGCAGGCTGCCTTGTGGTCAGTGCAGGCAGATGTCAGCTTTAGAGCATTTCCCAGTGTGATTTCTGTGTGTTGTATCATGGTCCAGTGGTCACTCTCTTTTCTGCTGGGAAGGCCAGTTCTTCTCGATCCATCATATAGGTGAATCTGCTAGTGGTTCAATGACTGAAATCAGGTACTCTTAGGTGGTCTTAGACCAAGACTTGAACCATAGGTGGGGGGCCTTGAGCAGCCTGGGCTGGTGAGAGGTGTCCCTGCTGTGGCAGGGAGGGTGGGACTTGGTGGTCTTTGAGGACCCTTCCAACCCTAAGCAGCCGGTAGCCGAAGTCTGGACCTGTACCAGTGGGTTGGTGGGTGCTCAGAGGTGCACAGCCAGACGTGGTAGGAAGAACACCAAGTTACCAGCTGCAGTCATGTCCCACAAGGTCTGTGAGAGCTTAGGTGAAGAACTGAAAGAGTAACTGTGACATAACCTAGTGCGTTTTAATTGTACCTGTCCCAGTGTGGGCTGTTCCTCTCTCCTCTGTGTAGCTAAGGTGCTGCTGTCCACCAGAGGGCAAACTACCCGTAAGGATGTGCTCCCCTCCGCAGTGCTTGACAGTCAGCCACACTTGGCTTGTGTCAATACATTTGGGGGGATGGGGGTTCACTACAGTACTGTCACTCTTTCCCTGGAAGAGGCTGGATTGCCTTGGCTCACTGTGTGGCAACAATCACCGGAGTGACCAACTCTGAAAACATGAGTAGCTGTTTCATGGGAGTGACATCACAGAATCACAGAATTATCAAGGTTGGAAAAGACCTAAAAGATCATCCAGTCCAACCATTCACCTATTACTACTAGCTCCCACTAAACCATGTCCCTCAATACAACATGAATGGGAACAAACTAGTTACACATCTTACTGGTGAATGGGTGTCCGTGGCATCTGTCAGCAGAGGACAGGCTAGAGGGAGAGGAATCTTTTGCTTCTCCTTTCTATTTGAAAGAACTTTATCAGTATGAGACTGCTGAAAGAAGCTACTCTGTCTGTATAGATACTATGAACATTGGCTGAGGGAGACCTTCTCACCACCTACAACTACCTGAAGGGAGGTTGTAGAGAGGTGGGCGATGGTCTCTTCAGCCAGGGGACAGGAGATGGGACAAGGGGCAATGGGCTCAAGCTGGGCCAGGGCAGGGGCAGCTCAGATGGGAGGGAAAAGTTCTTCCCTGGCAGAGTTGTGGGGCTGTGGCACAGGCTGCCCAGGGAGGGGGCTGAGTCCCCACCCTGGGTGTGTTTAACAGACCCAGGTAACAGATGAGGTGCTCAGGGATATTGTTTAGCTTAGGACAGGAACAGTTGGACTTGATCTTAAAGGTCTTTTCCCACCTTGTGATTCTGTGATATGAGAGTATCAGGGTTTTTTCCCTTCAGAGTTCTGAAAAGCAAACCTCCAAAACTAAACCACCCCAACCCAAACACCTCATCCCCAAACCCCCTCATCCTGACTCTGCATTCACCAAAGCTTGATACTCCCTAATTCACATTTACACATTGTTCCTGTACCACAGGCAGTTTTTAGACACATCTCAAGCAAATCAACTGCTTGCTGTCACTACCCAAGGTGCCTCCAGTAAACAAGGTATTAAGATACCTTCCCTGGGTGTGTTTAACAAAGGGTACATGAGGTACTTAGGGATCTGGTTTAGCTTAGGACAGGAACTGTTTGACTCAATCTTAAAGGTCTTTTCCAACCTTGTGCCTCTGATTCTGTGTTTTCATTGGGAACTTGCTATTTGTGTTGAACTTGTGAGGTGCTGCTGTGGGACTTCAGTTGCCTTTTTTTTTAGGTGGAAATCTCTTTTCAAAGACAGACAAGGACCTGAATCATGGTAGTCATGACTGAATATAGTTTGCTAGCTGTTCCTAGGCATTTTTTCATATAAGCTGGGCTGTTTTGTAGTTTCCCTTGGCATCAAGTTCACTAGAGCGGACTGGTGTGCTGCTGCTACAGTGAGCAGGAGAGACATGTAGCAACTCTGGTTAGAGAGATGAATGGATTTCACTGGAAATACCTTCTGACACAGGGTTGGGCTGTTGTATTCCAAGGCAAACTTCACTCTTTGAGCACAAGAGTTGGAGCTGGAATCATTTTACACAGTGTTCTACATGTTGAAGCAGCATACACTGGCTAAATACTTGTTGTCTCCATGGAGCACTGGCCTTTGGAAAAATGAACCAAGTGAAGTGAAATTGTCTGCTAACATGGGGAATGGCTGATAAAGGGAGGAAGGAGAACATTTTTCAAAAGTACTTTAAGCTGGAAGTGTCACAGTTAAGTGTCCTTAAAGATCTGCCAGCTCTGCTCTGCTCCCTTGTTCCTGAGGACAGTTTACCAGTGGGTCCTACTGACCAACTCCTTGAGGAGCTGGAAGTTTGCTTGCCTAAAATTGAGGGTCCTGACTATGCTTCTTGCCTCACACATACCCCTTAGCACCCTGAACTCCATCAGTGTGTGATCACTGTAGCCCAGGCTGCCTCCAGTCTTGACATCCCTGATGAGGTCATTTGCATTGGGGACTATCAGGTCCAGTACTGCATCCCCTCACAGGGCTATTTCCTGGCTTAGGAGGTTGTCACTGAGACTCCAGGACCCTCCTGGATTGCCTCTATCTCACTGTGTTGCTTTTCCAGCAGATGTCAGGGTGGTTGAAGTCCCCCAGCAGGACAGGAGCCTTTGAGCACAATGCCTCCTGGAGCTAGAATAAGAAGGCTTCATCAGTAACCTCCCCTTGGTCAGATATCCTGTAGTAGACACCAATCACAAGGTCCCCTTGCTGCCTTGGTCTCTAATCCCTACCCATAAGCTTTCAGCTTCCTCTTGGCAGTTCTTCAGGGCCATCTTTTCACACTCCATCCATTCCTTAACATAGAGAGCAGCCCCTCTGCCCTCACCTGGCCCTGCTGAACAGCCTGTAGCCATCGATAGCCACACTCCAGTGATGGGATGCATCCCACCAAGTGCCAGTAACAGCCACCATGTCGTAGCTTTCCAGCAGCACAGCAGCTTCCAGCTCCTGTGTGTTGCACATGCTGTGTGCACTCGTGCAGAGGCACTTGAGCTGGGCCACCAGCCCTGTCACCTTCTTAGAGGAACACCCTTGAGGTGTTAAACAGGTGTTTCCCTCCCGACTCCCAGCTACCTCAGGAGCCTGGTTTCTGTTTCAAGGAGAGCAGAGCCTGGCTCCACCAGTCTGCCTCTTGTTCAGCCACCCCGATACAATGCCCACACCTCATCAGGGAACTTGTCTCTGGAGCTGGTGGCCCTCCTGGCATCTCCCTCAGTGAGACCTTGGGAAGCCCCTCTGCACACTTAAGAGCTCTGGTCCTTGCCATGCAGGGTCTGAAGTAGCTCCTTTTGGAGCCAGACCTTGAGTGTTGCTTTCCAGAAGGACTCTCCTGGGTTTTAATTCCAACCATGATGTGGCATGGAATATCATTTCAGTCAATCCCAGCTGTCCCTCCTCCTGTAAGCTTGCCTACCTCTAGCCCACTTGCTGGGAGGACAGCGTGAGAAGCAGAGAAGGCTTTAGTTTGGGGTTAGTTCTGAGACTAACTGGTGCTGTCCCACTGCTCAGCATTAGCCTGGTGCATTTCTCCCTTGCAAAAAGCACAATCCTGCTGTGAGGGAAAGGAGCTCTGTCCCAAGCAGACTTGGTACTGCATGCTACCACTCCATATCCTGCATGGCTTCCATCAAAGCTAAATAAAGCTTTTGCAGCTTTGAGTATGTTTTTCTGCCTTGCAGGCTTCTCCCTCTTCCTTGCAGCTTCCATGTTTGCTCCCACTACCTCCCTGCTGTGAAGCCTGTTGAGAGAGACACGACCTTGGTGTAATTTGCCATCCTCCTGCCTGTAAGAGCTCTTTTCCAGCTTTGATTTACTGATGTAATCATGAATGGTTGGAGTCAGAGGTAGCTGCTTCTCCAAGACTCCAATTTACCTCCTAATTTAGAAGCATTACATGATGAATTAGTGCTGAATGACTCCCCCACATGTGTTGCTCTCCTGAAAGGACAATTACCCACTTCATCAGTGTTGACTGAGTGGAGTACATCTTCCTTAGTCTTCTGTCCTGCTTGGTTTGCATTACTGTTTGGGGTTTTTTTCCTTCCTTCACTACATGTTCTCTGTCTTTTTGACCAAAACAGCTGGAGTCAAGGCAGATAGCTTGTATGTGCAACAGTATGTGTGTAAAACTTGGTTTTGATGAACTTAATTAAGGCTTCATCTTTTATAATTATTATTGTCCTTTCTGTAATGCAAAATAAGCACTTTAATTTGGCAAGTAGAGAAAACATTGGATGACTCAGACCTTGGAGAGCCCTAATGAGCCAAACTGGCTAAGAAACACTGTGAAGTGTCTACATGGAAACTTCCTGAAGCTTTGAAACCCTTGAATTGGGAATGGGTGACTTAGCTCCTCGTGGGGCTTTGGTGTTACACTCTTGGGTGGGGGATGTGTGGAGATTTTAGTAAGCTGGAGTTTTAATTTTTGTAAAGAAGTGAGAGATACCAGCACACAACACTTGTGCCATCAGACACAAGGGCTCATTGCTGCACATCAGGGTGTATGAAGGGACTTACTTTTGTGTGCTTGGCAGGTGCTTGCTTTACATGTTTTCCATGTTTGCTTCTCCTACCACCCTGCAAATCAAGCCCTTTCCTAGATTAAGTAGAAATTGGTAATAATTACATAGTTACAGAGTAGTTCTCCTCTTAGTCTTGCTCTTTCAATTAAGCATTACCACTGAAGTAAGATAGTTCAGCAAAATAGGTGGTCAGGTTTGCCCATGTAATTGGGGAAATAAGAAAGAGCATTAATATGTTTGGTATTTCATAGAATGGTTTGGGTTGGAAGGTACCTCTGAAGGCCATCTGGTCCAACCCCCAGCAATGAGCAAGGACATCTTCAGCTATATCAGGTCACTCAGAGGTCCATCCAACCTGACCCGAATGCTTCCAATGATGGGGCCTTCACCACCTCCCTGGGCAACCTGTACTCACCACCCTCATCATAAAAGATGCCTTCCTAATATCTAGCCTGACTCTACCTTCTTCCAGCTTAAAGCCATCACCCCTTGTCCTGTGGCTACAGGATTATTTCTTGTGGCTCTTGTTATTTCATGGGTCACTCTGTTATTAGATGAGCAGGAACAGTCAGTGGCTGTCATACAGAAAAACCCAGGCTGTAAATAGATATATAGTGGGTTTGGGGGGTGTGTTTGGGGCTTTTTTGTAATCTATAATTTACAGTCAGAGGAGAGCAAACTTGGGATCCACATTTATGTTGTATGTGTATTTTTTCTCTCCAGACTTGGAAATCTAGGGTAATGTAGAACATCCAGTGTAATGGAGTGAAAAAACACATGGGCTTACATATTTTTCCTGCTGTCTCAAGAAATGTTTGCATGAGAAGGGGGTGAAAAATGGGTTGGTTCAGCCTTAACCAGCCAAGACTAAGGCAGATCCTGCTGCTGTTTCCAACTGCTTTGTGTAGCAGTAGAGAAAAGATGGAACCAAACTGGCCTCACTGGTACTCAGGGACAGGGTTAGAGGTAAAGGGGGTGTTACAACACAGGAAATAGTCATTAAGGAAAGCATAATCTTCTGAGGGTGGGCAAGCACTGGAGTGGGTTTCCCAGACCCAGGAGTGGGTTTCCCTGTTCCTAGACATACTCAAAGCATGACTGGGCATGGCTGAGCAACCTGTTCTGACTGGTGCTTTGAGTAGAGACGTCCAGAGGTCATTTCTAGCCTAGATCATTCCATGATTACAAGGACAATTGTTAAAGGGCAGAGACTGGCAGGACAAGGGGGATGGATTAAAGCTGAAGGAAGGAAGGGTTAGATTAGATATTAGGGGGAAGTTCTGTCCAGAGAGAGTGGTGAGGGGCTGGAACAGGCTGCCCAGAGAGGGGGTGGGTGCCCCGTCCCTGGGGGTGTTCAAGGCCAGGTTGGCTGGGGCCCTGGGCAACCTTGTGTAGCTCCAGGCCTGGAGGTTGGTGTCCCTGCCTGTGGCAGGGGGGTTGGAGCTCTGTGACCCTTGGGGTCCCTTCCAACCCAGACCAGGCTGTGAGTCTATGAAATGCTACAGATGATTTCTGAGCTGAATACACAGCGCTGCTTGAGGAAGAGCAGACAGCTGTGGGTTGTTTTCCTCTGTGTGGAATACTACACTGGGCTTCCTCCAGAAACCCAGACACTGAAAGAGTAGGAAGAAGCTGAAGTTCCTGAATTGCCTTCTATTTGGAAAGATCCCAAAATACACTGTCCTGCATGCTGTACAAGCCATTACCTCCTGGTAGTGCTGACAGGAATCTCGTTCCAGGAGAGGATACAGCAAGTTTTAGTGCTCATTTTCCTATTTTAGAGGCAAATCACAGACTCTGCCTGTTTTTCAAGCATAGGGAAATCTCAAGTGATTCAGTGAGAAGTGATCCTGCTGAGTGGATTGGTATAGGTGCAGCTTAAGAGACAATTAATACAACTTTAATAGAAGAATTTTCCTAGTTTTCAGAATAGGCTAGTTCAAGAGAAAGCTGTAACTGTGTGAGCTGCTTGTGAGAGCAGAGCAAAGCTTAACCATAACAATGCAACAGTGACAGCCTTGAAGATAAAGAAGTAGAATTGGTGTGGTTTTAGGAATAGATTAGTTCTGAATTTTAGCAGAATTTGGCTGTGATCACATCAGCTGTTTCATGAAAGCAGCTACAGAACTGAACCATAACAGTGCCACAGCCTGGAAACCAGAGGAAGCAGGAGATAGAGGAGTCCTAAATAATGAGACTAATGACCAATTAAAAGACAGAGGATATCTTGTTTTCAGTGAAAGACTAACTACTCTGTGCAGGTGTTGGGAGCCCAGATCAGCATGGAGAAACCCATAAAGAGCATGAGCTGAGAGAGAGGAAGACGTCCAGCCTTCATCCCTGCAGACCACCAGCAGACCCCCTGAGTGTCACTGAGCAGGCTCTAGCTGGGAGGAGTTAATGGAAATGACTTCCTGGAGATAATTTGCATAACCCTGCCTTTTCTTAGAAATTATAATTAATATGTATAATTAATCTGTATCAATAGGAGAAATTTGTGTTTAATGGGGCACACATTGGGAGGAGCCATCGATCCCCTGTGTGCCCAGCGCTGCAGTAAAGGATCCCTGCTTAATAGTCACCAAGGCTGTTGAGTTTTGATTCCAGCTTTCTGAGGCATCACAAGAATGCCAAATGAAATTTCCTAATTGAACCCTATAAGGGGTATTTTTTTCCCCCCCCCTCCATGTGTGTAGAGAGTTATGTGAGTCATGAGCAACGCTGACAGGAGTGTGGGCAAAGTCAACCAGGCAAGGCTTCAGTATGAAGTCCCACAGAGGAAAAAATTGCTTCTAGCAGCACAGTCCTTTCTAATACACTGCTCCTCAGTGAGTTTAGCACTGACCTGGTGTGTCACAGACTGAAGCATCAGCAGGGCTTCCTGCAGCAGCTGGGATTATCCTCTGTCAGTCATCCTGGCAAGGGCCGAATCTGCTTGGTTTGAGATTAAAGGCAATAATGACCTGAGGGACTGAGATAACAGAAGGCTCTTGTGGATGGGGAAGGAGAACGATGCTGGGGATGCAGTAAGGTTGTGAAAGTAGGACAATGTGAGTTCTTTTAATTCTTCAGTAACCATTTGTGATGATTCTGGTGTTTTACTGCAGTAGTTCTAAGGTGTTTGCCAACACCAACTTTCTGCTGTTTTCAGATAAGAACCAAGCCTTCTGATGAACCTGAAGCTTAATTTTCATAAGAATAAGCTTATCCTTTGGTAGAAACAATGAGTGAGAGCTGGGTATTGGAAAATCTACCATGTCTCTCTCTGAAGTTGGTGAAAATATTCCTGCTGAAAAGTATATAGAATCATAGAGTAGTTTGGGTTGGAATCACAGAACACTTTGGGTTGGAAGAGGCCTCAGAGATCATCTAATTCCAACCCTCTGCCATGGGCAGGAACCCCCTCACTAGCCCAGGCTGCCCAAAACCCTGGAGAAGCTTCTTTTCTCCAGGCTGAACAAGCCCAACTCTCTCAGTCTGTGTTCACAGCAGAGGTGCTCCAGCCCCCTGATGACCTTCATGGCCTCCTCTGGACTCGCCCAAACAGCTTCATGTCTCTCCTGTTCTGGGGACCCCAGAGCTGGACCCAGCACTCCAGGTGGGGTCCCAGGAGAGCAGAGCAGAGGGGCAGAATCCCCTCCCTCAACCTGCTGGCCACGCTGGTCTTGCTGCAGCCCAGGACACGGATGGCCTTCTGGGCTGTGAGTGCACTCTGCCAGGTCACATTGAGCACCATTTGAGGAGTAAAACTTGCAAGAGGGTGCCAGGGTGATAACACACTGCTATTCCAATCCAGACCATTCTATGAGTCTATACAACTGAAAGTTAGGAGGCACAGTGGGGGGGCCATGACAAGGTTGTAATTCAAAGCATAGGAGAAGTTGGGTAACGTTTTAATATGTTGAGAACCAAGCTGCAAGGATGGAGCAGTTGGGGTGTATTTCACTTGAGTGGTAATACTTTTTGGGGGAGTGCTGCATGTCCATGACCAATTGTAGATCCCCACAGCCCAGTACCAGCACAAGTAGTTGTTCCTTGCTATCAAAAGACATCTCACCCAGTGTCAATCAATCATGAGTAATAGTATCCATGTTCAAATTCCTTTCTAAACCCAGTTCTACCCACCTCTCACTTTGAATTTCTTCAGTGATCAGTAACTGGTCAGTTGTTATTTGATTTTATATTCTTTGATACCATTCTGGGCTTGTACTTTGAAGGCCTCTCATATTCCCTCTTGTCCTTTGGGGCACCCTGTTGCAATCTCATGACTTTTTCTTGGACAGGGTTCGAGTTGGGGTTTTCTGAACACAGAACTGGTGTTGATTTATAGATCACAGAATCTCAGGGGTTGGAAGGGCCCTCCAGAGCTCATGGGGTCCAACCCCCTGCCAAAGCAGGGTCCCTAGGACAGGGCACACAGGTCGGTGTCCAGACGGGGCTGGAATCTCTCCAGAGAAGGAGACTCCACACCCCCTGGGCAGCCTGTCCCAGGGCTCCCTCACCCTCACTGGGGAAAAGTTCTTCCCCATGTTGGTGTGGAACTCCCTGTGCTCCAGTTTACAGCCATTGCCCCTTGTCCTGTCCCCACAGACACTGAGAAGGGGCTGGCCAATTCCCCCTGCATCCCATGTCTAAGATATTGATAAACACTAATTAGGTCCCCCCTGAGTCTTCTTCTCTCCAGGCTGAACAGCCCCAGCTCACTCAGCCTGTCCTCACAGGGGAGATGCTCCAGGCCCTTCAGCATCTCCGTAGCTCCTCTGGACTCTCTCCAGGAGATCCCTGTCTTTTTTATCCCAGGGAGCCCAGAACCTTCCAACCTGAGCAGTCAACTACTCTTTATTCTGGACAACGCCAGACNATACTGGATATATTACAGACACAATGCTTTAGTGATGATCTTTCTGTTTAAATTATGGCTATAGCACTGACACCACCTTAGAACTGCTTAACGAATGAGAACTGTGTTTTGGAGGGGGGGTATTTTGGGTGGGTTTTTTTGTTTGTTTTTTAGCTTTTATGGCCTTGGGTTGTTAAAGCAGTTGCCACGGTGGCTGTGTGATGCCTTTTCTTTTTGTTGTAAGCTTACAAATTATCTTAGTTTTTAAGATCTAAGAATTTTTTATCCATCAGCAGAGGGGTGGCAGCAGGGACAGGGAGGGGATTGTCCCTCTCTGCTCTGCTCTGTGAGGCCCCAGCTGGAGTCCTGTGTCCAGAGCTGGGGCCCAACACAAGAGAGATGTGGGGCTGTTGGAGAGGGGTCAGAGGAGCCACGAGGATGCTCAGAGGGCTGGAGCAGCTGCCCTACAAAGAGAGGCTGAGGGAGCTGGGCTGGGTCAGCCTGGAGAAGAGAAGGCTGTGGGGGGACCTGATCTGTGGGATTACCTGATTCCCAGAAGTACTGGGTGTGAAGTGTCACTGCCTTTAACCGTGCCTGAGGTGCTTTATGCACTGAACTACTACTGGTGGCTTTCACCAAGCTAATTATAGTTCTAGTAGGAGAACATCCAGGGAAAAGGAGTAAAATCTGACACTAGTCACTCTCTATGGTAGCCTGGAAAACTCTTGTGGGCCTTTTTTTTTCTTATTTCTTAGGTCCAGGCACTAAATCTGATTTGTTTTCTAATTTAAAAGTTGATTTATTAAAGCAAGGTTTCTGCTCTGTGCTGCTTCAGGTTGTGATGATTTAGCCCCAGCAGGCAGCTCAGCCCCACACAGCCATGTGCTTGTTCTCCCTCAGCAGAGTGAAGGAGAGAACCAGAAGGGTGAAAGTGGGAATACTCATGGGATTAAATAGGTAAAGCACAAACTGCACATGTAAGCAAAGGAAAACTGGGAATTAGGGCACCACTTCCCACTGGCAGGCAGGTGTTCAGAGTGGGAAAGCACCTCTCCATCATGCACAGTGGTAACTTAGGAAGACAAAAGTCATTGCTCCAAATATCCCACTCTTCTTTCTTCTTCTCCCAGCCACTTAAAGCTGAGCATGATGGCACATGGAATGGAACATCCCTTTGGTCAGGGGGGTCAACTGTCCTGGCTGTGATCCCTCCTCACTGATGGGGTGAGCAGCAGCAAAGGCCTTGGCTCTGTGCAAGTGCTGCTGAGCAGTAACAAACACACCCCAGTGTCACCCAGCCTGCTTTCAGCACAAACCCTGACCACAGACCCTTACTGTCTACTACAGAGAACATCAACTCCCTGCTCTGAAGAGCATGTCTGTATCCTGGATGAGGATTCCAGACTGGCACAGGTTTCAGGTTGAAGAATTTCCCAGTATACAAGCGTTTTCACAGGGCAACTTACACTTCCCCAGTTAGGGGCTAGACTTTGGGGTAGTGTTCTCCTTAGGTGAGGCTGGTGTATCTTAGTCTGTGCATGCTGCTGATAGTCCTCAGTGGTCAGGAGAGGTAGATTTCCTATATGATGGGAGCTGTGATGGTGTCTCACCCTTTGGTTGCCATAACCCTTCACATGACCAACAGCTTAAGGTTATGCAGAGTAAATCTGCTGACAGTAGGCTGAAGGTCTTGGAGTGAGATCCAGTGGGGGGAAAAGCTTTCCACACACTGTTGTTACTAACTATTTTGATCTCCAGCACTGGAGAGAGAGTGGGAGAGAGGTATTGAGTGACAACCCTACCACAGCTCTTCCAGTGAGACTTAGAATATGTCTACCTGTTGCAGAGTCACTGGGAAGGTTTGGTGTAGCTGAGCCAAACCATCTGCTGTTGGAGAGGCTCAAAGATGTGAAGGGAAAGGTACTTGGTGAACTCTGCAGCAGCATGGGCTTGAGACAAGCAGAGGACTCTGGTGTGGGACTTGAATCAGTTCAGTTGGCTTGTTGAATTGGAGTCTGAAAATAGTGTAGCTACCAAAGACCCAGGCTAAAAGAGGCAAAGAGCTTTCAGAGCAGATGAGGAGCAGCTGTACGTCCTTGAGATGCAGATACAAGAAATGGAATAAAAAACCCCCATTGAGAACTCCTTGAAAGGAGAGACAGCAAAGTCACCTCCCAGCTAATGGCAATGAGGGAAAAATCTACAGCTCAGAGTGTGGATTTGAGGTTACATTGGGGAGTGTGTGCACCTGAAAGACTGCTCACACAGGATCACAGGGGTTGAAGGGGCCTCCAGAGCCCATGGGGTCCAACCCCCTGCCAAAGCAGGGTCCCTAGGACAGGGCACACAGGGCGGTGTCCAGACGGGGCTGGAATCTCTCCAGAGAAGGAGACTCCACACCCCCTGGGCAGCCTGTCCCAGGGCTCCCTCACCCTCACTGGGGAAAAGTTCTGCCCCAGGTTGGTGTGGAACTTCCTGTGCTCCAGTTTACAGCCATTGCCCCTTGTCCTGTCCCCACAGACACTGAGAAGGGGCTGGCCAATTCCCCCTGCATCCCCTGCCTAAGATATTGATAAACACTAATTAGGTCCCCCCTGAGTCTTCTTCTCTCCAGGCTGAACAGCCCCAGCTCACCCAGCCTGTCCTCACAGGGGAGATGCTCCAGGCCCTTCAGCATCTCTGTAGCTCCTCTGGACTCTCTCCAGGAGATCCCTGTCTGTTTTATCCCAGGGAGCCCAGCACTGGACACAACACTCCAGGTGGGGCCTGACCAGGGCAGAGCAGAGGGGGAGGATCCCCTCCTGTGACCTGCTGCCCACACTCCTCCTGAAGCACTTCAGAGTTAACTTGCTACGTTTTATATTCACATTCAGTAGGAATACCCAGCCCCCTCCCCCCCAAATGTACAGGGCTTTGAAGAGGTGCAGAGTATTTCATCTGCAAATGGAGAAAAGAATGCTGCTCAAGAAAACTTTATTAAATATTAAAGAAAAAGTTACTAAGGCTTAGGGAAGCAGCACAAAGGAGTGACTACTACGTCCCCCTGTGTCCCACCCTTCAGCTACTGATACCCATTGATCAGATCCCCTCTCAGGCTTCTTCTCTCCAGGCTGAACAGCCCCAGCTCACTCAGCCTGTCCTCACAGGGGAGATGCTCCAGGCCTTGAATCATCTCTGTAGCTCCTCTGGACTCTCTCCAGGAGAGTAAAGTTCAGTTAATCTTGTTCTAGCTTTGGGGCCTCTGAAGAAGCACTGTTCCTTGAGAAGGCACTGTGTGCCAAGGAGCACCTCACACTGAGCACCCATTAGACTTGTCCCTAAATCGACAGCTTGTAGGTCACACAGTAACATCCCCACTGCACAACTTGTGCTGCAGCTGGGAAACTGAACATGGATAAAACAGGATTATCAGTTCAGAAGACTGCCTCAGTTTCCCTGGATTCTCTGACAGAAATCAACCTTGGTTTTGATCTAGAGCCTTTTAATGGACAGGCTGTACCAGAGGGAAAATGTGGATGTAAACCAACCAGATTTGCTTTATCCACTTGTTTTCAAGTCAACTTTGGTCTGCAAATACTTGAGGGAAGCTGTCCTTACTCCAGGGCATCTGCTGCTCCTTGAGCCAGGCTCATACCTCCCACACTTCATTATAGGCTTTAGCAGTGCAGATTTCTGTTGGATAATTGTTCAGGTGACAGCAGCAGTATATGGCAGTGTGTACACAAGGTCTTGTGGAGGAGAGATCAATACAATAATGTAACAAGTGCTGTGTACAAGGAAAAAGATTAATCTGATATATTTTTGCATTTCTGTTGAAAGCTGAAAACTTGTGCTGCATAACTGCCCTGTCAGAGAGGATTTCCTTCCAGGGAGCTTTTTCTTCTTTCTTTTGTGGTACTTAAATGTGTATTGCTTCAGATTCCTGTACTGACTCCTTCTTAGGGATGGGAATCCTTCCTGTGGAAAAATACAGAAACAAAAAAGCAATAAAAGGGTTTGAGGCAGAATACCTTTTCTCCTTTTTTAACTTTTCTGTTTAAGCTGCTTTTTTTTTTTTTTTTTTTTTTTAAAAATAAGAATTGGATGTTGGATTGGTCCTAATATGTGTGCCTGAAGATTTTATTCCAATAGAACAAATATTCTAGGATGGTATTTTATAACTGTCTTTATTGAACATATCTTACACATCAAGTGCTGCATTACTAATATATATTGAAATTAATATAACTGTGACATGCCTGGGAGGTACAGAAGATGGGCCAGCAAAGAAATACAGTGACATTATCAGCATTCAGTAAAGTAAGTACATGTCTAATATCAAATATAGCCCTATGAAAGTCAATTTACCTGTAAGCATATATTCAAGTGATTTGTTGAATTGAACACTACTTGCAGAATACAGTGACTCTGAAAAATAGAAAATGAAAGTTGTTTTATTTCAATCGAGGGGAAAAATACATTAATTTTAGCAGATAGTAACCTCTATTTCTTATCTAGCTTATATGCAAAAGGATTGTCATTTACATGTCTATTCAAACTTTACATATTCCAAAAGTGTGACAGTTAACGTTAGTAACGAGCAATATTTTCCTCTCTGTTGTCTGAAAGAAAGGAATAGACCTGCCAAAACTTCCACTGACAAGGAGAGAGAGGCCTGTCTGGCTGAACTCAGGCAAGAGTCAGCCAAGAGAAGAATCATTTAGAAAAACTGACTGTTCTAAGCAATATTCTTGGTGTTGGTAGAAATGTTCTGTGCTTTGGCACTTGCTTGCAATAGCAATTTTNCACTAGGTTCCCCTGTCCCATCTCTCCAGCCTGTCCAGACCCCTCTGGATGGCTCCTTTCCTTCTAGGGTGTCACCACCCCACTCAGCTTGGTGTCACCCCCACACTTGCTGAGGGTGCACTCAATCCCATCCCCCATGTCACTGATAAATCTGTTAAAGACACCGGTCCCCAGACAGACCCCTGGGGGACACCGCTTGTCACCGGCCTCCCCCTGGACACAGACCCATTGCCCACCCCCCTTTGGCTACAGTCATTTTGGTCATTTTGAACTCTTAAGGCTGTCAGATTTTCAACCTACATATATATATATATATTTAAGATAAGCCATTTTAAGGAGAAAAAGATATGTATTAGTTACAAAGTGTGTATATAATTGTAGGATGAACTTCAGTGCTTAGAAGCACTTCATCACTATGCCCCTGACTGAAAATAATGCATAAACAGGGGTAATTTTAAGGCATGGGTATTAAAAGCCTTGAAATCCATCATACAAGGTGACTAGAAGTGCTTCATGTGTCTTTCAGAGAGAGAGAAGATGGGAAAGGACCACACACATTTCAGGTGGTTTCCAGCAGAGCTGTAAGGATGGATTTGCTGTTTAAAGTTCATGGATCCCTTTAGCTAGAAAATGTTAGTGTGACAGATTTGTGGCTTTGTTTTGTACACTTTTCCAACCTGCCCTTTCAGCTGCTCAGGAGAAAGGTAAGGAAGGCTCTGAAGAAATCAGAATCACAGAATCATGAAGGTTGGAAAAGGCCTCCAAGATCATCTAGTCCAACCGTCCCCTTACCACCTATAGTAATTACCAAACCACATCCCCAAGTACCCCATCCAACCCCTCCTTGAACACCCCAAGGGATGGTGACTCCACCACCTCCCTGGGCAACCCCTTCCAATGCCCAGCTGCTCTTTGGGAGAAGAAATGTCTCCTCATTCCTAACCTGAGCCTCCCCTGGCACAACTCACAGCCATTCCCTCTCGTCCTGTGGCTGGGTATCTGAGAGAAGAGGCTGAGCCCAGCTCCCTACAGCCTCCTTTCAGGGAGCTGGAGAGAGCAAGGAGGTCTCCCCTGAGCCACTTCTCCCTCAGGTTNACTTCTCCCTCAGGTTCCTCAGCTGCTCCTC